>JAAWXA010000019.1:12715215-13080691 GCA_038090715.1 Florisuga fusca
CCCCCCCCCCCCCCCCAACCCTGAAAAAATGTTTCACACAATTTTTATAGGACCTCCGAGGACCTTGAATTTTTAAGTAATCTTTTTTGATGACTTTAGACAGATCATTAAGCTGAGGATAAAAGTCCCTCTGTTCAATATCTGGATACATTAAGCATTAAGCTTAAAATTTACAGCTTTCATTTTGACAAGGAAAATGGCACGTTTGGTCTCAAGTGCTACCTTGAACTGTTTTTCAACAGTAAGACAGGTTGTCAGTCCAAGGGGAGGAGGTCTGTACACCAGTGGCAGCTGTTGCTGCTCTTTCTGGGTGTGCACGCAGGGATAGAAAGATGCAGCATTGCTGCCCATCAAGAGCTGCAACTCGAGACTGCCTTGGATTTTTAAAGGAAAAAAAAAAACAAAACCTGATCCATAGTAGCGCTAAAAGCAAAAGGGGTTTCATTTCTGATTGCAGAATCAGTGCTTCATCCAAATATTTGAAAGAATCAAAGACAGAAGACTGAAGAAAATCAGAAATATTTCCGAGAAAGCTATGGAGATTGGAATAATGAGGAGCTTTGACTTCCAGCTTCTTTGATGCTGTTACTCCGAAAAAATTTTCTCTTCCCAACATCCATGCAGACACTTTTTCCAAGAAGAAAACACTTTCAGTTTCGTACACTGTCTGCAAAAGAGACAAGCAGACACACTTATTGGAGGTGTCTTCAGCTTGGTAATCAGCAAGATTCAGCAAGATCTGGTTAGGAAGCTGAGAGGGGTGCTTACACTCCATTAATTCAAGGCGCATCCATGTACATCTGGTTTTAACAGTATTTCATGTGGAAAGAAAAACAGTCTAGGCTTTTGAGTAGTGGAGGTTTTTCTACTTTCAGGGTTTACCAGGGGTAGCAGTTATTTTTGGTTTGGCTAGGACCTTGAATAATCTCACTAATTTTCCAGAAGGGGCAGAGGGATAGTGACCATTTCATATCGTGGTAACCCTGTGCAGGACTTGTTTTTAGAAAGCTGTGGGACTGTATCAGTTCAGGAGTGTGCTCACCTTCACTTTCAGATGTCAAACTAGGTTATGCTGGGCAAAGCACTTTCTGCTCTATTGAGGCAATCTTGGAAGCAGGTTTCCAAAAAATTTTGTTAACTGATGGTTGTAGGTGAAAAGAAGAGACTGCTCCAAGAAGAGATTAGTCTTTTGTTGCTTGGTTGAAGTCAGTGGGTTTAGGGGAACAGAAGTTAATCTAGTGATTGACCTTCATCCGAATGAAAGTAGAACAGGAAAGTAAAATAACTGTAGAAAAATGCCTCTGGGGTTTTCCCATGTGAGCAGAGCTAGCAACAACTGCCAGCATGTGTGTCCTGGTAATGGTCACAAATCTTAGGGCAAAAAAGCTTTGATAACCGCAGTCAGAGTATCTCAGGAAGATCTGAAGTACCTAGAAAATCTGCATCCTATCTAGCTGCAGGAGGAAACACATGATCAGGCCATGTAAAAGCAAGAAGCACATGACTGATTTGCTGGCATTAGGCTGGTTTGATTGTCCCTGTTTTTATTAACTTCAAGCATCTTGTGATATATCTGGTACTTGAAAAGAAGGACAGAAAAGAAAAGGAGTTGTTTGTTTATTTGTTTTTAATGATATTTTTCTTGGAGGCAGTGAAATATTAACTCAGTGCAAGTACACTAGGCTGTTGTCTGTGATTCTTCACACAGTCAAGAGAGAGCTGACCTACCACCACAAATACCACTCACATGTTTTCCAGAGACATTAAATAGGAAAATATCATCTCTCAAGTCATAAGAGAGCTGAGAAACTGAGCCATAACAGGGTCAATTAAACAGGCTTAATTATGATGGAACTTGTGAGCACTTGACACCCTTTGGGTTCAGACTTGCAGCCTGATTCAGGCTTGCAGATTGGGTCAGACTTATAAATACTTTCATGTGAAAACTGTGATTTGATGATCAATGAGTCAAAGCAAAGAACACACTCGCTGTGTTTCCTTTACTTCTAAAACATGACAGAAAATAATGTTTAAAAGTCAGCTGGGCTGGGTGAACTCCTTCTTGGGATGGATGAAATAGTCTCAAAGCTGTCACTGGCTTGTCTTTGAGAACTCGATTAGACACCAAAGTCCTGGGAAAGATGAGTGCTTTGCCAACTTTTGCATGGGAGGAGAAAAAGCACTAGGATATTTTAGTTCTACTGTCTTTCCTTTAATTCCCAGAAAAATTCTGGAAAAGTAACCAGTGAAATACTGTGTTAAGCCCAGAGAAATTAACAATTTGAACAGCAACCAAGTGGATTTGTCAGGAAGAAATCATGTCAAACATACCTAATTTCCTTTTCTGAGAGGGTATCAGATACTGCAGATAAAGGAAAATCAGCAGATGTCATATTTTCACTTTCATTAGGTTTCTGACACAGTCTCATGACATTTTGATAAGTAAGGTAGGAAAGCCTAATACTGGTGAAAGTGCTGTAGACTGAGCATAAAATCAATTAGAAAACAGAATGTGATTTACCAGAGGTAAATAAAAGTGTGTATTGAAGGTGTTCTGCAAGAGCCTGCCCTGGGTTCAGGACTATCCAATATTTCAATTACAACCTGGGTGATAAAACAGGATGTTTGCTAAATTCCCAGATGACATGCTGTTAGGAGAGACTAGACTGAGAGTACGTTGGAGAACTGCATCACAATAAAAAATAAATCTCATCAAAATGGATTCATAGTTTGAAAGGAATTAAATGCAATTTGATAGGAAGGACTACAAGTATCACACTCAGGCTCACACAACCAGCTGCAGAAATACAGGATGAGGAAAAAACTTTTTGATATTAGTTCTGTAGGAAAGGATCTGAGATACATGGTAAAGCATAAGACAAACATAAGTCAACACTGTCATGCTGTTGTGAAAAAGGCACATGTAATACAGGGCTGTATAAACAGGAGTATAGTGTGTTATACATATATATATATATATATAAAATGACCCACAAAGTTTTTGTACTTTATTTAGTATCAGAAAGACATCAGCTTTAAGGCTGTATCTGCTCTTGGGTAGTGCAGTTCAAGAAAGATGTATGCTGACTGGAGAAAATCCAGAGAACAGTGATAGTGATCAGAAGTCCTGTAGGAAATGTGACCTACAGAGCGTAAATGAATTTTATTCTAAGATAAAGTAGAAAAGACTGGAATGGACATGACAACTTTATGCAACTACATAAAAGAGGGGAAGCTCGTGGAAGAGGTTGTGGGAATGCCATTGTTTGGACTCTTACAGAAGAGTTAGACAAACCTCAGGAACAATACAGGAGGAGTAGATCATCCTGCCTTGGGACAGGAAAGGAAGCAAGGTGACTCTTCAAGGTTCCTTCCAGATGTGCTCACTCATGATTCTTTGGAAGTGAGCATGGCATATTCAGGAAGTTCAGAATCAGAAATAAATAAAAAAGAAATGAAAACTATGGAGAAAGAAGAATATTTTCTGAGCAAACTTGTGATGACAGAAGGTGCTGGGAAAATGTCAGGAAAGGAAAGGGCAGTTTAATGTGTGCCATCATGGCTCTAACTTAGCTGGAGTTTTTCAAGGTCAGCCAATATTTTACCCTGTGTCAATTATTTCTGTAACTCAGGAGTCAAAGAGATTTTACAGCTTTTTTTTTTTTGCTTTTTTTTTTTTCCCCAAGAATTACAGAGGTCTCATGTCATGTTCCCACTGCTGAATTCCTTTTCTGTTAATGTTATTTGAAATGTAAGTAACCTTTTCCCTCCTGGGTGCATCCATTCTTCAGACACCTACTCCTTTTTTTGCTAGGTAGAAGATACTGTTCCGAGTTCAAAATATTGGATGTATGTATTGTCATACGTCCATACATTGTAATATGTAGGATGAAACGTGACTAATTTTGCTTTTCCTAATATTCTCCCACGAATAATTGTTTTTGGCATTCTTTTTCAGATATATCTAAAAGCTATGTTTTACCAGTCTTTATTCAGTAAATCTTCACAGATCATACTGGAGCTAGCTTCTTATCATTGTCTTACCCCAAAAAGCAAGATGAGTACGGAACACCTGACACAGCCAAAATAAAAAGAGAACAAGGCAAATGTACTCCTTTTCCCTCAGAATAACTTTGGTACTTAGATTCAGACCAGAATGAGGTGTTTTTCCCTATCTGGGGTTCTTTGTCAGAAACCCTCTCCTGCTGTTTGCTGGAACTGTGACAGCATTTTGTTTTAGCAGATTCAAAAAGGGATTAGACAAGCACATGGACACCAGGTCTGTAAATACATACAGAGGGAAATGATCTGGGAAAATCCCTCTAACAAGGAGTTTGGGGTGCTGAGGAAGTGTAAGGAGTGACCTGGCTGGCATGTTATTCCTAAAGAACATCTACTTTTGCTGCTGGCACAGATTGAATCCTGGGCTGCATGGACCACAGGGAGTCCCAGCAAGGCATTTCTCCAACAGACAAGCTGCAGAACAGATAGGGCAGTCACTGAACGTGGCTGAGCTGATCTGAATCTCTGCCTCTATATTAACTACAAATAATGAAGACAAGAAGGTGGGTTTTCTAGAGCCCAGCAACAGAGCTGCAAGGCTATCAAGTAACAGTGCATAAAAATTGAATAGCCATGGGACTATTAAATAAAAATATATATGTACATGTGCAGGCATTCAGTTTTATTAGGTCCTAAAAACCCTAGAATCTGTTTCTCCCAGTTGTCCTAGGTGGCTTAATCTGGTGAGTATGCTTTAAGGACAGCTATAAACAAGGGACCTTCATGTGAAATAGGTGTGCTCACCTGAAAAAAGTTGTGGTCTGTGGTGTTAAGTGGAGGCTTCCCAGAGACTGTATTCCAGTCATGCCTCGTTGTTGGGCATTTTAGCTTTTAAAAAACCTTCAAATTGGCTCATTTGAGGATGACCCAATTGAACCTCTAGCTGATGTAAGTGAAGCAATAGGTGTCAGCATATACAATGCTGATAAGTCAGGGGAGCAGTGCCATGTAAATACACATATACAAGGGAGTAACAATAAGCTTTAATTTTTAGAAAAAAATCTTTATATATGACAGGTCTGTAGCTAAAAGTGCAATTTGGAAGTTTCTACGTGTTTAATTGTGGATATTTAAATATCGTAGAGTGGAAAATAAAGCTGAGCAGTGTTGCTATAATTTGGTTTGCAATAGTGCTCACAGGTCTGACCTGCACTTGGATTAAGAGCAAGGATGGAAAAAAGAGGTCCCCTAAACTGAAGGGAGCAATAATTTGTATAAATGTCTAAGTTGTATTTTCAAAACTGATTCAGGCACTTAGGAACCTACACTCCATAGGTTATCATCTATGAATGTATTTCAAGTGGTAGGAATAATCTCCTACAGTCCCTTTAAAGGTGAGCATTCAGTTGTCTGGAAGTTTTTATTTGCTATCCAATTCCAGACTGAGACTCACAGGAGAATAAAATCAGAGAGCGTGCTAGACAACAGAATGTAACTGAGGGCTCTAAATCACTGAAATCAGTGGTATAAAACAAAATGTATGAGTACTCATTACTGTCCATCTACCTGTGCTTTACTGTTTGACAGTTTCATTTCAGCCACTCTAAGACAAGTGGTCTTCACAATAAAAGGCAAGGGGAGAGGCTGGAAGAGATTTCTAGATCCCCAAGGGTATTTCATAGGGGAAGGTGAGTCTGGAG
Source organism: Florisuga fusca (assembly GCA_038090715.1). Taxonomy (NCBI): domain Eukaryota; kingdom Metazoa; phylum Chordata; class Aves; order Apodiformes; family Trochilidae; genus Florisuga; species Florisuga fusca. The sequence goes on from JAAWXA010000019.1 coordinate 12,720,918, forward strand.
ACAAAGCAAAGCAAAAACTAGCAGAACTGGTAAAAACTGGTAAACTAACAGAGTTTGAGGTATGCAAGATACGAAAATGCTGAGAGCTGATGGATCAGGTCTTTCCAAATTTGGGTCTCCATTACAATACCTTTTTCACACTCTAAAGGGTGGGAAAATAGGAGAAGGGGAAAAGGCTGTAAGTAAGAATGGACATAGAGACCGTATCAGCAAGGCAGAGCCAGATTTTTCCACAGATGAGAACAGGAAGGCAGTGAGAAGATGAGATTTCACCTAGAGTTGATTGTATTAAGATGGAAATGAAAAAGTAGGAGGAGAGAACTTGGAAAAAAGAGGAGTGTCTGTGGGAAAGTCAAGAGAAGAGGACCTTAGGACTGAAAAATTAGTATTGGAAACATGTAAGTTAAAATGTTTGATGCATACCTCAGTGAAACAGTCAATCCTTGCCTACCTTCACTGGGATTTAAATGTCATTATATGTGTTTGCAAGTATTCTATCAGTTATATACCTCCTGTATTCTATCAGTTTTCTCTTCAGTTGATGAACTGAACTTCTATGAGTTTTCTAAAATTTGACCAACACCAGATTACCAAAGCCAGAAAATAAATATCTGTCTCACTTACAAACATGCCAGCTTGTCAGACTGTTATTACAGCAACCAGCATGAAACCCTGCTGCTTTTTAAGACGTGTTTGCAGTACAGATCTGCAGCAGCTCTGGACATGACAGCAGAAGCAACAGCATGTGCACATGTAACTTGCATTTGGGTGAAGCTACCAGCTTGAGCAAAGTGTTTGTCTGCTTTTCTCTGTGGCTTTATTTTAGACAATAAATACAATATAGTTGTGCTTTGGACAGAAAGCTGGAATGAGTTGGAGAAGTTTTAGTGGACTGAATGTTAGTGCTAAACAGCATAGAAAAATTAACTTCAAAGCAAGATGGATTTTAATAAAGAAAGAGGAAGGAAATTAAGAATTGACTATGGTTATGGAATAAGAGAAAAAGTAGCTAGAGCAAATTCTATTGTTTTTCAGTAGGTAAATCCAAAGTGTGGGAAACTGAAGTTTTTAGAAGCTATGTCCTTAATTAGTGGGAAATCATCATTACACAGGCTGAGCAGTTCAGATCTGTATTAAATGATGCAGGTCTCCATCTGAGTGATTGGCTTAAATCCAGGTGATTATGTGAGAAACACACAACCTTATATACTGTAACTAAATAAGCTTTACAATGTAATTCTGAGGGAATAGGAAAAAATAATCTATTTATTTCATGTGTGTATGAACTGTGGAAATGAAGTTATATTGCCTATGGTCACACAGTGATTCAGGCAAGACACTGGAATGGAAATGAGTAAGAGTGACTGCTCTGCAGGCCTCTTCCAGTCACTAGGCAGCTGTGCCTCTCACAAGTGCTATGTAGTTCTTCAAACAAATCTCAATTTTGAATATTATAATGAGAATTTCAAAGAACTTTGCATGAGTTAAGCATTCAGAACCCAAAGAAATTAGAAGACTGTGGCAGCTTTGAAATTCCAGCTCTCACTCCCAAAGATAAAAGTTGTGTCATTCTTTTAAAAGGCTAAAGGGGTGTTTGAGAATCTGAATATTACAGCAGGCTGTTAAGACTATTAGAACCAATTGTTTGTATTTCTGCCCTCTAAAAAGGGGATTAGGGTTATAAAGTATCTTTTGGGGCAGTATCTTTCATTAGCTCAGCACTTTTTATACTGCATTAGTACTTTGGCTTTTTCCTGATACTGAATCTTTAATATTACCCATCTCATCACTCGAGTGACATGGGAAATATATCTTCAGGTGCAAATGATGGCAGGAAAGATAATAGCTTGTACTGCAAGAGACATATTTAATGATTCAGAGAGTCTCTCCCAGACCAGGTTAGTTGCTTATTGATGGGTGCAATGCAGACCAGCATATTGGAGTTCAGACTATCTGTAATGCCTCCTGTTGGTGTATTCAGAAGCTGGAGATGCCAGCTTTTCTGTAGAGAAAGATGCATATGTATATATGTGCATGTATATTTATATTTGCTACAGTGAAAAAAAACAGTGTGCTGCTACTGGTCCAGTTTTTAGACAGCAGTAATAGAAAAACCTGAAATAATCCAGAGCTTTTAATTGCTGGGATAGTAACACTGCTCCTGGAAGAATGATTTGTCTGGAGAAGAGTAGAGAAAGAAAGAAATAGTTCCTGTAGGAACAATAAAAGAGAGATGAATGATGAGATGAGTCTCCTTCGATCCAGAAGAGGCTCCTAGGTAGTCTTCTTTTTAAGGAATTAATCATTGGAAGCTGATACACATGCTGTGTGAGACAAAAGGGTTGGTGAGAGAACCTGCAGGCATAAAGGGGTTTTTGGTGGAAATCTCCAGCACAAAAATTGGCTGGAGCAAGAGGAGGTAATAACTATGGACACTCTGAAGGAGCACACAAAGGCTGCTCTGTGGTAAGGAGCAGCAAGCCCACCTGCACAAATTCAGCACTTGTGTGTTTCTCATATTCTGTGCATGCAGCTGTCTTCTAAGACACAGGAATAATTCTTTTTGGGTGCTGATATCTACACTGATGGCTCCAAAATCTTGGTTATGAGAGACAGTTTTCCAGGTGCTGTGTTCTGACTTTACACTCTTACCTGCAGTAAATGTTACTAAATTTGGCCTTCTGTTAAGGAGCAGAAACTACAGACAAGAAGCTAACAAGTTTTGCCAGTGGGTTACAGGTCAGCCTTGGTAACAAAATGCCCATGTTTCATCTCACCATTTGGCATATTTTTCCCTTTCATTTTTTCTCGTGCATGTAAAATATTTAAGGGACTTTTTCTCCTCAGGCAGGTTGAACACTGTAATATCATTTCTGTTCATGGACGAGTGAGCACTCCAGCTTGTCAGTATTCAAATTACTATCAAACTGTTTAGTACCTGTCTAATTAAAGCAGGACTCACTTGCTGATCTCTTCATGCTAAAGCAAATTAAATCCTAATAGGAAAAGTGATATATCACTTAGATCAGAAGAAAATGAATAACTATAACATAACCAATCTTTTCTACTTTTTTGGGGGGGAGGGGAATGGCATACAATGCCTGTTTTCAGATGAGAACATATGTACACTTCAAATCTTCTTATGATTCCCAGAACAAGCAAATTCCATGCATTTCATTGTAGAGAGAGGGAAATTTCCATAGCTGAGGGAAAGCATAGTTCCAGAGATGGAGCACAGAGCGGTGAAAAGGAGGTGGCAAATAGAGGAAGAAAGCATACTGAGGAAGGGGAACATACGCCTAGAATGTTTTGAGCTGAATGGGGAGTTTTTGCAACTACTTTGTCAACTAAAGGAGGGGTGATGCTCCGTGGAAACCTTTTGTTTGGTTTCATGAAATTGTTTGAGTATCCTTGGGGAAGGGGCTGTCCTAGTCTGTCTCATAGTCTTGAGTTATTGATAAAAATAGAATAGAGAATATCTCCTTGTTTTCAGTCTATTTGCATAGTTCTTCCTAGAGCAGAATGGTCTGTTCTTCTTCTGTCAACAAAGGGACCACTTGTCTTGGGGTACTGACTTGTTCTATGAGGCCTTCAATTCTTTTCCCTTTTTATTATTTTTTTTTCCTCTGACCCTTCCTCTCACTGAGTTGTAACACACTTGCCTCTGGCTAGGAATATTAATGAGCATTTCTTTTCAAGAGCTTATGCAGATTCCACTCTGTGAATCAGCTGGCAAGAGGTCCTGTCCAAGTAACTTACCCAGAGTAGTGCCCAGGGGCAGAGCATATGAGTGCATGGCATGCCTCATTCCCTGGCCTGAGAATAAAAGGTCAAAGAGTCAGTTTTCAGTGTGGGGTGCCTTGTATGGCATGGATGGCTCAGACAAACCCTTTGTACGACAAAGGTTATTTAAATAACTATAAATTAGGAATGGCTCCTAAAAATGTAAATTTACATCGAGACAGGGAACTGAGTGGCTCAGGTGGTTCATTATTAACTGCATGAGCCTTTTCCTTTTGCTAGTTCAGGTCTGCTCCAAGTCAGAAAAGACACAGAATGTTAAAACTGTCTGAGTAGGGTTCACTGGCAGGCATGAAATTACTTTAGTTGGCTAAATGGGAGTGCACTTTCCAGTAGAAGACACATTGTGCACCTCTACTGTGGATAGACAAACTTAGTCAATGAAAATGAAGAAATCCTGAGCAGGCAAATGGATCCTCCAGTCTCCTGGAGAAGGTGGGCCATTTGAGATGAGGGGTATCCCGACGACAGCATCCAGAAATGCACACAGCTTTGTATCTGAATACAAATTTCTCTCTCTACTGACATAAAGCCATGCTTCCTGTCCTCCTCTGGATCTTCCCATAACCCTGGCCTTGATGGTGGTTGTGGTTCAGAGCATTGGTCTTCATGTTAGGGACATTTTCTCAGGTGGTGGGTTCTGCCCACCACTCCCAGTTGTGGCACTGCGTAGGCACCGTTCAGCTCTGAGCTGATGTAAAAAAGAATCTGAGAGAACACATACATGATAACAGTCTGAGAAATGTTTTTTTAAATTATAAGGCAGTTTAAATTGTCTCTGGTAATCCCTCTCATTTGGTTTCTTATCTCTGGGGAGAGAGGGTATTAATTGCAAAAAAAGGGAGTGGTGTTTTGCCTGTATAAATAGGAGCCTAAACAATCACATGCTAAGTTGAACTGTCATGGTTTACTTTACCTAAAAAATAGAGGCAAGATTATTGTTGCAGTCAGCATTCTTACAGGATTTACATAGTTCCATCTTGTGTATACATTATTGTACACATAAGATAGAGAAAAAAAAAAAAAAAAATTAAAACTGAACTTGAGCTAGTGGAATTTCTTTCTTTTATTTACATCCTCCCATCTGTCAGTATGGGTAAACTCCCATACAAACTTTATTCTATTCTGTTGCTGGATATACAAAGGATCCTCTAAATGATGTAAAGTTTTCAGAAAGCTAGTAGATACATTTCTCCTTTGAATTGTTAGAAGCAGAGAAATGGTGATCCAAGGAATGGAATGCTTGGCAGGCTGTGGAAAACTGAACTTTATTTCTTTGTTCTGTCACAGATTTCTACACAACTTTGAGCAAATTGCTTAATCTCTTTTTAATTATGGAGCTTCTGAAAAACTAAGGTAATAGTGTAAACAGGGATGTTCTGAGAGTATATATAAATCTTTTGCCAGGAACTGATTGACAATAGAAAAAGTCAGGCTTAAATTAACTGAGATTTTTACTAATACACTATCTCACACCCTATACGGAAACCAGCAAAATTCAAACTTCTGTTGCTCATTGAGTGACCAACTCACAAACATGATTCATTGCTTAAAAACTGGTATTTAGGCAGGAGAAAAAAGAGCCTCATAAAATTTTCATAGCCCAATGCTTGAAGCTGTTTGCCATGTGTTTGGGTGACCACTCCCCAGGCACCCTAAAGCTCACTGTACTTTTACAGTTGGCAGACATTCTTCCCTTCATAGCATAAGGCCTCTTCTAACAGAAATGCCTCTCTGGTCCTTTCCACTGTTTCTCCATCACTCTACAAGCTGGCAGAACAGTGCTCCTCTGATTTTGGGAACCTTTGCTCCAGAGTTCCTTCCTGGGCTTTGTGGTTGCACTGGGGCTTGGCTGTCTTCCTCGCCTACTGGCAGTAAATGCTTTGTGGTTGGATGCTAGGGACACATGGACATCCAGCTTTGCTAGGATGAGTATCTGGATGGATGTCTTTTTTTTTTTTTCTTTTCCCTGTAGAGTGATCCTTGGCAAGAGACTTAGCTTGTCTTCTGTTTCTACATTTGTAAACCGGGGGTAAGTTTTCTCTTCCAGTACTTCACAGTGCTTTGCTAGGATTTTCCAAGTGTGATGTCTTCCCCGTATTGCAGACAATTAAACAAGTATTGCCTTCAATATTTTAATAAAATTTGCCAACTAGGCTAGATAGGCACTGCTTTTGAAATATGAAATATTTTAAAATATTCAGTAGCAATCTCATGTGCAGGGGATATGTTTTTTTAAAATGCCCTTACTGTTGGTTTAATGGTTTATTCTTTGGACTTTTGCAGGAGCAGAACTAAGCTAACGTAAAGAACTGATTGCCCTAAGGAAAAAGAGTCCTTGGATTATAGCTATAGCAAAAGATATACAAAAATGTAAGCAAAGTGACTAAAAAACATGACAGGAGTTCAGTACTACATGTAAACCATAGTGTTTACTGGAGAGTTGGAGGTTAAACATAACAGTAGTTAGACTATGGGACAAATTTCCTTGATGTAACTAGGCCTTTCCAGAGCTGATGTTGTTCTTTTTGTACTTGAAAACTTTAACTTTCCTTCCCCATTTCCAGGACATAGATCTCTAAGTAAAATGGTTCCTTTACTCCTACCCCAGATTCTTCACTCTGTGATTCAGTTATTCTTTATTGAGCTCTAGGAGAATCTCAACTGAAAGGAACTTCTGTATGTGCTACAGATTTTAGCTGTTAGTGTAACATATGAAAAAGGAATTACTGTAAAAATATTTCTTAGCATGATGTAAAGTTGGTGTAACTTGTCATGACACTCAGGTCTCTGAAGTTATTGTTACTTTCCTCCATTCTGCTGAAAAGCAGTAACAGGAAAACTGATCACTGTGACGTCTGGTAACATTTAGGGATTGTATTTTATTTTGATTCACACCCTAATGCCAATTAATGTCAGTTGAATCATACAAGTTAGAGATGGAAAACACCTATTAGATAATGGCAGGGCATGACTATTCCCCCAATGAATTCTAAAGTGCTCTGTCTCATCGAGTTTTAAATTACTCAGGCAATTGAAGTGTCTCTGGGGAGGCTATTCCACAGCCTAACGTACCTTGACATTAAGAAATATTTCCTCCTATTCAGACTAAACTTTTCCTTTGCTTATTTTTATCATATTGCTGCTAGTTCACTTCTAGCTGTTGCTGAACTATGCCCATTCCTCTCATGTGTTAACTTTTTTCAGCCTCAGTCTGTAAATAAACATTCCCATCCTTGCTTGTTATATGCCCGTATTCCCACCTACCTTTCTTTCCTTTCACATAAACTCGTAATACAAACTCTCCTCTTCTGAGACCTCTTTTTGATGTCAGGCACCCCAGACTGAAATGGTTTAGCCAGAAATCTCATCAGCTCCTTGGCACAGGCAAGCTACCACAGTTTGTGGTGAATTGCCATTTTGCTTGGTGCTGGCATTTTTTCCCTCTCATTACTGATGAACATGGGCTCAGTTCCACTCACCATTGGTTATATACCTGAGGACCCTGGTGCATTGTTGTTAGAAAGATGTGAAGAAGCAGCAGCAGCATTTTAGTTTTTTGGAGGAAGTAGGGTAGGTGATTCAAACTGTACTGCTGAGGCAAGGAACACAATATACATATCTACAGCTCCTTCCACTGAAAAAAACTCACGCCATTTTTAAAAGAAATCAGTTGGGGAAGATTTCAGATGCTATTATGAAAGAATTAAGTGCTTAATACTCATTTATAGTTGAAAAAGAATTGCATAGGCATCTCTGTCAGTGTTTGCAAGGAGGCTACAAATACTAGGTGGCTGATTGTTGGCAAGAGCTCTGTGCTGTGCAGGAGCTGTGTTTCACTCCCAAAGGCTTTATTGGGCTCTCCTGCTCCACCTCATCCCCAGCTGGTAACACACACCTTTAATTCTTTTTTATTAATTTTTTAAAATGCAACCAACCTCCAGATTCAGGGCTGGAATCCTGAACCAGTCATTCTGTGTCTGTGATTAAAAGAGACTGTGGTCAGCCCCTGAGGTGACAGTCATAGCTGAACAGCAGGTTAGGGCTAATTTTTATTAATCTTCTCTTTTAAGTTTTTGTTAATGAAGGATAATTTTCTGTGAGCCGTATTTCTTAGTTCCTTAGATCTTACAGAAGATTAATACTTACACAGATGAATTTTTTTTAAATAAATAATACAGGATAAAAAAAAAAAAGACTAAAAGGAATATTTTTTCTGGCTTTTCTCCTGATAAGAATGGGTGTTATTCTGTCCTGCTTTCTTTGTCTGTGTTGTCTGTCCATCCTTAAGTCTTTCTGAGTGAAGAAGATTTTTCTGGTGCTGTATAAGGGTTGTTTGGTGTTTCTTTTTTTTTGTTTTGTTTTTGTTTTTTTCTTTTTTCGGGGGGTGGGGCATGGGCTTTGGAGGTTGGATGCAGTGATCTTAGTGGTCTTTTCCAACTGTGACAATTCTGTGTTGATTTTATACTGTTCATAAAACACAGGATAAATGCCTACATGTAGGCATTATGCCTATGTGTGTGCTAATCTTTCTACATTTGAAGTGTGCAAAAGTTCTCTAAAGCTAAGGGACAAATGGAAAAACAGATCTCTGTGGTGTTTCTCTTTCACTCCTAATACTCTCAGGCAATTAGAACATTTCTACAGAGGTTCCCAAATGCCCTTGTGAACTGTAAGACCAAAGCAGAGGTGTAGAGCCTGACACTTGTCTTGATAGTGGTTCTGCATTGCTGTCATGGGGCTCCAAAGCCCTGCTGCAGACCCCCACGCTGGGGCAAGGGCAGAGTGAGGGGTGTGTGGGGAGATGCTGCTCAGTCCCTTGGAGAGATTTCACAGGATTGATGTGGGAGAGCTGAGCTGGAGGAACTTGTGCCTTTTACGAACACCTGGAGAAGAAAATTCTGCTTTGAGATAGGGCATGAAATTGTGTCATTTAATTGTGCATAGCATTAAAAGTAATTTTGGTTTTTGTTCTCTAACTGGACTATGGAAATAGTCTGGAAAAGTGTGCATTTATAGCAAGAAGTGACGTATTGAATGCTTACAGTTTACTTTCTAGAAGGATAGCAAATAATCCTTCATTAATTGAAATCTTTATCTGTGAGCAGGTACCTCCCCACAGGTTTTGAGAAACCCTTCTGACAAAAATAGTGCTTTGGTTATTGATGTGGTTAATGTAGGAAGAGTGTTTCAATAGTAGCTTCAGCTAAATGAAAAATTGGTCAAGAACTGGAGAAGACTCAAAGTGAATGAGCTCTGGACAGATAGCTCCACTTCTAGTTTGTATCCCCAAACTAAATTCATCACTGGCCCCTATAGATTTGCTTAGAACTGGTTCTTACATTTGAAAATTAAAAGGTCTTAAATTGTGTTCATTGGCCAGTTTTTTGATTCAGGCAGGTTTTTCTTTGTGTAGTGTTGTTAACGTCAATAATGTAGTGTAAATGGAGAAAGAGTCCATTTCATTACCTGCTTCTGGTTTGCACTTCATGTACTCTGCGTGCTGTGTTTTGGCTAGGTCTAAATTCTGCATCAAGGCCCTCTTGTTCCTGCAGCACCCTGGGGAATCTGGTGATAAAATGGACAGCTACAAATAAATTCAGGTTCAGTTCCTTTTTACTGAATTAAATACGCAAATGAGTAATACAGTTTTTACATTAATCTTTGTAGTTTACATTACCCAATGCAAACTTTTAAGTGTTCCCTACATTTTCAACACGACACAAAATTTTGTTGTGATAATGTAGGTCTGCACTGTAAACGGTGTCAGCAGGAAAAATCAAGGCTCTGTTCAGTATACTGTTTAGATTCATTACATCCTGTTTGTGAGATAATTTGGGTTTTGGAAACCTGGTACAAATCCTTCCACCCACTTTCATTTGTTTTAGACCAAAATCTACCTCTCTTGCCCTGAGTGAACTTACACCCAACTGTTTCAGCTCCAATGTTCAATACTTCATTATGAATTAGTGGTTTTATAATTGTTCTTGAAGGTAAAAATAGTTAATACTGATATTTAAAGAGCCTCTAGACCTAACATTATCTTTATTTTGCAATTTTTGCAGAGACTGTTGATGGGGTTCTATGGAGTGTGACACTGCATTGTGACCTCAAGTCAGAGTAGACCTCGATCCTAGGAGTGACACATGCGTAAGATCATATTCTGTAGAAAGTTGTGTGGAAAAGAGAAACAATAAGAAACAAAGCAGTTCATGCACAACTGTGCAGTGGCAGGGTTGGCTGTGCAGGGCTTGAGGTTTCAGAGGCTTTCAAGTGAGTAGAGTGACACATCCTCTCTTGGATGATTGCTGCTCCCCATCATCCACTTTTTTTTTTTTTTTAATGAATCGGTGATATCTTTCACAATTACTTTGTTAGGGATAATTCTAGAACATGTTTTGCAATGTAAATTGCAAAATATGTAGGAATATACGTAAAAATTATTAAAGTGTCTCTGTGTTTTTCCTGGTAGATCAAATACTTAATATCTACTGGGCCCAGTGGGTGGCAAGATAATTAATGAAGTCTTTCCAGGTCTTCATAATGGGATCTATAATTTTCTTTCTGGTTAATAAGGAAATGGCTAAACTTAGTAAAAAAATTTAGTTGGAGACCTCTGGACCTGAAAGCATAAGTTTTGAGTCCTTCTTTAATGTGAACATGAGTTTCAATGAAATGTAAAACCAGACTATGTCAGTCTAAGCAATATTGTCAGTGTTTTGCCTTGACCATTTATAACGTTAGGCCTATGCCATACTCATCCTAATTCTTATGCCAGTGTGAATTATCCATTTCTGTTTCATTGTCATACATTTTCTAGTGTCTCGGAAGTTAAAGATATAGACAGGTTAGGTCCCATTGTTCATCCTTCTCACTGTCAGTAATAGTTTTCATGATGGACATGGTCTTCCTGAAAAGACATCAGCCTCCTTTTTTATACTGCCATTTAAAATTTGTCTTTAATCATTAGATTAAAATTTAGAGAATGAATACAGATGGAGTGTTAAACTTGATATGTTCAAACAGAGCAGGAAGGAAATATTGTGTGCTGTATATATCATGGGTGTCTATATCAGGGTACATGTAACACAGCCAGGATGCCTGGGGTCTTACCCTGGTGTTGCCATGAGTCACTAGCTCTGTACATATAGTTAGTCAATTTAAAGAGCAGCAACCCTTATTACCAGGGGCAAATCTATCCTTCATCTCAGTGGGTGGAACTTCCTATGATTTCAGTGGGAGTGTCCCTTTGCCTACATATGGCTGAATTTTCTCCTTGGGGAGAAAGTTCTGGCACGGATTTTCAAAAGTGTTTTTTTTTTTTTTTTTTAACAGAGCCTTGTATAACATTTTTATACTCCTTTCCTAACATAAAAGATACTAGAAAATGGTGCTAGCAGGACTTGCTTACACAGATGCTATTGGTAGTTTAGATAAACAGTAACACCTAGGATGCCAGATGTTGTGATTCATCCCTAATGCTTGCCAAAGTGTAGTACATACTGCATTAAGGGCTACTGGTTATTTATTTTTCAGCCCACTAGAAGTCTGACTATCCCTCTCCCTCCTCTCCCTCCTCTCCCTCCTCTCCCTCCTCTCCCTCCTCTTCCTCCTTCTCCTCCTCCTCCTTGACCTGGGGGTGGCAGGCTGCTGGAGTCAGGCAGAGCTGGGAGGGGGGAGGAGTGTGTTATCCTGGAAGAGTTTTCCCGGAAGGAAAAAAAAATTGGGTTTTGGGGGATTTTGGGGGTTTTTTTGCTCACTTGAATCCAGGGCTGGAGCAGAATTCCCCCCAAGCCAGCAGAATCCCCCAGGTGAGGGCAGAGCCCAGTGCTGGGCTGTGCTCAGGGACAGCTCTGTCCCTCTTGGGGACACTCCCCAGGGCTCCAGACCTGCCCCAGGGGGTCACCTGCTTTCTCCTCCAAATCCCATGGAGTCCATGGAGCACCCTGGATCCCATCCCAACGTTCTCCCCCCCACCAGTCTCCTCCCAATCCCCCCTCCNCTCCCTCCTCTCCCTCCTCTCCCTCCTTTCCCTCCCTTCTCTCCTCTCCCTCCTCTCCCTCCTCTCCCTCCTCTCCCTCCTCTCCCTCCTCTCCCTCCTCTCCCTCCTCTTCTTCTTTTCTTTCTCTTTTCTTTCTCTTCTTCCTTTCTTTCTCTTCTTCCTTTCTTTCTCTTCTTCCTTTCTTTCTCTTCTTCCTTTCTTTCTCTTCTTCCTTTCTTTCTCTTCTTCCTTTCTCTTTACTTTTCTTCCACTTGTATCTATATTGGCTTGAAGCTTGGAGAAATCCTATTGGTCATCCAGGGATCAGGTACCCTCGGTCAGAGTATCCTAGTTTTACTTAATGGTTAGTGATGGCATTCAAAAAAGTTCCCATTTTCCTATTGAGAGGTGGGTGAGGGGAAAAGCTGCAAACCTTTGCCAAGAAGCTCTCTGTCGTGGATACAAAAATAAGTCAGGTAGCAGATGTCCAATCCAAACTTTGGTGGGTAATTAGCTGATTCAATATCCAAAAGAAGCAGGTAATTGTTGTGATTTGTGGATACTCTGCCAGGGTAGATATTTTACAGCTTGCAGATATTTCTCTAATGAGGGAGGATATCATGAGCTCTGAGCAGTAAAACACTGTTTTCTTAGTATTCAGAAAGAATGGCTGTTTTTTCTTTAGGGATGTTCTTGGCATAGACCGTTCTTGTTCTTTTCTTTGTTATTTCTTGGAAGCCTTCTGAAAACTACTGATGCCGTATGCAAATTCAATGCAGGAAATGTAATGTTATATAAGTGTAATTGGCCTTTTATTCAAAGGCATTTTTATTCCTCCCTGCATATTTTAGTCCTTTCTTAAAAAGAAAAAAAAAAAAAAAGAGAGAGAGAGAGAAAAGGACGTAGTTTAAACATAATTGGATATTAAAAAAAAAATTCAGAGGAAGATGCTATTGATTGTAAAAAAGACACTGAGGAATTAGAGAAACACTAATAAAATTGAAAACATTGAAAACACTGGAAACACACAGAATGGGACTGTTTCAGGGAAAAAAAAAATTGTGCCTGACTGTTGCCATTCTAGGAAAACTAGACATGGGAAGAAATGAATGGAAAATAAAAGCAAAGCTCTAAAGTCATGTCTCCTCCCTTCTTCTTAGTGTCATTTCATAAGTAGTGAGCAGAGAGGGAGAATAGAATGGAAGGGGTCCAGGATTCCTAGCAACCAAAATACTACAGATGCAAACACCTCAGAAATGTGTAACTGCTAGCAAAAGTTTAAGACTATCGGGCTTCCATTCCTGTGCTAAATAGCTGAACAGCATCATAAGTCTTGTTTCCTCTACTTCCTAATGTGGAAACTTATTATTTACATGTTTGTGCTATTTTGATATACAGATGTGCCTATGCAATGTTGGGGAAATTATATTAAAAAGCAAAAAAAAACCCCAAAACAACAACAACAAAACCCCCCAAATAGTTAAGAAGGGGATATTGCTTGGATGTAGTTAGTTTGAAGAAACAGATGGAGCAGAGCATGAGAGGTGGAAACAGCATTTTGTACCAGTCATCAGCATTTGGGTTTTTAGTATTTTCTGTGAACATCTTATGGTTTTCTTTGAAAACAAATGTCTGGACAGAAGTCACAGTAACTCTGCTGAAGTGTCAATCGACTTTCTCTAGTGTAAGAGGTCAAATTTCCCTTACTCTTCAATGTCCCTGTTCGATTTGCCCGATTTTTCACTGTCCACCCTGACTATTCCCTACTACATTACTTCTTTCTTCTCTTCATTCTCCTTTTTTTTTTTTTCTTTTTCTTTTTTTCCCCTCTCAGCACTTTCCAGTTAGTATATCTACTTGTTACTGTCAACACAACTGACAGGCAGCTGTTGGTTCCTTCCATTCACCAACAAGTAGAACATTCGATGACAGAACCAAAAGCCAGCCAAACAAGCCCACAGATGAAATCATGACCATCATAAGTCTGAATGACACTGAGAAAGCCATTTATCTGGAGTGGTGGACTTACAAGGAAAATCCTGAGCCATAGCTCACCACTTCATTGCCACTTGTTGCATCTGGCTCCTAAAATTTCCTCGCCAGAGCCAGTATTTTAGTAATGAAAAAGTAACATTTTGTTATTTGTAACTGCACAGAAGAAGAGGCTGAGCTGTATGTGCAGAGAAGAGGATGCTGTAATTGTTGCTTACTTTGAACAAGGCTCCAACTGTACTTACATAAATGAAGCTACCAGAGCAGCTTCACATGCAAATAATTCCAGTACACTGTGAATGTTGATTTACTGAGGCTAATAAGATTTCAGCAGATTGTAACAAAGAATAATGGAAGAAATTTCTCATAGAATGACAAAACTGAAATCTGCTCAAAGCCTTTTAAAGTCATGTAAGTAATTTTATCATACAGTTAAAGCACTCACATTGCGTTCCAATCCTAAAATTCCTTCAAGAACCCAACTCTGTATATCACTCAAAAATACTTTTATGTTCTCTAATTGCACAGAAATATGAAAAGCACAGCATTTCAGTCATTACGTAAATAAATTCACATATTTAATGCAAGTCACTTATCTATTGTTAGGTAAAGAAAGAGCTATGTTACTAAGAGCATGTTGTACTGATATTAGATTATCTTTGAAAGAATGATTGATCCAAATAAAAGGAAGTGTAGTCTTAGCTGAAATGATCTACTTCCAGTCTATTGCAAGTGAATTTACCAAACATTTACAGAAAGTTTATTTTAGGAAAATTATGTTCCTGAAAAAAAGGTAATGTTAGAAGCCATGTGTACTTGCTGTCTTGTTTCCTATGCAGAGAAGTCTTCCATACATCACTCCATGAAAATTTAACTATTACTGCATTTTGTTTAAAACAGGAGTGAAGTGATAATATTACAGAAAACAAACACTGTGGACAGCATAAAGTCTAACAGGACTAGGGAGAAGGGAGCAGACTGAAAATAGATTAAACCCAGGTGTGGATTTAGTCTTAGCTCTGCTTTTGTCTTGTGACATGCTCATTGATAAAAGTCTCAGCTTTTCACTTTTTCTACTCTGAGTGGCTGGGAAAGAGAAGTAAATTAATTGCAACACAATTGACATTTTGAAGGCACAATGCCTCCCAAATTGGTTTGGTTGCTGGGAACTGTGAAATAGTTGCAGCATTTAATTCAACCCCAGATTCAGCAAACAATTTTAAGAAAGCAAATGTAAAATTTTGGGTTCCTTTTTGATTTTCAAAGTGCACAAAATAAGAAAAAAGTTTTTGGTAAATACAGGGTATGCAGAATTAGGGCCTTAAGGGAAGGAAAAAAAAAATTGATGTGTCTTTTCATCACAAAACCTCTATGTGGAAAATAGTTTTCAATCTCTGATCCACAAAAACACTCTAAGAACATCACAAGGATAAAGTAGCTCACTAGAAAGCAGTGGAAAGCATGCAAGTTGTGTATCTGGGGGAGCTGAGCAGAAAAAGTTGGGGGAATGGTTTATCAAATCTGGTATTGACAAACCTTGCCAGCAGAGTCCACGGCTGCAGAGGGAAGCTGGAGTGTTGACAGGGGAGAGCTCTCTGCCCCTCTGTCTCACCTGTGGAGCAGGAACTGTGTTTTTGAAATAGCTTTTCCTTACCAATTGTCCCTCACAAAATATGTAACAGAAAGCAAGACAAAGCTGCACTAACATAATTTTCTTGGTTTATGCTCATGGATTTTATCCACATCAGGAATGAATCCTATTAAGTTGTGTGTGTCCATGATCAAGTCCTACCATGGTTTCTGAAGCACTGACAAACTTTCTCACATAAATCAAATCTTTGAAGTTGTAGTGTAACTGATAGATTGTTCTATGTACACAGTTATTATGTGCATGATGAGCAGGATTACTGCTTGGATACACTGTTTGCATTTTACAGTGCTATGTGCAGGATTTACAAAGCCCGGACTCTGTCATGCATAGCTGAAGTACAAATAAACTTTGGTTTCTCTGTTCCTGAAGAGGGAACTTTGACAATAGAAGAAACAATTGTTTAGAAACAGTATACACTTTCTAAAAGATGTGCTGACCTATGAAAGAATTATTTTTTTTAAAGTTTACACTGTTTTTACAATGCTTTTGATATTTTATGCAAGCTGTCATCTAATGGAAATAGTGACCTCAGGGACGTGTTTATCTTGGTTTTAGCCCACTTAAAATACATTTAGCCTTTAGCTTTTCCTTAGTCCAAAACCACATCAAATGGGCCAAAGATGGGATAAATGCATACATACACTCCTGAGGTCATTATCACTTCATTGTGTTTTGCAGAAGAAAAGGAAAACAAACTCTGTCTCTTTGCATTACATTTGAGACCCAACATGCCCAAGTGATGGTGTATACACCATTTTATAAATGTTTTCTTTTTAGGGATATGCTTGGCTTCTCTTTTTGCCCCTGACATGTATTAATTGTAAACTCTTTTCTGTTAATGCTTCAAATTAATCTTTAAAACACTGAGAAGTTGGAACTGCAGAAATTAGAGCTGATGTTGCCAGATTACACTATTATCTACAAGCAGAGATTTTGAGATGGAAACACTTTAAGAGGAAGAATAGTTAGCACTGACTTTCTACTCCTTTTATGAACTAAGGCTTGGAATATTGGATTATTAGATCTTAGATGAGGTCTTCTTGTGAAACAGTAACAGAACTCTGCACCCCAATGCTGACAGGGGATTACTGACCAGTACAATACATACAGCCCAAAGTTTTTCCTACTTGCTTAAAAAAAAAAAATGGTAGTGGCAAACAAACTCTAGCAACTTACTGTGTGGAAAAGCTCATTTTTTTGTTGAGCCCTACTTTTAGCATGAGTATCATATAGCTCACTTTTGTCATATTCTGATGTAGTGGATGTGGACTGTAAGTGATGAGAGATTTTTACTTATCTTTTTAGAAACTTTACTTTGCTTCTTATCTTTTAATTAGAGAAGTGGGGGGAAAAAAGTGGGATCTTCCGTTTTGCAGTCCTTCATGGTTGAAGCAAACTAAGAATTTCGAGATCTTTGTGCTGAAGAGGGCAGAAAGTGGCTGATTCATATGCAGGTGTGCCAAGGGACCAGAAGCTGCAGGGAGGTGAAGAGGTCTTCTCAGGAAGAGCCTGGAAGCAGCACAGGGTGCTCTGAATCACAGTCACAGCAAGGCTGCACCTCTGGTAACCCCAGCAGCACTGATGAAATACACAGCAGCAGCAAATATGCCTCCTGGTTTCTCTTGCTGGTAACTGCTTAACAAAAGACAAAGATTCATTCAGAGGGGCAAGGTTTTGCTAACAGGCCCCAAAGAGCTCTCTGTCCTTGTCCATGCATGCAGAAATAGCTGCTGGTCTTTCTCACTGCCCTCATGAAACAATGGCAGAGTTCAGGCAGTTCTTGCTTGAAACCCTCTTTCTGGACGTTTTAAGATAGCGAACTGTTTGCTGTGTTACCTTAGCCTCAGGTCTGCTGTCCCCCAGTTCCTTCAGTGATAAAATTTTGACCATGAAAACAAATCCCTTAGAGCTAATACCCACCCTAGTTACCAGCCCTAGTTAAATGTGAAATCTCTGTGTTCATTGTAGGGATATTGGCATCAGGCAACATATGGTCTGTGGAGTACAGTCCGTGAAGGCTGTATGCAGTACAGGGCTTACCTGGAGGGGAAATGACTTGCCTTGAACATATACATAGGGAGTGGCTTTATGTGGCAAGGGTTTGGTAACATTATCAAAGCCTTGTCACCTAAACTCAATACAATTTTTTGGTTAAAACACAAATCCATAATGTTGATATCCCTTTGTTACCTGTAGAGAAGCTTCTAATTTCTTTCAAAAGTTGTATCTCAGAAATTATACCACTGTTGTTTGAAAAGCATCATACCCTGCCATGCAGCTGAGCAAACAAAATGCTCTCCCTAACACCGTAGCTCCCATCTGCCCCTAAAGGGGTGGAAGGGGAGTAAACAAGCAGGTCTAGGAGTGGAAACAAGTAAAAGTACGTGGGTGGAAACCTCCTACCCTTTCTACTCCCCAAAGTCACTGATTTGCAGAAACGTTGCCCTGGCTGTCCCAATGGATGCCCATGTGGGGCAGCTCCTTCCCCTGTGGGCAAATCCTGCTCCCCACTTTGTCCCCAGACAGCTCCCCCCTCTGTGTACCTGAGGTTGGTCTCCATCCAGGTGTTTTCTGCCCTTGCTTGGGTCTTGGTATACCTCTACTTTCCCTCTTTAAGGATCCCAAGGGTGATGGTGGCTGGGCAGGTGAGGGGGACACATCCTCCTGAGGGACAGGAGGAGGGAGAGAGCATGGGGTGAAGCTGCAGCCAGAGAAGGGAATTGGGGACTAGGCCTGCAGAGCTGCTGGGAGCTGTGGGAGGGTTTGAAAATGTCTTTACACATTGGACTCATTTTCATTTCCAAAATTCAGTGTTTCTGGCAGCACTTATTTTTAGTTTGAAGTTCTATTTAACAGTTTTCAAGATTGGGCAGTGTAGTAATTTAGCAGCCCTTATGTGAAGGAGAGAAGCCTGCAGCTTCTGCACCACTTTTAATATTTGTTTACCATTTCAATTTTGTAGCAGGCCGACATGAAAATGTGCTGTTTGCTGTCATTTTGACACCTTCCCTTTATTTGCTTATTTTTAATCTGTGAAAGCATAATACTTAGTGCTTTCTATTTAGAATCTGGGGACTTGAATCGAATTTTCTTTGAGAACAGGGTTGAATGTGGCTGAAATGTGGGTGAAAAAACTAGGCTGGAGATAAGTGGAGAGTGTAACTTCTATAGATGTGATCAATCAGTATTTTTGTACTTTTAGCTAAAATATATTTCAAGAACAACCTTTTCTCTAGCAACTATATTATCTCTGGTCTAAAAGAAAAAGGGAAGTATATATTATTGTTATTCTATAATAATTAGAGACTCTTCAAGAAACCTAATAAGTAGATATACTTTTTCAAGTGCCAGAACTACATTGGGTCTGATTGTTTTAAATAATAAATAAATAGCAGTTTGGTATGCTGCATCTATCTGAGCCACGTAGCATGGTCTGTACAAGAGTTTTGTCCTAAAATAATTTGTTTGGATTTGAAAACACTTCTTTCTTGTTTCAACTTTAATACATAATTTCTCAGAACCACATAATGCTTTGACAAAAAATACGAAACCATGCATCAATGTAATCCTTCAGCACAACCCACACAGCTTGTAAATTGTAAAAAGTATTTACAATTTATAAAGCCTGGTAAAGTTTTATTTTTGGTTACATGGTTCCAAGTGAGACCATGTAACCTTAAGAGGTGGAAAACTAGTTTTCTTCATGTTTTTTAAAATCAAAATTCAAAGTAAAATTTGGAAGCCTAAAGCCCACTAAAATCTCATGTTGAAGAAAATATTTCATCTTGAATGACCTGAAAGCAGAATTAGGCAGAACTGTGTTTATGAAAAACTAATGATAGGATCTTTGAAGGCTACCAGACATATTCCCCTCCAGACAGAAAAAAACCCAGAAGACCATCTCTTTCATTATTTGTTTTATTTTTAGTTTTGACTTTTTTTTTTTCCTGTGGAAATCATTGCTATGTATCAATTTTTTTGGACTACAGTGCTTTGTAACAGCTCACCTATGAACCATCTCTGCCTTCTTTCAAAGAGAAAATCTCCCTTACATTCAAGCATTGTTATTACCTACATCTACTGTACATGAACAAATGATTGTAAGCCCAGGAGTTTGATCTGGCAGGATTGCAGTACCTGATAATAAGCTAGCACAGTGCACATCCATTATCTTGTATATGGTATTTAGTCATAGCTGCATATTAAGTACAAAACCTAGTTTCAGATCTTGTATAGAAAGTTGGCCAAAGTGGCAAAGTTATGTTTTGGTCTGGTAATTAAAAATATAATTTCCTCTTCTTCCTATAGAAACCATTTCCTGGTGCACAGAAGGGAATGTGAAAGGAAGGTGGATGTTACTTTAACTTTTATGATTTGATGAATATGAATTTTTATTGTGCTATGTTTTTACACAAGGCAGTCTGTATCTTGAACACCAAGATCAGCTGACACCTTTAATCTTCTTTAAGGATATGTTGGAAAATTCACTTGGGGATTTAGCTGTGTGGCCAGTGTAGGGTCAATAGAATCTCTACAGTTAGATCACCTTGCTGCTTTGAAAATTTTCTTATGCCTTATTTTTCTTAGACCTTATTGAGATAGCAGACATAGGGTTTTGTGTATTTTTGTTTTTACTGCATCTTCTTTTGATTAGCTGCCTGTTTCTTTTTAAGCAATAATAGGAAAACATTTCTTTAGGCTCTTTTTCAGCTCTAGTCTTCCCTGTGAAAGTACAAGAGGAAGAATTTTAAAGATCTGTCCTGTGAAACTGTTCTCTCTTTGATTAACGTTCAAAATTCTGCTGCTTGTTTTATCAAATTAATGTAACTTTGAAGAAAGGAAAAAGGCAATACTGGTTTGTAATAATAGATTTTAATTAGGATGAGTGTTTGAGTCTCAGGAGTCTGTCCCGTGCACGTTTTCAGATCTCTCATCCTCCCAGTGTCAGAACTCTAATTACCACCCTTACAGATCCACTTGTATTTTGAAGATATCAGAAAATACATCATGAAAGATTCTTCTTTTTTAATTGCATTCTTATACCCCCTGCTATATGGTTTCTATTGCCACCACTATTCCTCCACTGCTGTTTCTGTGTTTTTACTTACTTTGTTATAGGTGAGCCTGGTGTGTTACATTTGGAAGAGAATCTGTGTCTAAGCCTCTTTCTGTTCTCTCCAGTTTCTAATAGAAGTTAAATTGTGGGACTCCTTGTGTAATGCATGTCTGAGGCATTAGATGGGTACAATGGAGCCACGGCAGCAATAGGGGCCATCTTAGGGTACAGGAGTCACAGGACTACCACTAGCTCCTCAGACATGTCCATGGCCACATGGACAGGCCTCAGCCTGTCAGCAAACACCAAAATCATTGTGCCTTTTTTTGCCATGGGAGGTAGGAAAGGATGTTAGTGATCCAACAATTCATCACACACCAAAGGGGTTGTGCCCTAGGTCTTTGTGGGCTGGGGTCTGTCAGGGGGGTTTGTCCCTCTGTTGTGCTTTTGGAAGCACAAATCATGGGTCTCAGTTTCTTGAGGCGTTAGTAAATACTTTGCATCCTGAATAAGTGCTCCAGGCAATCACCTGTTGATCTTTTTCACTTCTTTCCTCTTCTCCCTTTCTTAACACAGTGCCTGTTAATTTTTTTATATTTTTATGTATATACTTTTTTTCCTCCTGCATCTTGCCTCCATTGATAATGAGGCTCATTAGATGAAAAGACTTGCTTTTTAACAGTCTTCCCCTGGGGTTCAAAAGCTGAGATGATAAGCAATGATATCTGTGAGATGTTCATACTGGCAGCTGTCATTAGTGTCAGAGTCAGGTGAGATGAATTGAGATAAAGTCCCATACTTAGCAAGAGTTTTGCTAGGTGCAGAAGGTAAAGCCTAAACTACGCCACATTTATTTAGCAACAGAGGATAGAAAATTAATGGTGTTATATGAATTCTTAATTTATTTTCAAAGGGAAATGAGGATGTCTGAAAGAAGTGATATTGTTGGCTTAATTGGATCCTTGTCTGCAGTGTTATGATCTAGTAGGCTGCAAAACAGGGAGGTGGCCAAATTCACTAATCCCCATTCATCAGATGCTCAAGTGACTAGTGATTCAGTGTTCTCAAACTGGGCCTGACAAAAACCTGAAGCATTTTTCAGATATTAGCAACCAGAAAAACCTGAGTGAACAGTTTGGTTTTTTTTTTGCTATAGTTTCAACAGAGCAAATGGAGCAAATATATACATACTTCAAAATTAATCTTGGGCCATACTATTGATCCACTTAATAGGAAAATAAGAAGTGTATGTTAAGAAAATTGAAGTTTTAAAAATGTAGGATATAATGAGAAATATTTAGATATTTCTAGTATTTATTAGTGTTTATGAAGTATTACTGTAAGTATTTATAGATGACTTAAGGAATATAATTATAGTGATTAAACTTTCAGCATATTTTCATGGGGTTATTTTGCCTTTTAAAGCTGATTTTGGTGAAATATCCATGCTGTAATTTCAATATCTAAAAAAATCTGAAATATACAAATATTCAATTTACCCCCATTTAGAATTTCTCAGATTCAGGGACCTTATAGTACTCCCTGAAATCAACAGGACTACCATGGATATTGCTAAGCATCTGTCTTGCCCACAGTAAACTTAGAAAAAATGTTCTGTCTTCCATTAACATGACTTTTATTTTTCTGTGGTATAGTAATTTCATATCCACAAAGGTTCTTATGTGTTTCACTGTGAGTTGCATTTTGTTATCTAGAGGCAAAATTTGGCTCTAAATTACTGTACCATTTACCTACTACAGTAATCCAGTAACTCCAAACAGGACCACTTCTGTATATTTAATTCCTCACGTTGCAAATAAAGTTGAGGGAGATAATTTTTCAATGTGGAGAAAGTAAAGTATTATGGCTTCCTTGGGTTACTTTTTCACAATCCGTTAAAAGTGCTTAAGAAGTGGCTTATAGAGTTTTAATTTACTTATTGCATATTGAAATGTTGCAAATCCTTCATTTGCTTTTGTTTTCTGACAATCTGTATTTTCTGTGTCTTGAATGATATCACAGAACTGCCATGACAGTCAGATGCCTTTTGATTCTGTCGTGGTTTAAAGCTGGGCCGGCAATTAAAGGAATGACAGATGCTCCCTGTTAACCCTTCTCCCTTCCCCAGTAGGGAAGGAGAGGGAATAAGAGAGAGAGATTTACGGGTTGGAAACTGAACTACACAGCTTTAATTAAACATTAGTGATGAAACAGAAAATAGCGAAATATATACAAATATATTTCAGGCAGCCCTGAAAAAAGCTTCAGAATGGTCTCCTAGAGTCAGCAGCAGACAGGAGCTGGCTGCAGGAACACATGGACTCAGGAGGGAACATATCAGGATTGAAGGCAGACAAACAGACAGACTCCTCCAAGGATGCTGGCGATGGTTGAAAAGAACTTGACCCTTGAAATTCCTCAAATTTATAATGAGTGTGACACATATGGGATGGAATACTTTCTTTGGTCAATTTTGGTCACCTGACTGCTCTGCTCCTCCCCAAAGAAGAGTCACAGGTGTGACCCCTTTACCCCCTTTTTGTTTCTTCAGCATATAGGTTGTTTTGCAGAAGGAAGCAGTGGCCTTGGGTCTGTATGCTATTCTCTAGCTGTAACTATAAACATCAAATATTATCAGTCCTAGAAGCAGACATTGACTCAAAACCACTCTGTTAATTTCAGCAAGTGCAGTTACTTAGAAGAGACTGAACCAGAAAATAAAACCACAAAGAAAATGGGTTCTACCTTGGCTCAAACCAGGACAGATTCATAGAGAGGTTCCCTTTCTGTGTTGATCATTATGGTTACTGGAATATCTTTTTTGTAACAGGAAATTTTGTTTTTTTTTGTATTTTTGAATCCAACATCATGGGGAATTTTTCCTGGAACCTTGGTGAACAGGGAATCAGGACTGTGCAGTTTTGGTGTTGTGGTGATGACAGTGATCTCAGCCATCCTGCCTGGCCCTGGAAAGGAAACAACACATTAACATTTTAAGTGCTGGTAACCCTTAAGGTCTTGCTGTCTCCAGCAGTTTTTCATAGCCTAGTAAAAAGAGAGATGAGTAGGTAAGGAAATTGTCCATCCAAGTAAAGTAGGAAAATGGAAAGGTCAGCGTGAGTCAGGTGAAGTGCTATTTTTCACCAAAAGAAAGAAGGGTTTAAAAACCCCATTTTAGGACAAAAGATTGTGAGAAGGACAAGAAATGGCACAAGATTTGAATCTTGAGATAAGGTTGTAAGAGAAGATTTAAAAATGGATAAAATATAGTGGGCAAAGGACAGCAATAAGAGCAATTACCTGATTTTTTTAATTAGCATGGAATTTTATCTTGGTTATCAGAAGAAGTTAATATATTAATTGCTCAGCTTTTTCATTTGAACTGGTAACTAGCAAGAGGCAATGACCACGTTGTTTTTCTTTACTGGTATTTAGTTTCACATTCCGTATATGCTGCACTGCATTGTAAAAAAAATGTAAAGTTACTTACCTATGAATTTCTCACCATGCATTCTTGTTCTGTGAGAATACTTAGTTATGATACTACTAGAGGTCTTACTGGAGATCTGTGACAATATTCACTATCTTCAGAATTTTTTCAGCAAGTGTAATTATTAATTCTTATGAGATTGTGGTTGAGATTTCCACATGCAATTTTCAAGTGTATGCATTTCAAATCTATGAAATAATTCTACAATTTTACCTGCATTTGGCACACAGAAGAATTATTTCAGAGACTCCAGTGGACTTTGCATAATTTTTGAACTGCTAATGAGTACCGTGGAAATATATATCTATAGATAAACACATAATATACCTAGTAACATAAGTGTGTGTGTATATATATATATACATGGTCTATATATGGTTTCTAGGGGCAATACTGACTTGCTACCTGGAGGATATTGTACAGATTCCTTTATATGACTTCCCCAGAGAAGCAGTTTTTCATAAGTAGGATTATTCAAGTCACTTACTGAACTGGGAATGCAGAATTGCTCAATATAAATTGAAAAATTGGCACACTCCAGCAGCAATGATCTGTGTGAACCTCCAGCCAATGTGGAAGAAATGCTCTTTAAATTCTTGGCTTCAGAGGAAGTAAAAGGCTCTAGATAGCATAGAAGCTTGCATTCAGAAAATGTTAAGTGAAATTCCCTGGATGAAAATTCCAAAATGGACATTGGAAGTTTTCGTGGCACATTGTTGTCGAAGCCAAACTTAACTCAATTGTCTTTATTTTCAAGGGGAATAATTTACTTCACAACAAATCTGAGTAGTAATTCAGTAATATGAACTACTCAAATAATTTTCAATTGTAAATACCAGTGAAGAAAGAACTCACTAGTGTGCTACATGTATGAACAGAACCAAGCACTTTAAACATGCTCTACACAATTTGTTCCTCTAGAAAGTAACCTCTGATGCAGGAAGGAGCCAGGTATGTCTGAAGAAGCCAAAATGAAGAATGGGAAGAATTTAAAATCTATTACAAAGGAGCAAAATCCCTATCAGACTTAGGTGGACGCTGAAAATATGGAGGATGGAACACTGAGAAAAGGACAGTATTGCCTCCTCACTGAGCTTCAGAGGCTTTATTTTCTGCAAAGGTTGCTCTATTACATGTGTACTTTCTGGCAAAATAAGCCATCAGAGTTTCTTTCACTGAATGAAATTCACTGAATGCACATGACTTGATAAGCATTCGTGGTGTTTGTTCTTTTATTGTAGTGTTTTCTGACTACTTTGTTGGATTAAGTCCTTCAAGAGATTTCAAATGAGGCATAGATATGCTTTCCAAGAAAGAAATTATTGGGCAAAGATTTATTATTTTAATGGATGCAAGTATGAAGTCAAAGTCTTGAGTCTTCTGGGACATTTCTCAAATCTTCAGTACATCTCCAGAAGGCTGATGTGTGTGTCAAATTTATGACATTAAGAAGTATGCTGAATGTCAGACAAAATTTAGTAGCTAGGATAAGGCAATGTATGGTGCTTTATCAAGTATTTCAGAAAGAAAAGAACTCCTACTATGCACTGGACTTGAATACATTCAATTTTTCATTCTCCTACCAACAAAATAGATATAGTATTTTTTCTTATTTATTAGCCTTTATTTCAAAAATATCCTTCTGTCTTCCACAAAATTTTTCTTTTCACATTATTTTCTTGACTGAAAAAAAGAACTTACTGCATTTAACGAAACGAAAAAAAATGCATCAAGGTCAACAGAATTATGAAAAAGATGCACTTTCCGCTAATATGTTGGTAGCTGTTTCTGTTATCTAAGGTAACCACATCGACAGCACCCACTTATGGATGACATTTTTAGGTAAGAGGATACCCATACTTTTAGAGTCTTTATAAGAGGCAGAAACAGCTGTTGTTGAGGTTTAAGCACTTCTCTGTCTGTAGTTTCAGAATTTGAAATATACCATCAAACGACTGTCCAATGAACTAATTTCAAAGTTCTCCTATAGATAAGAACACTTTCTATTGCCCGATGTTATTTTGTTGCATTGGGCCTTTCAGAGGACATTTGAAAGGGGAATGTTCCACAAAATCAGAGGTGGAGTGGAGAGTTCCTGGTATTAAACAAAGTGACATGCCTCAGTTTGTCTTGCTTTTTCATATAGTGCAAGATATTACACAGATGGTTGTGGCCACTGGCCAAACTGGCTACTGCTCGAGTCCCTCTGGCAGATGCTGGCAGGATATCTCCAGGATGGCATTCTTCTGTCTCTTTTTCTCTTTTACGTTCTGGGCCTTTCTCCCCTGCTCTAATGTTATTTGGCAGAGCACGTCCAACACAATTAATAATATTGTTTGTGTTATGCCTAAACTTTTACTCTGGTTAAGCATTTCATCTTTTGGAGGGTCTCATATCTATGTAGTGGCTGTATTTGGCAAGAAGATGATTATACGTGACTACATGCCCATGGAACTTCTTGCTTTTTCTGAAAAGGTCTGAAGGTCGTCTCTAAAACTCAGATACTTAAGGAGCTGTGATTAGTGAAGAGAAAATTAAATTGCAGCAAAGCTGGAGTTCAATTTTGTGAACGGTAGTTCTTGACTTCTAGGATTTTAAAGAAGTTATTTTCTAGACATTTCTTACAATGTCTCACTACATTGTACTCTTGCTTCCTAGACTAATAAACTAATAAAATAATCTGGTGCTTTGGATGTTAGTTTCTATTTGGCTAAAAAAAAACCACCTAGTGACATGGAGTCAGTGTATTTTCTTAGCATAATTGCCATATATTTAAAATGTAGGGAAGAGCCTGAACCTCTGAACAGAAGCAGCACGTTCAGCTCACAGATGGTTTTCTTCTTGCCAAAGCCTCAGGCTAGGCATCTTTCCCTTATCCTACCAGACCTATGCTGCCTATCTCGCCTTGCTTTCTCTCCAGAATCCATGAAGGCCATGTGAAAAAACAGTGTATTTGGTGATTGTTCACATAGCAGCATTTAAAGCTTGAGAAACCTGATTAGATTTGCTTTCCTTCCAATCCATGTGCTCGTTCCCAGCATCAAGAATTTTCCTGCTTATTGATTTACCTTACCGGCTTATTCAGAGTCCTGCAATTCCTTCTGCTGCCTTTTGCCTCAAAGTGAAAGAATTGTTTTGTGTCAATATTCACCCCTGGATGAATATTGAAGAAAGAAATGGGACAGTTGGCATATTTGAGAGCACTTGACATGTTGCCAGTGTTTTTGCCTATGTGACTTTTTGACCTGTGAACCAACACGGCGGTAGTTGTTTTGAAACAGAAACCATCTTCATTCCAGAAAGCTCTTGGCATTGTATCTTGGTTTTATTTATAGTTTTATACTAACTTGGACTGTTTAACTCTTGTAACTTGGAAATTAATTTATCTGTTTGTTTCATTGTAAAATGTCTAAGATACTAGATAAGTGATAGATAAATATTATTATTATAGATCTTTGTGTATTTCTGAGAGCAAACTTGAACTTGCGTTTGACAAAGATCGTTTTGTTCTACCCTTTTATGCTATTTATTTGCGTTTTCCATATATAGAATTTTGTAAGACCAGTTATAACTCCTAGTTATAACACAAATATTAGTGGGTTATAAGAATACTGGAAGATGTAGACAACTTGGTTTAGGGCGTATTCTTCCAAAACTTGAACTAGGTTTTGCTTGAAGTTCAGAAATGTGCGTCAGAACACTGTTTTCCTTACTGAGTACTTTAGTATCACTGGGTAATGGTTGGAGGGGGAGATTACCTTGGTTAGAGACATTTAAACTTAATATGCCTATGTAGGGAATCTGTGAGTTCTTGTATTATCAGCTATTTCTGTTCTTTTTTTCAGCTTCTCCCCACTTAAGAAGGAAACCATCCACCCTCATGCCCCAGTATCTCTCTCTTAGTACTCTTTAGGTAATCACCTCCTCCACTACAGCCAAATGCAACTTGCCCTGGAAAATGTGGAGGTGCTTGGTCTAGGGGGAAGGGGGAGCAGGGCAGGCATGATGTGCTCCTCCCCAGTGCAGCTTGCCCCTCAGCACAGATCTTAAGTGCTCACCAGAGATCTGACATAAAGACAGGTCAGAGCATGGACTGGTAAAAATCTCATGACGTTTTCAGTTTGATTTTTGTCAGACTGAATTTTAGCTTCACCAGCAGTGAATCCCTCAGAAGCTGCTGAAACTTGGGTGTCACTGGTCAACATCACTTGTTACATTGTGGTGTCACCATACCCCATAGCTTGAGTGCCAGCTTTGCCATGGGAGAACCAGATGAATTTCTGTATGGAATCTGATCAGAATGTAGCAATTGCTTTATGTTTTTCTTGGAAAACCGATGAATGAGTCCCACATTCAGCCTGGTTTTCACTTCCAGTTAAGTTGGAAAAGTTTTCAAGGTTGACTTTGCTAAAATAGTGACACCTAACGTAACCTGGAACTAATTCATGCTGTTCATTTTACTAGTAACCAGGGGAGAAATACAGAGAAGTTATTGCCCCTTTGTTACACAATAATGCAGTACAACTAGAAAATCTGTTATTTAGGAGATAATTTTAGTTTGCCGTTGAGGTTACAAGGCAATAAATGGCTCTTTGTTATATCCTCAGAGTTTACCCAGCACATTTATGAGGCTATTTATTGCCCAGTGTACTTAGAAGCAAGCTAAATTATCACAACTGTATCAAATCTAAATTTAAAAAAACCACCTTTTTAGTTTATCCTTTCTTTTATTTTTCTTTCCTTGACAGATAAAGGGAAGAGCTTACTTCCTCTGCATTGCCTTTTCAAATAGAATTAGAGCAAACCATATTAAAAGAGCAAAACATTTTGCATTCTAATTGCTGATGGATTTTATTAGTTCTTTGAATTCAATCAGTTAAACTTCTGAAATTTTTTTTTTCCTTAGGGGGAAAAATGTGCCCTTGCTACAATCAGTTTTGTTAAAAGGATAATTAATTGCTCTAGTATATAAAGTGAAGTGGTTCACTTACTAAAATACTCTGTTTTGGATTATAACCAACTATAAAATCCTATTTATATGAAAATTGTCCAAACTTTAAATTCTTTTATGATAGTGGAAAATATTATCCTAACAGTCCACATACCTTAGCTTTCTCTTGAGTTAGATAAACACTGACAGTGTAGGCATAGTTGGGATGCTTTTTTTTTATTTGTACTGATACAAAGTTTCTTTCATAGTTTGAAAGATCTTGTCTGTATTTTTTATACCGTGTGGTACCATCTGATCAAATTTGTATAGTTGTATTTATGCTTCTGCTTGTATACTGCTCACATAGACCATAGTTTTAAAATTTAATTTTACTCAATATCCCATAGATTTGTTCCTTATTTTATGTCTTTTATGACACATACATATCTAACATAGACATCAGATATCCAAAATATAACCAGTTTTGACAGGTATTATGGACCACAGTCATGCATTAAAATAAAGAACTCTGTTGCAGCCACGAAGCTGAGTATATGGTCTCTGCCATCCTCTGGGGCTGGGATAGAGAACTAGCAGCCAGGAATTCTGTGTTTTAATTGTGATTTAATTGTAAAGCTGGTGATCAGGAAATGCAGAAAGCTGTACTTGATGAATGCAGGAATGCTGGCATCTGCAGGGGGTAGAAGCAGAGGCAAATAGAAAGCATATAGCATTGCATAAGTCTTGAGACCTCTGAGGAATCCTGCTGTAGGGTGCTGGGTTTTGGGTCCAAAATAATTTTCTCCTGGACCAGAAGATCAGTGTAACTTTTGGCAGAGTGCAGCACGCCTACAAAATCATGCCCTTGTGTGTGGAGTGTTTAGAACTGTTGTTTATTTTCCTTCCACCATCCTCTGAGGTTTCTTCTGAAGTAAGCATGATGGGCATGAAAGCAGTGCCGTGGCAATATTGCAGGGCTTCATGAATATAATGCCAAAGCTATCAGGTACTGGTAGGATCACACCAGTCATGGTGCAGGTTTCATGCTCTGCTCAGCCTCTGGTCAAATTCTGTCTCATTCGTGAAGTCCTGTCTACTTTCCTGCTTCCCTTCCTTTTCACTGCCTCTACTCTTTCTGTACGCCAGCAAGCATCCCTCCTTATTCTTCTTTTCAGAGGCATATTTAGAGTTGAGAAGTTCCTGGCATCCCTGGGCCTCGGTCAGTAGATGAAGTGGCTTGCTGGACTGAGATGGCAGGAACTAGGCACCAGGGAAATGAGAATCCTAGCAGCCACCGTGTGAAGAAACTCGAGGAAGTTTAGCCCCTCACTAGCAAAGTCTCATGATCTTCTGTACAAGAATAACTCCCAATAATAGCCGTGTTTCCTAAGGTACTGTGAAGAACTCATTTGGGATCAGACATCACTAGGCCCTAATCCTTCATTCAGGAGTAACCCAGACCTGGCCACCTTTCTGTGAAGGCAAAAATATTATGCTGGTTGTTATGATTTTTTTTTTCTTGAATACTTTTACTTGGAATAAAAAAATAAAATTCCTCCTCCTAAATAATTTCACATCTGTTAGTGACTGCAGCACAGCTACAGCTGAATCCCATCCACCTTAGAAACCTCCAGACTGTTTTAAAGCAGTTCTTAGCTGAGTTGGATGACGCTGATCTTGACTCTTGCAATATATTCCTGACATCCAGTAAGTACAGGAAACTAATTTTTTAAAAATAGGTCCCTTTTAAAACTCCGGTATTTAAAGTAACATGCTATTTATAATTACACACCAGGTGGAAATAAGAATCAGGCATAGGCTTTCAGCTACTTCCATGCAAAATGTAGAAGCCCTTCCAAGGGGATCTGATGATGAGGTGTATTAGTAATACTTTTCCAATTTCCAGATGCTGCCTGTATTGTCACTCATTTTGCAGATGTTTTCTGATGTGCCCGCTTCTTTACCTAAGAGCATTTGTGTACATTTATAAAAGGGAATAAACTGAGGCAGGTTATAACCTCTCTATTTTTAATTACACTGACCAGTTAATATCAGATGTACATTCCATAGTGTGTTCATGCAACATACTCAGCTTTAATTGCAGTAGGTTATTTGGAGGCATGTGTTAGTAACTGTGTTATCTCATTGGACTGCAATATAACTTTTGCAACAATCCCAGTTCATGCAAAGAGTAATTTTTCTCGAAGTAAAAAACACTGACTTCTAGATGATTCACTGGAGGAAACAGTGGGGTCTGTTTGCCATGGTTACTAACATCTATTGTCCCATCTATTTCCTTTACCTCTTGGTTAAAAAGTACTTTCTGTTAAGTACCTAAAGTGTCAGGTGAAGTTTTTTCTCATCTTATAGAGATTGCAGAAAAAAAAGAATTATGGGGATATGCAAGCAGAATTATTCAATAATTATTTGACATTTCTCCAGCAAAATCTTCCATGAATTTTCCCAAAGGATGCCAAAAACTGTTGGTAAAATGCAAAGATTCTTAGAAACCTTCGTTGTTTCACAGTGGTATTGTTAAGAGACACAAAAAAGAGAACAGTGACTGTGATTTAGGAAATAACAGTAGGGCATTTAATATACAATGTGTGGGTTATTTTCACAATTGTTAAAGATTGTTTTGATGCAGAGATGTAGCTATTGTATAAGCAACAAATTGATGTTTCTTGGGTATCAGTGCAATACTTCCCTTCCCCCTCCATTCAGGGATAATTTTCATCACCACAGACCTTTCTTTCCTCAACCTCTTCATCTTACTTTAGTTGAGGATAACATGATGCTGGCAGTTAACTTCTTCAGTACAGGACTCCCTGCTAAAAGAGTGCCTTGGTTGCTGCTCAGGTAGTTGGTTTATAAACCACTTACTGTGTTAGAGATGGGAGATTCTTCATTGGTTGTGAAATAGTTGGTACACTGGGAGAAGCCACTTGGGCTCTGTCAGAGAGTCCCAGATTCATGTCTGGGCGTTATTCCAATTAGGCACTACAGTGTTAGAACCAAGACATATATTCTAGAATGGATCCTACTGTGGACCCTACTGAAAGAACAGCCTACCAATTGTTTTACAGAAGAAGAAAAGAGACCAAAACCAAAC
Source organism: Florisuga fusca (assembly GCA_038090715.1). Classification (NCBI taxonomy): domain Eukaryota; kingdom Metazoa; phylum Chordata; class Aves; order Apodiformes; family Trochilidae; genus Florisuga; species Florisuga fusca. The sequence continues at coordinate 12,752,931 of JAAWXA010000019.1, forward strand.
TCTCTGTATTAGTGCTAAAAAAATGTCTAGTGGGGTGCCTTTGAATCCTTTTCTGTGACCATGAAGAGGGGATCATCATTTGCAGTAAATTGGTGTAACCCTACTGCTGTCAATTATTTTACATATTGCTTGTAGGATTCCATCGTTTCTACTTACTGGGAGTGGGATATTCTCACATTTTGGGTATGTGGATCACCCAAAGTGTGAACAAAAGATCTTCAGAATTGCCAAAGGGGGGGTGGGCAGCTGCTGTGTACTTTCAGTTTTTGTTTTATTTCTTAATATTTGGTGTGATTAAGAGAAAGCATAATTGCATTAAGACTTTGAATAGCCAGCTGTGGCTGGGGAGGCTGCATTCCAGAACAGAGGCATGAATTTTTTTGTCATGTCCCTGTACTCTGTAATTAAATTTTCATTGAATGACTGAGTCTGACTATTATAATGTAATCACTTACAGCTCTCGCGTGTAATTCATTAGGACAATAATGAGTTTCAATGAACAGGCTCCCTACCAGTGATGAACTCTGAATGGTTTCTAAAATAAAAATTCACTTGGGAGGTTGGGAGATGTAAACCAGACCGTGGTATGCTCAAGCTCTGTGCACACCTATGTATAAATAATAAATACATCTCAGGCGAATGTAAAATTTTGCAGCAGTTTATGAGGTCACTGGGCGAGAAGTTTCTCAGCATTCCAAGTACTTTAATACATGAGCTTCTTCAGCATTCAAGCTCTTTACATTTGTGCATATATTATTCACCTCTCCCTGCCACAATTTTTGATAGCAAGATTTCCACCAGTCTTACAGCCCACAGTCAATATTTTATCTCCGTATTTTCAGCTAACAAATTCTGTAACAGACCCTACAGCTTGTGATGCAGGCTGCTTTGCTTGAAGGTCCCCCTAGCCTGATATCCACGTGGTTCCTGCCATCTAGGTGAGGGTTCAGCCTCTTATCCTTCCTCTAGTCTACCGGTTTACTGAGGAGTGTTGTTACCTGTATTCTCCATTTCCCCAATGTAGAGAGCTGAGCAGTCTGCTAGCTGGGCATGCAGGAGCCAAAAAAATCTGAGAAACCTATTTCCATTCAGATTGTTCACTCCTTGGAAACATTTTAGAATTTCCAAACTAATTTTCAAACTGAAGTTGTCTTTGAAGGGGGGAAAAAAAAAAAAAAAAAAAAAAAAGAAGGCAAGTTTTTTCTTTTCAGCATTTTTCATGAGTTAGAAGTTGTTTGTCAGTCTCTGCAGCAACACAAACTTAGGAAAAGAACAAGAATTAAAATTGCAACAAGAGTAAAATTTCTTTATCTGGTTTCCTTTGATTTTGCCTACAAAGATACAACTTAACTCTTTTGTACAATAGGTGATGCTGCAGTAGGTAATCTCTCTAATGTATTTTTAAAGTGTCTAAAGAATTCAAAAGCTGAAAGCTAGGGAAGTATATATTTTCAGATTTTTCTATGTGAGATCGGAGTTTTGTATTCTGTTCTGAGACTTGATTCCGTTAAAATATACTCAATATTATTCACACAATGAGAGTCTTTCAATGTAGAAATCTGTCTTTTTAAGGGAATAAAAAGTCTTGTAAAAACTTGAGAGCACACATTGGCCAAAGAACATACACTGCTTCAGTTTTTGGATAGCCTGTGTTTCAAGAACACAATGAAAACTTGTCATGGTGCTTCCTATATTTGGATGCAAAATAAACTATGAATAAAACAGGAATACTGAACCCTGTATTTAGTGGGGTTGCACTGGAAACCTGTGCTAAGATCCATCCCAAAATATTTAGTTCTTGTCCCGACTCCAAAACAGAGAGGACAAATGTTCTGAATACAGTTTGTTTAGATATTACTTCATTACATCCTGTTAATGATTGCTAGCTTTTAGCACAGGAAGGTAAACACCTGAGAAATGAGGGTCTTGCTGATGATTATGTAGTAAAATGGAACTACATTATACACCACAAGATGAAGGAAAGGAAATATTTGAGGCAACTTTTTAAACACCTCTCTGTATGACAGAGAACTGTTGTATTAGTTTGTGGCATATGTGTAGTAAGTTTTATGCTACTTCTTCCAAAAAGTAAGTTTGTAAAACTAGGACTGTTGGCACTGCAGCTAAGTTGGGACATTGTTAATTACATATTCTGACAGATAAAGATGAATTGATCACTGAATTAGATGGTTGCCTAGGTGCAAGCAATCACGATCTAATTTTATTTGTTTTGTGAAAACAGTATTATATTCTTGGTGCTTTAAAAAGGCCAATTTCCCAAAGCGGAAAACAATCATGAGCAAAATTGAGTGGGAGGAAAAATTTAAACACAAGAATGTGCATGATAATTAGGAATTGTTTAAGAATGCTTTATTAGCTGCCAAAAAAACCCAGCTCTGCAATCAAGAAGGTTTCTATGGCTAGAAAAAATCCCGCTAAAAAAGGAAGTGGAGAGAGTTAGAGATCCCCTCTGAAAATCAGTAAAATCTAGAAAACAACAGTATGTAGGAAATTAAAAAATGAAAAGCTCACCATTGTCAGCATAACCCAATATTTAGGAAATAAAAATCAACTGGCAGAGAAAGCTAAATAAATGAATTAAAAATCTATCTATGCACAAAAATCTACCCAAATCAGGAAAACATTTCTAATGCATATGAAGGAAAAATCAAATCTCAGTAATGATATATGCCCAATATTGGATAAAGTTGACAAAATTTTATAGCAATATACATAAAAATGTAATCGATGTATGCTATATTTTATAGCTGGAAATAAGTAGGATTATATATTTTAACATGATACCAAAATATTTTCAGCTAATACTTATGGGTTAAACCAGCAGTGATTTAAATGAAACATTTAAAAATCTTCAGAACTGAATAAATCATAGAATCATAGAACTATCTGGGTTGGAAGGGACCTCAGAGATCATCAAGTCCAACCCTTGATCCACTACCACTGCAGTTACCAGCCCATGGCACTGAGTGCCACATCCAGTCTTCCCTGGGCAGCCCATTCCAATGCCTGATCACCCTCTCCATGAAGAAATTCTTTCTCATATCCAACCTAAACTTCCCCCGGCGCAACTTAAGACTGTGTCCTCTTGTCTTGCTGAGAGGTGCCTGGGAAAAGAGACCAACCCCCCCCTGGCTACAACCTCCTTTCAGGGAGCTGTAGAGAGTGATGAGGTCTCCTCTGAGCCTCCTCTTCTCCAGGCTAAATTAATGCCAATTCTATTAAAAAACCTACCCAAAGGTTGTCATAAAGTAAGACTGTGGATACTAGATTATCTTTTTTCTAATACTCCTGCATTTTGCCCATCTTTAAAGATTAATGTTGTTCCAGTATTTAAAAACCAAAAATATGGGATCCCTGAGCAGGCTCGTTAAGATAGGGATTGTGGAAAAAATGTGGAAAAGTTGAAGTGGACACTGCCATTAAAGAGTAGAATGATGGGTTCCTTATTACTGCCTGTTGGAATGATTGCATTTAAAAAAACGTTTTCTCAAACATACATGATGTTCTCTTAATATTGTTATGTATTAATACAAGGTAGCTGTGTTGATAGAATAAAAATTATTACAAGCATTTGACATCAGAGTTCTGCAGAAAAAATATAGAATCACAGAATCATAGAATTGGCCGTGTTGGAAGGGACCTCAGAGATCATCAAGTCCAACCCTTGACCCACTACTGCTGCGGTTACTATAGTGAAAACTTAAAAAAAAATACATTGAATTGATTGCATCCACACGAATTACAATCTTATAAAAGTGTACCAAAAGGAATTATAAATGGGAATCATCGCTTAAAGACAATATTTATAAGGTCATATCTGGTTAGTTAGTATCTTTTGTCTGGAAAACATCAAATAACTCTTGGCTGACACTGTTAATAATACAAGGGTTTGTGAAGTGAAAGGCTGTAATGGAAGCAGGTCAATGGTTTCACTGAGGTCTGGATTTCTTGACATAGTGGGCACATTTAAACAAACATATCTTTTAACACAGTTCAATAAATGATCATGAGCCCAAAAGTAATGCAAACCACGTTTACAGCTTAGGGGTTTGCATGCAGGATAGAAGAGCAATAAGAAGTCTTTAGAAATTGTAACTGAAAATTTGCTCATACTACAGAGCTTGACTAAAGAAGTAAAAATGACCTTTGGCTGCATGTGCCAAAACTGTTACATGACAGTAAGAAAATTGCCATTGTGTTCAGGATTACTGAGACTATTCAAAGAAGACTGTGTGAGCTGGAACATTAAAATTGGTAAAAAATATTAAAAAATATCTAGAAAGCATGCAACTTGGAAACTTTGGAAGCATAAACTATCAGGTTGTTTGAGATAAGGCTAGGGGTGACTGTTGGCTCTAAAAAAATGCATAAGGAGAAGACTTCTAGGAGACTATCTAGGAGATAACTGCTTAATCTAGAACAAAACTAAACAATTGAGAAAAGGGAATTGCAAGATCCAGTAACTATAAAATTCAAACCAAATAATGGGGAGCTTCTCATGGCAGACTGTGAGCCATTTCAAAAACTTATTTAAGGATGTAATAGTTCTTCGTGACCAGCTTTTCGTGACTAGCTTTTCAGTCAAGGATAGATTTATACTTAAAGGTTGTATTTAAAGTTTATTGAACAAGTTTCTATGATATGCATTGTCCCTGAGTTCATGATGATATATTCTCTCCATTAAGTCATAATGAGATTGCATCCTGAAACACTGGCTTTTTTCCAAAACATTATGGAAATCTAATCCTACCATGAATTTTGCACTGGTTTCATGGATCATACAAACCTCAGTCATGAAATGAAATAAATTTCAAATGAAATAAATCTACTGGTATGGTGAGAATTCAGTTTAATATTTTCCTTCTTTCTATACTTCTTGAGTTTACTTCTCTTACACAAGATATGATTTCATTATTAAGTGTCTGGGCAGTGTATATCCTGCATTCTCTGATGAATTTCCCTGGAAATGATATAGCATGCAACTGCCAGCAGGGATTCCTCTGCATTCCTGGTTTCCACCACTCTCATCAGTGCCTACATTTGCAGTTAGTAGGGGATTCATATGACAACAACTTACACACTTCTCTGAATGTGACAAAAGCAGAGTATCTTACAGATGTATTTCATGAACATGCAAACATATTGCTTTCTCTCTGTCCTTCACTGCAGTCTTCTGTCTTGCAGGTATTGCCACATCTACTTGAACCTTAGTCTTGCAAGTAGGCAAGTAAATCATGCTGAATTTATAGGGGAATTTACAAAAAGAGTTTTTCTCACAAGCACTGACAAATATGACTGAAACTTAAACCAGCAAAACTCTTAAATAACTCCCCATATTTTATCTGGAAATAAAATCATGAAAGCCACCAGACCACTAGGCTTATATGCAAGGACTGAACTTCATGCTTGGGGTTCCTTGTAGTTCTCATGAAGACAGGAGGAAAAATTTGCTTGCATAAAATTAACTACATGTTTAAGTGTTTTGTTGAACTTAAATTAGGACCAGACAGGGGAATGAATTTGTTATTATTTAACATGTATAGTCTTTCTTGTATCTCCAAGAGTTGGCAGTACATTTACAAGAAATGGTAACAAGTAGAATATACTATCTCTATGGTACCAGTATGTTTATTAAAGATTAATCAGGTGTGATTTTGATTATTTTAGAAAAATATTGAAGCAGATATGTAGGCTTAGGAGTTTCTGATCTATTTAGTGAAGAGAAAGCCAGAACATCACTGAGAAAAATCAAGAAATAAGCAACCAAAAAAACTTTTAGCACTTAATTCCCATAGATACTCTAAAAGCAAAGAGTTGGGACTAAAACTTCATTTTAGTCTTTAATTTCTGTATAAAATAGATCTTTTGATAATATTCAGAGAGCTTTTTAAACCATTTTATTTTCTTTTTGGGTCAATATAAGGTTTGCCTAGTGGTCAGCTTTTAAGCTATTGCACTTCTCATTTAAATTTGAACAAAAAGATCATTATATTGCAATTGGCACGCATCAGGGTTCCCTGATACTCGACCACTAGTTGAGTTTTTAGAAGCTTTTGAGCTTTTCAGGGGTTGAAAAGAATCTCAAAGAAGTCATTTTATCTAGCTGAAGAGAAATTATTTTACCTCAGGAAAGGTGAATGAAACATATGTATTTTGCATAATGAAACAGATGACAAACTGGGAAAACTGATCTATTAATGAGCTTCCTGTAAAGACGGAACGCAGGAGAATGAACAAGGAGCAGAAGGAAACACTCTGATCTTAAAATTTAACAACCAGTTCTAATCAAACCATCTTCTAGGATATGTGAATTCTTCAGCTCCCTCCAATGGTCAGAACTATTTGAATTAAAAAAGGCCTCATAAGGTTAAAATGTGAACATCGTTACAAGCAACTTATTTGCATATGCAGTATTATTATTGGGAGGAAAATTTATCTATCAGGTGTTGAAGTGCTGTAATTTAGAGATGGTAATTTGCAATGCTAAGAAAGAAATGCAGCCATAAAGCCAAGAATCTGATTGATCTCACCACACATGATACCTTTGTTCCCTCTTTGAGTGTTTATTGTCTTTGTTGCAGCTCTTTGCCATTCGCTTTACTATAAGCGGCCTCCAACAACTGACCTAAAAAGTGTTTAAATCAATGGGTGTATAGCCTATTACTTGATTAAAGGGCTGTAAGTCATGTCTATATCAATTTAGCTTGTAATCTCACACTTTGCTGAGTGTTTTTATGAAAACTTCCCTAAATTCTGATAGTATTTTTTTTTGGGCTGGTAGCATGGAGAACTTTTGATTTCACTGTGAGCTGCTACTTCCAGAGGAGTTTGTTGATAGACATATACCTGTGGCCAGTTATAAACTTTTACTCATCTGGGGACTGGGGTCTCTATTTTGTGCTGACCTGATAGCTGGAATTTACTGATACAGAAGTTAAGTCCAAATACAGAGTGTCCTGTGTCTGGAAATAAAGACATTTGAGAGCTTGCTTTTTTTTGGAGATGATACTTGCAAATTAGTTATCAAATAATGAAGACTATAACAAAGATCAATACCTTCAAAATACTTCCCAGTATGCTGTTGCCCAAATCAGCTATCAGTCTGTCCAAAGAAGCAGTAAATACAAAGAAAGAAATAAGAAAGTAAGAAGTAGTCAGGCAATACTGATTTTTTCTTAGAGCTACACACATTTTTGGCTGCTGTTTTCACCCCAGATGTGGCCGTATGAATCCCTCATAGAGACTGGGTTTATTTGGGCTGATAACTGAATTATATGTTAACGCATTTAACCTTTCTTACACTTGAGAAGGTCTTCCACACACACTTTGCAATATTTATAGCAATATAAAATGGCCCAGAGTTCTCAATGACACCTAAGGCTCTGCCCTCTCTGTTCTGTGTGCTTAGGCAGTCAAGAAAAAGTGGCTTATCCAGGGTCATTGAGCAACTGCATACTCTTTTTTTCACCATTTCTCTGTGAGTGACGGTGTTGGAGTGAACAAGAGATGATCCATGATGCTAGTAGGGAGCATAAAGTTCCTATGGACCAGGGCAAGAGCCTAAGGAAGCAGGGGAGAGTGGATAATTGTGAAGGTAAGTGACAGCAAGAACCAGGAAGCCCACTTTGATGTCATATCTGTGTGACAGGGATTTATAATTAAACCTTTTTGCCACTGGAAGATGAGTTATACAGTTGATTCTTCTCATTCAGATAGAAAAGCAATAATGGAAATGGCAGAATGTCTTTGTGGAGTCACATGTTCTATTGGAGCTTTTGCATAGGGTGAGAAAGGGGGGAAATGCTTTGGTCATGTGTCCCCAGAATGAGATGTTGTGAATTCACAGAGGAGGTAAAAAAAACCAGGACACAAGTTAAATTTTTAGCTTAAAAACATAGTGCTGAACCGTGCATGCTGTTATGGAAAGAGGAAAACATATTAGTTCTAGTTAGTATTCTTATGAGTCAGTAGTTAATATATTAGCATTTTTTTCAATGTGGTGATAAGCTGTGATAAGGAAAGGAGGAGACACAGCATCATATTAATAGAAGAAAGTAGCTGCTTAGAGGAGGGACACAATATTTCAGCTCATTTTTGCTTAGTGCTTACATCCAGAAGATTCAATAATTTTTGATTCTTGGTCCATTTTTTATCTAGAAAAGAGATGTGAGGTTTGAAGAGTTTCTAGAATTTAGGGTGGGGTTTTTTTGTTTGTTTTGTTTGGGTTTTTTTTAATTTCTTTTTTTCCCAATATCAAATATAAATTCTGTTAATAACTATCTCTTCACAATACTGACTTGGAGAACAAAATATTCCTGTATACTTCATGGAAATTCCAGTGTCTTTACAAAACTCTAAAGGGTATAGTGTTAGATGATCCACTCCAGGATTGACACTGGTTCTATTGTGGATTTGGAGAAGTACTGTTCATGATTAAAATGAGCACGGTAACATGGATTGTAATTAGCTGAAGTTTTAGCTTAGCCAAAAACGTGCTGAACAAGATTTTTCCATACTTATAACACCAAAGTCATGCTCATGGCATTTACACTGTCCTTACACAAAAGGGAATACATTCCCTGCTCAGATATCTTTCAGTGTTTACTTCAGAAAACACACAGTCAAATAAGCAAATTTCAAAAAATGTCAGCTTTTGATTTCCTTTAAGTTTTGGTGTTGGGTTTTTTTGTTTGTTTGTTTTTTCTTTTTCCTTTAAGCTCTCCACAGAAAATCTATTGTGTTTGCTTCTGTTTTTTTCTAGCTTGAGTTTTATGTCTGCACACTTACATACACACAAATATTCTCATTAGAGAATTATTATTTTTAGAATTATAATGCAAATTGAATCTCAGATTGGTCTGAGCCTCCAGTGTAGCTGCATATTAAAAGGAATACCTCTACTTGCAGCACTGCATTTGAATATATCTTATGCTCTGTATGTATTTAATTCTGCATGGGGAAGACCTTGTTGCTCGAGGGTGAAAGGAAATCAATTTTTACAGTGATTCTTCCATTTAAGACAGACGTATCAGAGGTCATTCTTGATCCATATGCTGTCATTGTTTATTCATGGGGGGTAAGGTAGTTCTGAAGTTAGGAGAAAAATTTTCCATTAGCACTTAATGCAGCAGCTCAAAGTATAAAAGCCTGATGTCTTAGTGCACTCTGGGAAAGTGGGGAATTTAAGTCATTACAGAGTCACAGCAAGGTCTTGGGGGCTCCTGTAGTGGTGACTTGGTGTCATCTGAGGTAAAATGGAAAGCAATTGTTCAGAGGAAGAACAAAAGAAATGAAACTCTAGTTACTGATCTATACTATTTACACAAAACTCCAACATTAATGGAAAGTGCAGATGAGGAACTCTGTCTCAGTTCAGCCTTTGAGGCTCAGTGGGAGTAATTCTATTTTAAAAGCCCGGATTTTTCTTCTTGTCTCTCCCATTCTTCCTTTAGATCTTGTTGTTTTGTTTTTATGCCTGCAGAAAAATGAAAAATAAAAAAGCTACAAAAGCTCTTTTCCATCTATGTGAAAAAGCACACAGGTCATACACCAAGGAACAATATTACTTTATTGCTGATTCTCGACAAAATTAATTAAATAAGTACCCAAAATGAAATAAATAAGTTAGAGTACAACTTGCTACAAGGTTTTTAAATCTTATTATTATTATTATTATTATTCTGTGCTGATGTGCTGGTGTTCTGAGTCCATGACCTATCTGCAGTCCCTTGAGGATGCTGGAGATCTGAGAGCCATTGTTGTGAATGTGTTCATTAAATATGAAGAAAAAGATACCGATGTAAATGCAACAGAATGTCAAACCTCTCCAGATTTTGTTGTGGTTGCCATTAAGGACATAGCAAAATCACTATCCAGAGCTGGTAAATTTGTGTACTTTGTTTTTGCAGAGTAAAATTACATATCTTTGCTGAAAAATTCAGAAACCAGCTATATTTTTGGGAGTTGATGGCAGTAATATTAAAAACCACATAAATGAAAAAACCCACACTACAAGATAATAGTTGTAATCTTGCTCTTAGAAAAGTCTATTTCAAAATGAAAACTGTTGCCGGAAAACACAGGCTTGATCTAATTGCTCTTGATATTTGTAATGACACTTTTTAAACCGCTTTGCAAATATTCAGTGTTCTACAGTAACTTATCTGGAAAAGGTCCCTAGACACAATAATAGAGGACTGTTATTGGTATTTCTGCTAGCTTTCTTGTTGTGGAATTGGCCTCACAACTCCCTTTTTGTCAGACACATAAAATTATAGACAACATGTGCCCCATAGGACTTAAAATATGAGTGGATATGACACACAAAAAGAGTATGGTTATCCCTAGATTATAGTGACAAATGTGAAATATAGAGAAAGAGACCTTGCTGTGCAAAACAATGTGGGTCTTCACCATCCCCAGTCCTCAACACTATTTAGGTATGTGTTTGGTCCACTTTGAGATAAATAGAAATTAGGTGCCATTCAAATGTATTGGGATTTAGGTAACAGATGCAAGAAAACATCGGGATAGAAAGAGGTCCCTGTGAACAGTATTTTGTATTAGCCGTGCAAACTTATCAATAGCTTTGTTTGTGTGTCCATGTTCCCAAAAAGGCTACATTTCTTTGGTGTAGAGTGCTTTCAGCCAATTAAGGGAAATTTCCCTAAATTTTCCAACTACGTGATCAGCATCATACACACTGGTCTATATCTGTCTAGTTCACTGTCTCCTAACTCCTTGGGATGCACTTATTACTTATGTTGCTCATACAAAAAAAAAAATAAAAATCCCAATTACTCAATGTAAACAAATGAAGAGGAAGTGTGGGACTTCAGTACAATTTCCTTGAGCAGAAGGTAGGAAACATTAGTATCGATGCATTCCAGGACTTGCTAGAAAAGCACAACTAAATTTAGCAGCCAGAGATATTGATTTGATTAAAAATGGTTTAAGACTTGTAAATGTCACTGGAATTTAGCAAAATGAACATTATTAAATCCTTCTGGTGATGGGGAAAACTAACAAAGGGATTTGCAGTGGTTTCTGTAATTAATTGCTCTGTCATGATTTATATTAACTTACAGTACAACTCCATTAGCTCAGACCTGTCATCTCTGCTCAAGGAACCACCAAGTAATCACTACCACATTAAAGAATAAATTAGTTTTTGGCTTGGAGCCTAGCTGTAGAATGTTTCATTTGTGTCTGCTGTAGACATATGTACCTAATAAAGTTGGGAAGAATGAGTTAAAGTATGTATATATCAATGTCAGCTGACTGTATTTTAGAGATGATACAATCAGCATTGTTCATTAGGCTTAATGAATTACTTAATTTCTGTTGCTTGCCTCCTGTTTTGGTGAACACCTTTTGATAAACTATGAAGCAGGAGATGACTGAAAATAGGTGGGTCTCGGGAGATCCTCCTTCCTTCACATTTTGCAGCCTGTGGTTGCAGTAATAACTTCATATGGTTTTTGTTAACACTTCATTACCCCAGACTTGGATAAATTATCCTTCTGCTTCTTCCCCAGTTGCAGACACATGGGTGAAGCCAAAGTCTTAGCTACTACTTAGAGTAGATTATGGGATTTGTAAGGTTCTATCAAATCATGTCTGACTGATAGTTTGAAGATGTTTTAAGTGGTTTTTCTGTTGGTGTGTTACAGCTAGTGCAAGAAGTTGTTTTACATTTCCATGTATGCTATAATTGTCTTAGGAGCCTGCAAGCTAAGCCTTCAACCAATTTCTCCTTTTTATTCCTTTTTCGCCTAAGTCCTGGATAAAGCCCCTCAGCACCCTTGAGGCATGTGAGTGCATGGCCAGGAAGGCAGCAGTGGCACTTTGAGCAGGAGGTTGGCTGCTCTACTGAAATGCTATGTGGTTAAGCAGCCGCTGTGGGCAGACTTCATGACTTGTGAATGCACACCATGGGTAGACACTCAAAGGGCTTCTCATGCCCTTGAATCTTTCAGTCTTTCCAATAGCTACTGAAATTCAAAATGTGTCCTTCACTAGCTTTGTTGTTTAAATTAACACATTACCCCCACCCTTTAACCAGGAATTGAAGGAAGCCACACTGACATCCTTGCTGTTTTTACTCCTTTCTTAGTATTTATGGGATGTTGCATGAGTCTCAGTTCTCCTCCTTGACCTCAGTGAGAATGTTGCCTTTGGAGCCAAAATCAGGACCTGTGTGTCAAAACAGTAATCAGGACATGCATCTGTTACCTAATGACAAATGCAACCGTGTCCTAGATGTTCTTGCAGCAACTAGAAATCTGAACCTTGGTTGGTCAAGAAGACCTAATGTGCCTGCAAGCAGGACACACCCAAGAGAACTGCCTGAATTAATATGCCAGATTTAATATGTAGAAGCTTAGGAGTGGGAGATGAGTCAACATGGGAACCCAGGCAGAGGGAATAAACTGGCCAGGCGGCAGAGATGTGTCCTATTAAGTGGGTATTTTGATGAAGTGTCATGGACACAACTGATGGCTTGGAGTGATGTCACATTCCTCCTGATCAGCTGCAACTTGAAATAGTTACAGCTGTGGTAGGGTCAGCTGTGGGGCACACATACACTGAGAGTGCTTCTAAAATATGCGGCGTTTTCACAGGTTCTACTGGACACTGATTATAGGTAATTTTAAACCATTATGTATTTTATGTTAATGGTAATTTCCTGGTGTCCCAGAGAAAAAGCCCGAGCCATGCCTGGCATGTTCACAGAAGTGGTCAGGGCACAGATTGTCACGAGCCCTCCATCTGTTGATGCCAGCACAAGGAGAGGAAGGAGTGTGAGTTTCATACATCCTTTCTACAGAGAGGTCTATGCCACCCCTCACTGTTCTCAGTAGATACCTACAGTAAAACTTAAATTTTCTTTTATTTTTTTTTTATGTGTGAGTTTATCAAATATCTTGGCACCATGACTGCTGTGCCTTTATTTGAATGTTGTAGCACAAGCATTAGGTTCAGTGGCAAGAGACACTGTCATTTGTAGTGTCCCAGACTGTTAATCTTTAAATATTGGTGCATCAGCCAGCTCTTTTCTACACATGCCATCATGACTGGCAGTGCCAATCTACTATTTATGTGGATTATGTTCAAACCATCTGTTTTAAAATAATAGTAATGATCTCTTGAATAGAAATATGTATGTTGACGTAAAAGAACAGGGCAGTGCTAGAAAAGCATTACAAAATGGAAGGACATTAATTTGCAAATGTTCAGTGATGGAATAGATGTGTATCTATTAAGTAGTCCCAGGAGGAAGAGGAAAACAGGCCAATTACGCCCCCCCCATTATTTTGTTGGACGTAACTTGGATCAGAATTTGTTCCAGTGTTTGCAGACAAGCCTAGTTTTATTTTTCAGTTCAGACCTAGTGGGAATTACTTGAAGTAGAGCAGTTGTGATCTTAATACCACCTACAAGCTTGTAAAAAGTAGACATCACTATCCAAACTTTGTGGTTTGATCTCACAATTTTTATGCAAGTTTTCAAAACTACCCATGAAATGAGGTACTGCCTTTTTACAAATTCAATGGAGACTGGAAGGTAGAAATCTCTAGAGGGTATCAGTTGTCAGGAGATTTCAGTACGTCCTGAATTCAGTGGGAACAGAAAATCTGTGACAATAGCTTTTCTTCTAAAGATCAATCTAAACATCTAACTTTATATCTAGACTTCTGGCTCAGACCCATCAAAAATATTTTAGCGCTTCCCTTCCTTGTGCCAGGCAAAATCAGGCACTGTTGTCTAATTTGCATTTCCAAAGAACCTATAACTGCAGTCTCTACAGTGAGCGTTGAAGTGCAGAGACATAGAAAACCAATTTTTTTTTTTTTACAAATCGCAGAGAATACCATGATTTAGTTTTGGTCAGTTTTGACTTTATGTGAACATGCTAACTTTTTAAGCTGGTATGTTTTTTGGTTGTAATTTTATATTGCTAAAGCTAACTGGTTAAGTTTGGGAATGTATTTGCTAAGTTAGTGTCCAATATGATAATAACAAGCCAAAGGGATATACTATAATCTCAGATACCTTCCAATAACATCAACACTTCCTTATTCAAGTCAAAGGAAGCCACTTGAAGAGGCACTAAAAATGACCACAGGCTTTGTCTGTAGCATTTATAGTAATATAGGCTCTCTGAGATAGCCACGTACTTAGGCACACCACACTGTGCAACACCCCCACCCTCCCAAGCCCCACCTGTTGCTGTGGTCATTTATGTTACCTGGAAAGGTTTCCTGAAAGATCAGGTTCTCACTAGTCTGGGATCATTTGACTATCTTTTTTTTGGTCTTGTGACAACACAAGGGTAAGTGGTGGGTGGTTAGAGAAGATCAACAGATACGTAGGGTGTCTGGGTTTCTAGTATGAAAAGATGAGGCGTATCCCCTCTCTATGCCCTTATCTCTGTGTTGCAGTCATCTGTCACAAAGAGCAAGCTCTCCTGTGAGGTTTCAGAGGTCAAAAGAGAGGTTTCTCTTTTGCCATATGGTTGCTAATCAGGCCTGCTCCACTTTTACCTTCTTCCCTGCCCAGGTCTTCCACTGTGAAAAAGTTGGTGGAGATCACACAAGTCTTGAAGCTAAGATCCATATGAGGTTCACAGGGACAGCTGCACAATTGTTAAGAGCTCTCTCTATACAGGGATGTGGCAGAACTGTACATGAGTAGCTGATGTTTTCAAGATTTCCTTCAAAATCTTAAGGACTGAAAGTGAGGAAAAGAGTGCATGAGATGGTGAAATTACTAAACCTACTGCAATGATGGTGTTTTCAGCAGAAACTCTCAGTAGGTGTCTTGGTTTGTGTGTTAAATCTTTGACATCACAGCTCTCCCAATATTGAGAAATCTCCATGCTAAATATCTGATCAACCTAAGGTACTTTTTAATCTTAAACAGAAAGCGCAAAAATTATCCTAGTGAATTATCTATATGCACATCTGTTTTCACTCTTGGTCTGAAAACAAGAGATTTAGTTTGCTCTCTGGGACTCTTGTATTATTTTATCCATCTAAAGGTCTTTGTTTTATTCTCTTCCTCTGGAGTCTTACTCCAATTCCAGCTGAGTGAATGGTAGTGAATACAATGTTGAATTTAGTGAAGCCAGAGGTAAAATTTCAAACTGAGTAACATCTCCATCGTCAGAAGTGTAGCTGGATGGGACTATACAAAGCTCTTGTCCCTTAAATCCATGGTAGTGCCTGAATCTTTGAAAGCATAGTCACAAGATCACAGAACCTTAGTTATTACCTCTTTCAATTTCATATTTTAGTGTGTGCAGGAACTGTTCTTACGGGCAGAATAATTGATATTAATGTTGCTATTATAAATTATTATTCTGCAATCATTGCCTTTTAAGAATGGGCTGATGATTTATGCTTTCCATGTAAGCATGGGTTTCGTTAAATGGAAAAAAGTCAGTGAAAGTCAATCAGGTTTTGAGCATGTAAATTTAATCACTTATCACACAGTAATTGGTAATCTCACACATAAATATGTCGTATCACCTATTCAAAGATGCACACTATATATGCCAAAAGAAATAGAGTCCACAGTTAAATTTAAAAAAATTAATCAAGATTTTAAATATGTTCCTCAATGATCCTACAGTCCAATAAAATCCTTGTCTCTAAGCTGACATCAGGTCCTTTTCACTCCAGAGATTACCCATTAATGGAGCTTAATAGTTTTTGTTACATGACACTGAAATAGATTATAGGCCTTGTTGGATGCTTCCTTCCTTCTAAGACCAGTACCCTAATGGCTCTGATATTAAGAAGCTGCCACTTGCTCAGAATTCTCTCTTCTATTTCAACCCCTTCACAAAACGACGTTTTGTCTTCACCTTCTTCATTTTGCTTCTTTAACACAAACGTTATTCCTGAAAAAATAAAATCCATGTAATCTCAATTCATTCTCTTTTCCTTTCTGTATTCCCCTGTTTCTCCAGTCCTGCTTCATGAGCAGAGATGATTTACTGTCCTTATTTAACTACATAGAACAATTAAGTTTCCAAACATGACCTCAGGAGCTCAGCAACAAGAGAACTTGGGGATGTGGTGCACAGTTTCAGAGTAGCAGAACTAGAAGTGGTGCACCCACATGGCTCGATGCAGAGCATTTTGGAATGTAAAATTACCAGCAGCAGTGTTAATTAGCTTGACACCTCAGCACCCCAATGCCTCAGCATCACTTCTGGTGCTCAGTTTGACTCATGGTCTTATAAAACATTTTATTGCACAGTCTAGGTAACCTTATAATTTCTTAGCTCCAGTCACTGGTCCATCTACATGCTAGCACATCTTTTTTTTTTTAGGGGCTTGAATTAGTGATTGCCCACACCCAAACATTGCTGTTATGTTCTACTCTTAAATATATCTATGTGCTGGGTAACCTCATTCCTGGGGGTGTCACTACCTGTCAATTCTTTAAATAATTAGTCCAGTTTTTTGCACTGAGAAGATGGCAGGTCTCTGCCAAAATGGGCTGTCAACCAAATTAGAAAAAGCAGCTGGGGTCGAATGCTTAGATCCCAGCATTTCTAAAATTTTAACCAAACAGGGAACAAAAGCTGTAAATCATTGAGATACTCACAAGCTTTGCGGAGATATTTCTGCAGCGTTCTACCAGATCCTGTCAGATCACGTATTTCTGGACTCAATCTTGGAAAAATGAACTTTAAAAAAATACTATAGGAACCCAGGACAGAAGCCTAGAGCTAAAATAACTGGGAACACCATGGCAAGGAGGCTTTTAATGGTCTATTTTACATTGCTTTATATGGATAATCTTTGGCTGGTAGAGTACAAGGGAAAAAAGTTGACACTGAGAGCCATGTGCAGAACCAAAGAACAGAATCTCTGCAGAGCAGCTCAGAAAAAAAGCTTCAAGCAATTGGGCAGCAAAGCCATAGCAAAATTGTGTGAGGTGATGTCTGAAAGACCAAAAGGAAATCAGCAAGTGGAGAGAAGCTGTGCCCTTCCAAAGCAGCAGAAAGCACTGAGACAATGGTAATGGGAAAAATCGTAGTACATTTCAGAGATTGTGTCTGCCTCTGCTGCACGGAAAATAGTAGCTGTCTGGGAAAGATCTGTAAGCAGAGACTAAGAGCAGGAGACTGTGAGAGTTGTAGCAAGCGAAGATAAAGCAAAAGTTAAGGTATTGTGGGAACTACTGAACTAAGCAGGCTGAGGCAGAGCGGGCAGCAGCTCTGTGTTGATTAGGCTGCCTCCAGGATACAGAAGGAAATGTGCATTTTTTTGCAAATACACAACCTGTATGCATTACCTACTGTGTACTTGCTCTTGGCTACTTCTGTTTAAGGGACGTGAGTTGTTCCATGGTTCCAAGAGTTCATTTTTCCCCACTTAAATGCTGCTGTGGTTCAGTCCTGGCTTGGAAGTGTATGGGAACAGGCAAGAGTCCCTGCTTCAGGGGCATGATGCATGTGTGCATGAAAGCACCAGCACCCCTGGGGTCAGGTGACAGGAAGACAGGAGTGTCTGAGCAAAATGCATGTGCAGAGTTGTAAACCTACTGTTTTCAGTGATATGCTATTCCTTATTACTGCCTTTGTTAGAAATGAATACACTCTTTACTAGAAGAAGAATGGGGGTAATGTATCACAGAATCATCTGGGTTGGAAAGGACCACTGAGATCATCAAGTCTAACCCTTAATCCACTGCCACTGTGGTTACTAGATCATGTAACGTTCAGTCTCTTCTTAAAAACCTCCAGGGACAGAGAATCCACCACCTCCCTAGGCAGCCGATTCCAACGCCTGATCACCCTCTCTGTAAAGAATTTTTTCCTAATATCCAACCTAAACCTCCCCTGACAGAGCTTAAGTCTCTTGTCTTACTGGTAGCTACTTGGGAGAAGAGACCGATGCCCCCCTGGCTACACCTTCCTTTCAGGTAGTTGTAGAGAGTGATGAGGTCTCCCCTGAGCCTCCTGTTCTCCAGACTGAACACCCCCAGCTCCCTCAGCCCTTCCTCACAGGACTTGTGCTGGAGTCCCTTCACGGCCTCCTTGCTCTTCTCTGGACCTGCTCCAGGACCTCAATCTTCCTGAACTGAGGGGCCCAGAACTGGACACAGTACTCGAGGTGTGGCCTCACCAGCGCTGAGTACAGGGGCAGAATCACCTCCTTGGACCTGCTGGCCACACTGTTCCTGATACAGGCCAGGATGCCATTGGCCTTCTTGGCCACCTGGGCACACCAGACTCACAGGTCCCTTTCTGCCTGGCTGCTCTCCAGCCACTCTGTGCCCAACCTGGAGCTCCCCAATGGGGTTGTTGTGGCCAAAGTGCAGGACCCGGCACTTGGCCTTGTTGAACCTCATCCTGTTGGAATTGGCCTAATTTCCTAATTTTGGACTCAATACCCTCATCTAAATCATCAGTTTAGCATGTATGCTACATCTTTTTCTGAAGTGATTTTGTGGTATCACTAACTGCACCAATTGAAGAGCCACCAGTCAGAACTACAAACTGACCCATCTGAAAATTTGAAGGCCAGTTTAGAGCATTGGTTAGCTCCAGGCTTTTTTGTATTTGTCTTTTTTTTTGAGGACCTTTCAGCATACTTGGTCACACTTATACCTTTTTGGTCTTTTGGGGGCTAAAATTCTAGCATATGAGCAACCAAAAATACAGGTCCTCATATCATCCCCTTATTTTTGGAATCAAGGGTTGAAGTTCTTGCTGTCTTCTGCTTGGAGAGGCACTGTTGTGGCCATGTCTCATCAGACAGTGCTCATGGGCAGGGCAGAGGCAGCCCACTGCCATTACACCAGGTCCTTTATCTGCCCCAGACATCATCTCCTCCACACTGGCAGCCAGGTAGACCACTACTTTGCCCAGCCTCCTTGGGAAAATAATGATGCAATTTCCAGATTCTTGGGCTTTATTTGGCCTTTTCTTCTCTGTGTTACATTAAGAATGAGTGGACTGAAGTGACTCAGACTGCTCATCCCCTTTATCCACAGCCATAAGGTTCTTGCTGGGCATCATTCTGAGACCCCCTCAAAACTGACTCATCATCAGGCCTATTTTTTTCTCTCAAGCACTAGCAAAATCTTATCCCTTTCTCTGTCTCCTGGACAGCACAGATACAGTTTCTGCTGTCTCCTTGCTCCTGTCAAACGAGTTTTTAACTGCGGGGGCTCCCTTGGCAGAGTCAAGACCAAACTCTCCTTTTGGCAGCCATCTAGGGCAGGGCCTTCCCCCCTGCGGGCTGGCCCGCATCCCACTGCTGCCCAGCCCCACATCATCTCCAGACATGAGCAGAGGAGGCCAGGGAGGGATTTCGGGACACAGACCCCCCGCCATGGTATGCACCCCCCTCTAGGGAGCCATGGGGATATGCCGCAAGTTGTTGCCTCCCCTGCTCCGTGCCGGAGGACGTGAGGGAAGGAGAGGGGTCAGAGGTGTGTGCCTCTGAGTCACCACGTCCCCTGGGCTCCCGTGGGCCTGGCACAGCTTAGTCACAACCGCTCGCCTGGAACCGTGCCCGGCTCCCCTTGGCTGCCGGCAGCACCCATGTCTGCTTTCTCCAAGAAGCCTCACACCTCGGTGAAGACAGCGCCATGGCAGTGGGCCCCAGTGGGCAAGCCTTCTGATTTTGGTCACTCTAGGGCAAGCCCACCATAACTTGGAGGTTTGCTGGGGAAGGCCAGGGAAGCCAAGACCCCACCTCGCTGCCCAGACCTTCCTCTGGTATGGGCTGGCATGGCAATAGGAGTCCGGCCTTGGCTTTCTCTGTGAATCCCCTGCACGTCGTGCTAAATGCGTATCTTGTCAGAAAACTTGTAGCAAGCCGTGGGAGAACTTGGCACCGGTTGCTGGAGTGGAAAAATATTAACAGCCTGTAGGAGAGCCTGGCTTGTGCTGCTGCGGGGGAATCGGCAGCCGGCGGGGGTACGACCAGCGTAGGAAACTCCTGAGCTCCTCTGCGAGAGGGCTGCGCTCGGGCTGCCAGCTGGGGTGGGAGCTATTGCGGAACAATGTAAGGTTGGGTGATCACCCAGAGACACTGCTTAGAGATAAGTTGCAAAAGAGCACTGCACTAACTATTCCTCTGTTCAAAAAAAAAAAAAAAAGAAAAGTCACATTAAAAAGAATCCAAAGCAAACTAGGAAAAAAAAAAAAGGAAAGCAAGCTCAGCTCGGTAAAGATGGCAGTTTTAGAAAATGGTGTAAATGGTGTTAGCTAACTGGCACTGAAATGATCATGCTAAGCGTAAAACACTGCTCCTCTCTCAACCCTGTCCTGCTCAGAATGTGAGATGGTTTTCAAAGGTATTTTCCCTTGGCCTAATTCTTCACCTACTGTAATCACATGAAATCTTGGAAGATTTTTTTTTAAGGGGATGTTACA
Organism: Florisuga fusca; assembly: GCA_038090715.1. Taxonomy (NCBI): domain Eukaryota; kingdom Metazoa; phylum Chordata; class Aves; order Apodiformes; family Trochilidae; genus Florisuga; species Florisuga fusca. The sequence goes on from JAAWXA010000019.1 coordinate 12,773,359, forward strand.
CCAAGAGAGCAGGAATTTAAAAAAGTCTCACTCAGAATCATTTGGACCATAAATTATCCCTTAAAGTGTTTATGGCAGCGGTATTCTCTCAACTGAGTGCAACACTGACTGTTTTACTGTTAAAAGTCTGGCTGCCTGCCTTTGCTCCAGGACTCTGATCAAGCAACTTGGCTGGATGTGGCCATGGCAGCAAAACACCTTCCCTCCCCAAACATGTCCTCTGCCTCTGCGGGAGGTTGCTTCCACAGTGGTTGCACCAGGAGAAAGAAACTGTCTTTGCCCCTTCTCCATGCAAAGAAGTAAAAGGAAGATTAAGGCATTTTCCATTAATGCACTGGACTGTGAGCTGTTGTGGGTGAGAAGCACATACCCTGCAGGCTCCTCGGTGGCTGGTGACCTTTGGCAGGAGGGTACATCTGACAATGATGGCAACTGCTTCAGCTGCATCAGTCCAAAAATAATTGTGATCATTTTTTTCCTACGGTGCTGTGCTGAGAAAGAACTTAGTGCCGCTGCTGTTCCCATCTGACGAGCATCAGCAAGCTGCTCCTAGTAGAGGAAGCAATGAAGAGGCAGATATAACTTTTTGAATAACTTGGTAGTCTGACCTCAAAAGTCTAGGTTTGGCTTATCCTTTTTCTCCCTCCAAGGTCAATTGCTATCAACATATACAAAACGTAGAAGTCAAATATTTATTTGGCTCTTCTAATTCTCTAACATATCTATTCAGTTACTAAAGGTTTTGCTGGTTGTGGATGACTTTGCAATTTTAAAACTGTTAATTTATAGATGAATCAAGATATTTTTAAATCCTCATGTCATCTAGTGGTTTATGAGTGCTTCAGAAATGCCTTCAAAGAACATACTGCACATGAAATGCCACTCTGTAATATCTTCCTGCTTGTGCAAAACCATCTTTTTTTTTTTTTTTCCCATACTGTTATAAAATTTGGTCTTAAAATGTACTAGTTAAGAACTTTATTAAAATAACTTTCACATTCTATGTGAACTGTTGATGTGCAATGGCATTATAATGCTGCATTAGATACATAAAATAGGCTTGAAAATTAAAAAATGTTAGTGATAAAGTTAAAGGTAAAAGCCAACAAAACAAAACTGTTAACAGGAAAGCTGGGACACTGATTAGTAAAAATTGTGTGGCAGTAGTCTCTTGATGTGCTAACATGAACTTTAACAGTATTTATAATTGTAGTCTAATTAAGATTTTGTTAGGTAATGCTAATAGGCATTGAGCCAATAACTTCATCTAAGTGAAGCACTGCAAATATATCCAATGCAAGTTACACTCTCATAACTTCAAATAAAGAGTATGAGGGAAAAAGCTAAGCCTGCAGTGTTGCTGTAGCCCAGTGCCCACTGGCTGCTAAACTAGGTACTATGGATGTTTTGCATTTCCCTGGAGTCTGGAGCACGTATCTGTTGAAATCCAGGGATTAAGTGGGCCATCAAGACGTACAGTTACTTTTGTCCTTTCTGGCATGTGGAGTATTCTACATCTAAGGGTTGAATCTACAGACAAGAGGGCATGGCCTGGATGATACCCACCTCTGAGCCTCTGCAGCTTTTGGGTGATTCCTTTGGTAAAAAAAGCTGTAGGCAGACACTCATTTTGCAAACACCTATGTGGTAAGTATGCTACAGGCTTCCCAGCTGCCTGGGAGGCTTTCCTGCCAGCTGTGAGCTCTCAGTTTTGCAGCCAATGCTTGACTGCACTCCAATCATTGCACCCAGTGCAGACTCTGCAAGGTCAGCTCTGAGTGTCTTCATCAGCATATTTAAACTAATCTTCCTAATTTTGTGTTGAAGCAAATTATAGCTGCTCATAGATTCCCTGCCACTGGATCTGCTGTGGGGTTGGTCACTACCAGAAGAATAATGGCAGCAAGCATCTGAGGACCAGTATTTTCTTCAGTGTCACTGATGTTGATAAACTTGGGTTTATACCCTCAGCCTAAGAAGTCTCTATATGGCAGCCATTAGGTAGTGATGACTGTCAGGTTAGTGTGAATTATGATGTCTGCCTGCACTGCATGCTCCTTTGCAATTGTCCTGCCCTGTATGTCAGGAGAGTTGCTGAGGTCAGGAACAGATCCCATGCTTCCTCTCTGCTTTCCTGATGACAAATTTACAGATTAAGTAACACAGCTATCTGTTTTTCACCAGCCACTCTTCTTCAATCATACAGAGATTACAGATCATGGAAGTGAAAAAGCACTTTCCATTACTATTTCCAATGAAGAGAATTTGTGGATAAGGATCAGATCACATTTTATTAATTGTGAATGGTCTAAGGATCTGCCTGAATGTACTAGCAAATGCTCACACTTTTTCACACATTTTTTGAAATTCAAGAAGATTTCAATTAATCAGTTTGGTCTAGTACACAACACAGCCATGATCCAAGAATAACTCATACATTTGACTAAATTTATATAGGTAAATAGTCTACTTGAATTAAAAGAGAATATTTAATTTCTGGTCCCAATCCTTTCCAAAGTGGTGCTTATATTTTTTTTTTTATGCCAGCAATTGTGGACTAACAGGCCATCTGTAGTCTGGAGATCAAATTCTAGGAGTAATTTTGAAGATCAGTTTTGACAGAATACTATCAGAAAGACTGTGCTTTTTTCAACAAAATTCATGAACAACTGAAAAGCAATACTAATTCAGAACTCAAGGGGAGTAGGGTGGTAGAAAATAACCCTTGCAAATAGTGACCGTGAGTCGGTAGAATTTAAATTAAATGGCAGGATAAGTGAAGGTTCAAAGGTTCAGTTCAAAACAACAAACTCTAATAAATGTAGTTTTTGAAATGAGCTGGGCTGAGACACTATGAATTTAAATACTGAAGAAATTTAGAATTTCTTTAATCTACACTTCAAAATCAGTTAAGAATCTGTATCTCAGCAAAAGGGGAAATATTGCCTGACAAAAAAGGGGAAAGAAAGGAGTGAACAGCAAAGAAAGCTGTGTCTAAAAAGTCAGGAGTTATATTGATAAAGGAGGAATTCTCAGTAGAAAAGCTATTTTATGCTTTACAAAAAATATAAACCCAAATTTTTAGTTCTTTTTTTACCAGGAAGAGAGCGTAAGAAAAGGCAAAATACTCTACAGTAGGATGGGATACAGATAAAAAGTAGCATAATGTCCCAAATAGGGGATAAAAATATTTGTCTTTTGCCATTAACATAATATTTGATATAGAACGCAAAAGGAGGTCAGCTTACGGGAAAAAAGGTTCACTTTCATGGAAGTATTAAGTAAGTATTAATATTCAATTATTAATAAGCATAGGCACCTGAATTCACTGTGCTGTTGAACAGTTGAGTCTGGTGGGATTGTCTGGAGGAAAGCAATATAGGGAAGCATCCAGCAGTTTTTCAAAGGATGCCCTACAATCCCAACATCTTTTGAAGGGAGGAGTAGGAATCTCTCCTGTCTGACAGTGCTTGCTTTGAGAAAGACCTTTTTTCTCCCATTGCCAAAGTCATTTTGCCATTTCTGCTTATGTGAAAGAAAAAAAATTATAGTGTAAAATTCACCAATTCATTAAAAAAAAAAGAAGACAGAGGTATGATTCTGTAGATAAGACCTGGATGGAAAAATTCCTGCGTTTTTTTTGTTTGTTTTCATTTAAAATGTAAATATTTTAAGTAGGTGGTTTTGATTTATTTCCATTTTTTAATTAAAAGAAAATTACAGATAAAAGATGCTACAGCAATCATCTTCCTACAAAAGCAAAATATTGCAATGTAATTAGAAGGACTCCTCAAATTATAATTAGTTTTGAAATTTAATTATGATGAGAATACTTCATTCCCATGCACAACTGCCACCTTATTGATAAGTAACCTTTATTGTAATTTTATTACATTTCTACTGAGATCTTAATCTATGGACTAAATAAGATCATCAGATCTTTGTGAAGGCTTAGATTTAGGTGAAGAAAGCAACACATTATTTTCTTCTGTGCTATAGGGTAGTTCTTTATTTGCGTGTTTCTGTTGGATCAAATGCTTTGTTCTTGAACTCAGTTCCTTTGGACAGAGATCTGCCCCTGGTGTTCAAAACCTGCAATACTTTGCTTTCAGATATTAACTGTGAAAGTTTCAGCTGAGAAGAAACCAGTTCAGCTCCTTTTCCACCTGACTTCTTACCGTTTGGTTTCCTGCCTCCTGTGGCTAAATCTCATTGCAGTAATGTGTCTGCATCTGCTCTGCACACATTTTTCTTGCTCAGATTTTTTCAAATTTGTAGACAGTTTCTGTAACCACCTCCAGTTATGGCATCTTCTATTCATTGTCAAATGTATCTTCTGTTGGGAAGAGCGATGAAAGCTGTTGAGTAGACCATTCTCAGCTTTTTTAATTGTCTTCTACTTTTGCTCAGGATTTTATCCATATTAGAGATAGCAATTAAAGATAGCAATTAATCTCCTGTTAGCAATTAAAGGAGAAATGAAGACCCTGGCAGTCAATCAGATGTCCAGTAAGGACAACTGAAAACACAGCATGCAAGAATGTCTCTTCTCATAACTAAAACAGTCAGACTGAGGATCCCTGGATCTCAGGAGCTCCAGAAGGAAAAAAAGCTGTTCAGTGGAAGAGATTACAATCTTAGTGCATGTGTCTAGTTCTTCACTAGTAACCTACCGTTTGTTTAAACATCCTTTTCCATCAGCTTCTGAGTTTATGTCTGGTTTATTTTATAGAAGAGTATGTTCATTTTAATAGGAAGTTTTGTAAGTGCCTATCAATAACATTCAGCTATGGATTTTGGAGTAAATACAGGTATACATTAGTGATACCAAAATATATTAGTCATACTATTGAAACCAAAATATCTCTGTGAAAGTAAAATAGGCTGAAACTTGTAAGCCTTTCTTCCTCAGTTAAATTTAGTACAGACCAACATATCAAGGCAGGATAGAACTAATGTGACATTAGATAGAAAATGGTTAATATGATTAACAAGTTGATAATGTAATAATGTAGAAATAACTTCTTGTTAGCTAGCACATTTACTCTTTATTGCATGCGTATTTTCAACACCTAAGTTGTAATAATTTGTATTTATTATGTATCTCTCATATTCAGATATGGGAAGGTAACTTTTCCGTTGTACCTAGACAATGTTCAACTGTTCTGACAAACACCATAAGGAATTTTTCTCCTCCTTCATGGAATAGTACTATTATTCCATGTTCCCTACTTAAGCTAAACCATTAGTAATAAAGACCAATTTTGTTTTCTTTTTGTTCAGTCATATGGATGCAAGGGTGGAATATAGGTGAAATATATCTTCTCAGCAGTAGATCTCAAATCATTTTAAGTAGATGGGTTGTATTTTTGTAGTCTGTTTTCAAACTGAGGAACGTAAGATAAAGACCACCACCTGAGAGGTCCATGGTAGAGTAGGAAGAAGTCCTACTGACTTATAGTCACAGCCTGAGTGCTCAGGACCAGAGGTCTCTTGGGGTATTATTGCAATCTTCAGCTTAGGAACTATGGTAACAACTGCACTGGTAGTGATAATAGCTCTATTCCAGTATATTTGGGGCAATTACCACTTGGAGAGAGAGAAGAAAAACCCAGCTTCACATATAGTTGTACAAAGAGATGTGTTAAGAAAGTTATTAAGCCTGAGTAGAAAGAAATCACAGAACAGTTGGCTAAAGAGCCATTAGGTCTTACAGTGAATCCTCTATGGGTTGCTGTAGAATGATTCCCAGGAATATACTCTCCATTACTGCACTTTCTCTAAGACCAAGCAATGACTCTGTGCCCTTTGAAAAACTCTTCAGATGTCTAATTTGTCTTGCTGTCATGAAGAGTTGCTGATATAAAAGAAAAGTTGTCCTTCCTGCTCCCACATCATTTTTTTTGCCATATGGTGGGTGGCTGTCAGTATGAGACTCTGGATGAGACCTGAGGTTCCTGTACCTTCCTCTCTGCCCATTTATTTGCTCCATGTTCAAGACAACCACCTCTCTCCAGAAATAACCTACCTTGAAAATGAGGGTGGCAGAAGGACCAGTTGAGATGTGATTTTAAGGAGAGTCTCATTTAAAGACTTACAACTTGGCCCTCTGAGGCAAATATTAAAACAATGAGCATGAGCTACTTTCAGGTTACTATTTAGAAGGATTGTAAGATATATAAAAAACATGCTATCTCATATAATTCGGGTAAATTGATGGGAAAATGTCAAAATTTACTGACACAAATTAATTTCATTTTTAATATCTCCATTATATTTGAATGAAGTAGGTTATCAAGTTTTTAATTGGTTTTTAAATAATTCAAATTTTTTTGAATTGTAAGCATGTCATTCAAGTTTAGGTACTGATGTAAAAGGTCTTGTATACTTTTTACGCTAAGGGCTTTAAGGTTACAAGGCAGTAACAGAGTGTAATTCATGGGTACGCATGCTGATGTCTTCACACCTAGATTAGTTTGCCCATCTCAAATTCTCATTAGTCTCTTTATCCCTCAAGTCATCTAGAAAGCAGTGGCAATCCAAATGTATTTTGGCTGACCAACCACTATAAATATTGAATAGCCAACAGTAAAAAGTGATATGCTCACCCAAAAGCCCTCAGAACACAGACTTTTTTTCACAACTTATTCATCCAACAGGATCAAATAACAAACACATTAATGGAAAATCAGGCAGTGGCAATTTACGAAGAGAAGAAAGGGTGATGTTTGCTTCACATACTGTGCAATAGAGAATTCTCCCATCTCCACACAGGGAACATGTTGCTCTGTCCGTTCTGTTTAATTGGACTTGGGGACCACATCTGAAGTGTTAAACACAACAGGTGACGATGCCAGTATGAAACAGTCTTTCCACATGCTAGCCCAAAAGGTGTACCTAGGTATCAACTGGGAGATGCTGGGGGGTCAAAGCTTCAGCAGGAAGGGTGTTAACAGCAGAACATACTGCCTGCTGGTGCTTTGAACATGCCTTCACCCTGTTTTATTTCCTATCAGGGATGCAGCCTTGGAGACCCCAGAGTGGTTAATTTTTGGTTAGCAAGCTATTGCTAATCACAAGCAGTTAATTCAGGAGGAAGAATTTACTCCTTTTCAACCGAGCCAGTGTCACTCGGTTAATCTTCCATTCCCCCCTTCCCCTGTGAAAATACATTTTTTTTAATAAGGAGAAAGACTTGATTGTTAAATCTCCTCTTTTGCCTTCTATATTCCAATTGGAGCTGGTAATGCCTGTATACTTAGCTTTATCTTGCTTTACAAAATGCTCATGATCATGTTACATTGGTCATCTGAACTGCAGTGGAGAAACTGAGAAGAAGGAGCCCCATTGCTCCCAGTGCACCTTCTAGTCAGTGTTCCAGCCACTGGGAACTTTGTGTTTCTTTCAATACCTTCTGTAAGCTCTGCTCAAACCTGTTGCTGTATCTTTATTATAATATCTACTTTCTAATTTGAGATAACCAACTATTTGAAATGGTGCCATAGTAACCCTGTTGTACTGCCCTAATTATAACCTATATGTGTTTTCTGTGTTTTCTTCCAATTGCTCACAAATTAATGAAGGTTCCTTTCAAAGATAATGTATTGACCCTATTTTAGTCATGTTTCTGGCCTGCTACATTGCTCTTTTCAAGGTAACCTTGATATTGTTATAGACATACATTATAATTTTTTATGCTGGAACTATCTATATTGATTTGACTGTGGCCTTTGATCCAATAAATCACAACATATTGCTAGCTAAGTTTCCCTCAATTTGGCTGAGTTTAACTACAGTAGAATGGTTCTCTGACTACATTAGAGAGCATACACTAGTCATTTTGTTTAATGGTGTTGAATCTGAGGTGAAAATGTTACATGCGAAGTTACCTCAGGAGCTAATTAGAGGCCTTTTACTTTTGCAGTTTTTATTAATGACCTGTCGACGCCGTGTAGTTCATGAAATATTCTGTACATCTACATGCTGATGATGTGACCTTGTACACAGTAAGAGCACAGATAAGGTAAGAGACCTTGACTGTTCTAACTCAGAATTTATGGAGCGGTTTTCACAATTTAAAGATACATTTTTCTGCAGAAATAAATTTACTTAGAATCCTAGAAAAATATAAAACATGTAATTAAAGGGGTTATCTTTTACACTACAAACAGACCTAGGCGAACTGGTGGGGAAAATAATATTTCCCTCACCTCAGAAAATACATCAGCTACTGAAAAAGCTAATCCTACTTTTTCCCTCTGCTCAAAGGAAATATTTATAAAGCTGGAAGGATCTAGATCTCAGTGTTTCTAAATACTGAGATCTAGGTTCTTTAGATCTAGGAACGTCTCAGCCTATTACGTGGGCAGTGGTAACTACACAATAAGTATCTAAATGCAGAACTTATTAAAACTCAGTAGTGCTGGGCTAAGGCTTATTTATTTATTTATCAGCTTTCAAAATACTCAAATAATTTACTCTGGTGTACAGCTACTGCTTGGGAGAGGAAACTGCAAAAGAAAGAAAGAATGTTGCACCAAACCAACCCATGTCCTGCATGTCAAGACTGCAGTGTGACAGTCTTGGATGTTTTCTGTATTGAGTCCCTACCCTCCTTTCTTTCCCCACCATTTGAAAGAGAGGACAAACAAGGTGACCAGGTTGTACTCATGCTCAGTGGCTCAGTCAGAAAGAGCTACACTTCTTGGCCAAGGTGCAGGCTTTCAGCATGAACCTAGGTACCAATAATAAGAAGCTCAATAACTGTAATGTTGGTTAAAATGCAGCTCCATAATATAATGATATCACCATAACAGCTCAGACAGACTTAGTTGGGCAGGACTGCTCTGTGCCTTATCCTTCCCTACCATGTCTTCAATAAGCCAGCACATCTCAGAGAGCTGTGGAAGTGTGGCAATCTGTTATGAGAAATGTTAAGTTGATCAAGAAGGCAAAGTACATATTGAAGCGGGTAATAGGGAACAGTAGAAGGCATTGCTACACCTTGTAGCCACCTTGATCTGTGTTTTTCAAGTTGTAACCCCTTTTTCGTGTTGTGTAAACTGTGTCAGCTGAAGGTCAGCTACCAATCAGCCCTAAATTTGGTCTGGTTGTGTTTGCAATTGTACCAACAGTTATCACCATCTAGAAAAGTACCAAGCGCATATTTGCAAAGTTGTTTTCAAACTAGGAATATTTTAAAGTTTGAAAAAGGTATTTTTTTGAGTATACAAAATAGTAGTGGCATTATCAGCATTTGGCTATTCTGTTTGCAGGAATGCCAGTTTAGCTTGTTTCCTTGCCGTGTTCACTTCATTAAGGTTTTTAGATGATATCGTTGGACCCTCAGTAACAAATATTTTTTTTGTTGTTGGTCTAAGCCACGCATACTAAGCAAAGAAATATTAACCAATTAGGTACATATGTCAGTATCACACACTTTTTGATATCTGTTTGAGAATGATACTTGGAGCTCCTAAGCTTTTAAGTTTTGTGAAACTCATTGGAAGTTGGTTCAGTCTTTAAATCTGCTGATTATCTTGTTCATGAGCAAGTCACTTAACCATATCAGGTTGATACCTTTCTTCTTTTTTCTCCCTGTCCTTCCTTCCTCTGCTTTTCTGGTTTTGCAGAGGGTTAAATGCTTGCTTCACTAGGTTCAAGAATGAATTAATTATTTTCCTTCTGAGAGCGTTTGAAATTGAACATGTGCATTTGCCTTTCCTTAGGCATTCAGACACTTGGTTGCTTTTTTTGGCAAACAGTTTAGGACAGTACATATTTTAATACTTTTCAGTTGGACTTATTCTCCAAAGACACTTTAATGATTTTGAGAATTGTATTTAGTAAGTGCTTGTACAAACCTGTATTGCTGACGGAGAGAATTCTTTATTTAAAAACCAATATGCCAGTTCATATCTTCTCCATCTTATCAAGGGATGAATCATTAGCTTTCTCATCTCTCCCTGGCCACTTGGATTATCTCTAAAGATATACTGCTTTATACCAGTGCAGCCCAGGATTCCTGTTGCAGGCAGTTTTGAGACTTTAACAGTCAGAGAGACAACCTGTCATAACTGCTGGAAGTTAGAATGACAGACTGGAAGCCTAGCAATTGTCTCTTTCCCATTGACAAGACAGCTTATCCTCTAATATTTTCAAATTATTCAGCAGGTCTTGTGGAGACATGTCCTCAACTTCTCGCTGTGTTCTCTCCACTATCGCAAAGTGAAAGAATGTACTTTTATTTATTGACACGATCTTGGCCACACAATCCTGTGTGACTTTATGACTGCAACTCACTCCCAAACAATGGAAACCTTAATACAAAAAAGTTTTCAAAGTCTTGTTTACTCCAGGAAATTGTTACCTTGTCACATCGGCAGCACCAAATCTCAAGAGCTTTAGAGGGTGAAAAACATTTCTTCAGCATCTCTTTTCCAAAGCTGCTGCTACAAACAAGTAGAAGACAGGGCAGGGGAGGAAGAACAGGAGAAAGTGAATTGATGAGGTGGTTTAGGTACTGAAGAAGAAGAGGGAGCCAGCAAAAAAACTACAGTAGGGAGCAAGATATACAGATGGAAGTCAAATACACAGTCAAAATTACTTTGAGTAAGAGAGAAATATTTGACCTCAGAACAATGTGATAATGTGTTATTCATTCTTGAGAAGCATGCTACAGCAGGGAGCTGTCATAAGAACAGAGGCAGCTCAGCCCACTTCAGGAACAGTGCATCTGGCTGTTCACATTACAACATCATCTTTATGCAGTTCTGTTTCTTGTAGTTATTCACTCCATGCTGGTAAATCCTACAAGCTCTGTCTGGACAAACCCCCTGAATTCTACGTTCTACACCATTCAATATGTAAAACTCCAGAAACATGATTAAATTGCAATGGACTAACAAGTTGCCACAGTGACTCACTGCACACACACTTTTAGCTGTTATAATGTGAACTTGTGTTCTTAAATCCATTTCACTGAGGTTTAAGTTAGTGCATTTTAACTTGTATGTGCTGTGGCTTAAAACTATGCAAATAACTACTTTGGTTCAGCTAACACGTGGTACTCATTAAGCTGTGGCAATTTGATTATGCATCTGAGCCCAAGACAAGAGACAACATATGGCTGCAGACATAACTAAGGGTATTTCAAGGAAACCAAGGGAAGATATAGGTCACCATGGTAGACTGTGGTCTCAGCACACTCTGAGTTCAACCACTCGCAAGTTTTTCCAGATTTCATGGAGAAAGAATATTTTAAGGAGAAGCTTGAGGAGCACTGAAATTATGTTTATTTATGACCATGAAAACCTTTAGTTTTGAAGACTGTGAGGAAAATCTTGTGGGAAAGAACATGGAAGAATTTATTTGAAATTTTAATAGACCAGACAGCAATAAATAACTCATTCATGACAAAAAACTGATGAGAATTGTGAGTGAGATAAACTATGGGGTTCCTCTGAAAGGACATTAAGTAGTTTTGTATTTGATGCAATAGAAAAAGAGGCTAACAGAAGAAAATTAAAAGAGGGAGTGAAACGGTTAAAACAGGCTAGAAAATAATTTTCAACGGGCGTATTCTTAATGGACAGGAGGATGATTACTTTTGTCAAGGCCAGAGGAAAGAATGTTGCAGTAATCAAGATGTGCTGTTATTACTGAATGGGAAGTGCTATATATTAAAACTGTTATGCAGAAAGATGATACTAGGTAGAGACATAGCCCAAAGAGGTGGTTGTAGAGAGACATTCAGCTCTGGGATGATGCCATCTAAAAAAAGTTTAAGTTCATAGGTAAAGTATAAGTTTTTATTTATGCTGCTGTCCTAAAAGTGCTAGTAAATCTAATACTCAACAGATTATTTTTATCTGCTTAAACATGAGTTTCACCCCTGAGGTTTACAGAAAATAGAGCATGCAAAAGTTTATTTCTTTATTTTTTGCTTGCGTCCTTTGTCTTTTTATAAACATCTGGTTCTCCTTTTATTATAGATTACAAGAAACCTTTCTTTGTTGCTGCTCTTTAATTTGATACCAGTCGTATTGTTTTAATCAGGTGAAGTGCATTGCAATGCTAACTACCTTAAGCATAACCCTCCCTAGCTTGGGTGAGTTCAGGGTCACCCTTAGGCAGAGGTAATGCATACAAGAGCTTTGGACTCATGCTTTCAAGGCATCTCTTTTCATCAGCTGCCATGTCCAGAACTGGCAGAATCCACAGAGCAGGCTGTCTGCATGTTGCTTACCTTGTTGCTACATGACAAGTGCAGTCAGACCATGCTAATTACAAGCAGACACAGTCTGTGTGCTGCAGGTACCACTTATAAGTTGCCCCAACTTGCCTTTATCATAATTTAAAATAGTGTCATACTGATTCTTTGAGGTGGGAGTATGGGGATGAATTGGGGTGATTTTGGGAGGGAAGGACAGGAGACAGGGAGAAAGGAAAGTGAAGCTGGAGGGAGGGAGTTGTAGAGGTGGCAGGAAAAGTGAGTAGGGATGGGGAGAGGTAAGGGTGTCAGTAAAGCACCAGTTTATAGTTAGGAGAAATGGGCCTTAGTGTGGGTACTGGGGAAGCCAGATTGAAGATAGACCTTGGTAGACTCCTAGATGAGAGAAAAATGAAACTGAAGCACTTTTAAAGAAAGTGATTGTTAACACTAAAACTAGCTGAGGGGACCAATGGATCTGGTGAGGGAGGGCTTTACAATCTGGGCCAGGACTGGTGCAGCTGAGCTCTCAGGATCCGTGGCCAAATGTCAGCCACACAGAGATTTTTGATACAGCTCTCAGCTCTTTTTGCTCTCAAGTTCTTCAGTGTGGTTATTCATATAAATGCTTCTGCAAAAGTATCTTGATTTCATTTATAGCTCTTTGGGAGAAATTGTGTGGAGAGGCTCACACTGCATGCAGAGATCAAACGTCAGTCCTGGTCCCTTTCCTGTGAAGCTCAACGACACTCCCAAGGCCAAGCCATGCCTCTCAGTTTGTTATGCTAATCATATATGAGGAGGATGTTATTAAACAGTCAGAGCCTAACCTTTCCTGGCTTCAGGAGCCAGAATATGCAGAAGAAATTTGTAGCCAGGGAGTTTGAGCAGGATCAGTTTTAGGCAGTGCTGCCAACAAGCTCATCTTCCTGGAACTGGAATGAAAGCACCAGCAATGGCCAGGGCAGGAATTAATTTAAGTGCAAATGTGGAAGTGCCGTGCAACATTCAACACTACTAAAATTCTATGAAAATTGGGAAAGGTAAAGAACATCCTAAAATTACAGAATTAAATGACATAGATAGTTGTCTGGAATTTGATTTCTAACAATGGATGCTTAGAACCACTTATCTTACTCTCTATGGGTTACCTTGCATGAGTCAGACAAGCAAGATTTCAGCCCATGGGGGTGAAAACCAAACTGCAATAACTGTAAAAAGGCACAGGACTGCTTATTTATAGATGAGCATATTAGGAATGCAATAAAAAGTCCCAATACAAACTCCATAGACAGGCTTCAAACACAAAAATGGCTAGCTCTAAGCTGTTCTTGAATTATGGTGAGCCCTAAAGACGGCCTAAAACCAATTAACTTTTTTCTTTTTTTTTTTTTTTTAAACTCTTTTTATGTTTTAAAAATGACCAAAGACATCTCTTTGAAAATATATTACAAAAAAAAAAGTCCTAGAATTAAACCTTTTGTGAGACACTTCAGCCTGGAGCAAAATTTAATGGCTGAGCTATAAAGCACTGAAAACTTTCATAAAGGGGTTCATAAAGAAACACCAACTGACCCTGAACCCAAGGAGGTCTAGCAATCTCCACTGTTATAAACACTGGGCCTAGTTAATTTTCACTTAAGGAGTGTATGACATTTGAGTAAGATGTGGTTACTTTATGTTCACATTCAGCACATATGTCCAGTAGATACAAATGACAGACAGGGAAACTGCAGCTGAGAGGTCTACTGGAAGTTATAGCTAGTCCTAGATGAGGTTATTATTTCCTTTAACCAGGGACTGTGCTGTTTCATGTGTTTGTAAGGTGCCAAGGGTGGAGGGACAGTGAGACATTTTTGTCTACATTTCCTACTCCTATGTCTCCTCTAGACTAGAAACAGACAGTGTGGGATGTGTATAGAGCTCATTTCCAGAGCACTTGCATTAAAAATTGAGGACTGCCATCACAGAGGTTTTCACTGTTTAATATTCATCCCATGCCAAAATGCAGACCATACTATATCCATACTTGATTAATTCGTTTAGTTAAACCTCATGTTTAAAAAGAGAGGTCCGTAATTTGAAATAAATAGAAATAACTGTATGGTCACTCACTATCTCCAGAAATACATGTGTTATCTATCTGGAAATACTCTCTTCATGTGTTCCTCTGCATTTGATAAACACATAAACATGCAATGTGTGAGGCATAAATATGAGGCAGAGAAATCCTTTATTGCCTGTAATTGCTCAGACATCATCACCCATTTTCTTACACATCAAGATGCTCCTGCTGTTGATGGCTTCAAGATTAGTATATCACCCCAAAGAGAGGAAAAACCTATTATTCCAGGTCATTGCCTCCTCTTGGCCAGCGAGGGATGCTCTTGCACTAACGAGACATCTGTGCAAGGACTTTAAGTCTCATCCTCTGCTTTCATCATCACCCCTCTCCCTCCTTCTTTTATCTCCCTCCTCTCCCCTTCCAACATGAGCCCCCGTTGGCCTTCAGGCTAGATCTCCCAGCACGAGTAAGACAAAGCTTCAAGAAAGATCCAATATTTCAAGCGTCCTAGGTTTAACCTTAAATTCTTAATTCACATTAACATTGGTCAGAACTCGTTCCAAAGGCAGACAAGAAAGTAATGGAAAGGCAGATGTTTGTCAAGGCTATATATAGGAAGTCATTGCTTAAATGTGAGAATTGGTTATACTTTAACCACAGGTGAGAAGTACAAAAAGCATATTCTTTCCTCTACATGTGTTTGCGGAACACTTCTCTTTCCTTCACCTGCAATAATGATACGCTCTGCCTCTACTTTGTTATCAGTAATGTATTGTGGGTCTAACAATAGTGTCTGTTTTCACAATACTTTGTGGAATAATGCCACCCATGCCCATGGATTCATTGGTTCACCAAGGTATTGGCGAAAGGTGGGATAGATTTACTCAACTTTTCAGCATAATATTGCTATTGTTCACAGCTAGGGCATGCATAACGAATGTCCTTTAGAGTAAACAGCTCAGCCACTGAGCTTAGTGATTACTATGGGGGGTCTGTTTGAGGTGAGCATTTCTGGTTCTTTGATATATGACTCATTAAACCCACTCTATGTAAGTATTGTTTACAGTGCTTGCTGTGCTGGTGGCTTGCATCTGAGTACTTGTATTTAATTCGAAAGGTATTTTGCCTGCACTTTGTAGAAGTTTTTAAGTGCCTAAACCACTCGTACATTTTTCATTTAAAACCATTGGTAGAGGAGTAAGAAGGAGCTGGGAGTTTCTTATAACAAGAGATATGACCTTTTGCCTCTACAGAATTCCCTTTGAACTCACTAACCTCCTGTCAGCAGAAAGCAAACAGTAAGATAATAGTCTCTTCTCAATTTCTCCAGCCTTTTGTCCTCCCCAGGATGCCAGGGTTGGTCTTGTTCCCCAGTGCTTGCCTTGCTAATAGGAGGCAGAGCTCAGAAAGTTTATTATATAAGTTTATTATATATCTTATGTTCATATTAACTTTCATGTTTTGATGCCTGCACTGAAATGATCTAAATTACAGACTGCCATTTTTTCATGGGCTGTGATTACACGGACCCATTGCTTTTACTCAAACCAAAACTGCCCAAATCATGATGGAATTATAACAACAGAAGAATCCATTTAATTGGTGCCTTGTTGAAATACATTCCTCTGTCTCTGGAGTGATTGCTGTGGAGCAGAGCCCACACCATCGATTTCATTCTCTCCAATCAATGGGTAAATGACACATATAGTCAGTTACAAGTGGCACACTTGTTGGATATATTTTATTCACAGTGGCTAACAGTTATGAATCAATGCCTGCTACAATAAACTCATGTTAGCTTGGCCTTTACTAGTTTCATGATGCTACTTTACTTGACTACACCTTTAACTTTGCCTTTGTGGTCACTCTTTTTCTAAGTTTAAAAGATGGGTTAGTGTCTGGGATAATGAGTAAAATAACAAATGAGAGGAATTTGGAATGTCTGAAGACAAAGATTAGAAATTATGAGAGTTCTAGTTCAGTTTCTCTGTGTCTTTCACTGTGGCCATGCTAGTAAAGATAGACTTGATCTTGATATATTTACCTTCTCTGACCCTGAATATGATTTTAAGGCTCATAGAATGAAGTCCTGGAGGAATCCTTCTGCTTGGGAAATCTTTGCTAGAAACAAAGCTTCTGTAAAAATTCCTCTATCATTGCCCAAATTAAAGAGCTTATGCAGCTACCTGAGAAGTGAGATATTCCTTGCATCCTCTAAGATACAGTTCTTGGAACAAGGCAGTTTCTTCACTTACAGTAGAGAGATGATTTCTCTACCATAGACTGAGAACAGATCTCTCCTCTTTCTCCTCTGTGCATGTCCACATGTGTACAGGATTTGGGGTCATTGAACTGGAGGTATTTTCAGAGCATGGATCAGAGGAAAAAAAACTTTATCCTGCATATTATATTGTTCCACCAGTTTCTAAAGCAGGACAGATGCTTCTTCCAAGTGTTGTAAAACATTTATAATCACTGGGTTAAAGGGGTGTCATAGATTTAAAATATCATTCAGTGTTTTGTGTTTCTCAATACTTCATAGATTTTATTACTTGATCGATATGTTTATTTCCTAGAGAGACAAATTTTGAGTTCTTCATGTTGCTAAAAATTAAATGTACATATTTGTATCTTTATGATATCTTCATGTCTCACCCACAGTTTTTATTTTCTCTCCTGAAACCTTTGAATAACTGCAGAAGTTCTTATAGGAGTTAGATACTATTAGTACTATTTTATATACAAGTCTGAGCACTTTTATTATTATGATTTACTGTTACAACTAAACACAAAGGCTCCTGTTCAAGTAACCTGGGAATAACCTGTTGAAACGTTAGCTAATAACTCCAATACATCTGCCAAAATTGTCAGCATGGATTAATTGTTGTTCAGGAGAACTGTTAGCCAACCAGAGCACACCATCTGAGCAAACGTTCAGAAGATGCAGCCAGGAGGGAGAACCTTGTCCCTTAAATGCCTTTATGGTTTCCTGTCTCAAATTCTGCAAACTTTTGAAACCCTTTTGTAAGTTAAATCTTACATATCGTTGCTAACTTATGTTGCTGAAGTTAATGTATGCTGACGTTGTTACAAAGGCACTACTTCTTAACAGGAATGAAAGATTTTTTGCACAGCACGTCCTGGTTACAAGCAACAAACAGGACATTGTTCATGTGAGTGTGTGTTTGAGACCTGTCACCTGTGAGTGAGCATGCCAGTGCTCACTGGTCTTTCCCTATTTGTTCATCATTCATGCTGGAGTTTTACCTTTTTCCTGCATCACCTATTCTGAGGAATTAATACAGGGTTGAAAAAAATGTATAAGGCAGGTTTCAAGGTTGCTTCACCTCTATAAAATAGTGCTTACTCTTTTATCCAGCAATAGTTGAAACAGGTCAGACAACATTTTTTTCATTAGAGTACACCTAAACTTATGGAATTTCAAAGACTTCCCAGGGGTGAAGTGTGACTTCTCATGAGGCCCAGTTAAGATTATGGCTTGAATGTCTTCCTAGGATTTTTAGTTTTCTTGTAATTTTGCCACTTTTGTTCTGTGTTCCTCACCGTTCTTCTTCCGAGTCAGGATTCCCTAAGTTCCTAGGACCTGCAGCTCCTCCTTGTAGAGAAATATATGAATTGTCTCAGTTTTTGTGCAAAATCTGTGCAGAAAAGAAGTTGAGTTCTCAGATCCTAGAGAGAGAGAACTAGACTTACTTTTCTTTGGTCATCTTGAATTATTACTCTCCATAGGTAGAATACTACTCTCAGTGCTGCTGAAACACAAAATGGGATGGAAAAACACAAATCTCTGAATAGTAGAAGTTGTACGTAAGTATTTAAAATTAACACCTCCGGACTCAGTAATTCATTTGTTATGTCACAGCCTCTGGATGCACACAAGGAGCTGAAAAGAAAAGTTTAAGTCAAGAGAGGGGGCACATCTAAAGCAGGTGGGAACAACAGAGGTTTTAGAATTACTGTAGAGTAAAAAATGTGTAGAAAACTTTTGTTATTGATTGACATTCATGGAAACATTTCTTTTTATTGAATATATATATGACCCATGCAATGCAACTCTGGCTTCTGGTTTGAAATATACAGAAGTGGTGAATGTACATCTAGACAATACCTGTTCATCAGCTATTGTACCCATTTTATTGCAAAGTGAGATATAGAGAAGGTTATGGAATGTGCAAAATAACAGAGGATTGGAGCAGAATATAGCATCCAAGACTTGCAGTATCTTGCTGTCCCACCAAGACAAAGCTCCATAAATAACATTTGCTTTATTATTTTATGTTCCTTTAGCCAGGAACACTCAAAAGCACCTACACTGTGTACTGGCAGAGTGTAAGCAGGAAACAAAGAAGCTGGTAGTCCTTCTTGTGATCATCAGTAATAAAATGATGAACTTTTGAACTCCTATATCAAAGAGAGGAAATGTAGTTGTCTGTGTGAGGGTTCATTGTGTTTGAGAAGGCAATGGGGAACCATTGTTCTGAGGTTTGTTCTGAATTCAGACTACTCCCATATCTATTCTGTGGTGGCCTACAGTGGCAAGAGATGGGTGCTTGATAACCTTTGGTAAGACTTAACTCCAAGGACCTTCTTCAGTTTTTGGATTCCTAAAAGTTTTGTGTCTGCTGTTACTCTGTACTGTTCCCCTGGAAATGATAGATGGGTACCTGTCTCTACGATGGTTTGTATCCTTTTACTTTACTTTTCCACAGGTTTCCCTTTTATTGTTGTTTTGCTACAACTGAATAATAGGCAGCCCCACAGCTCTGGCACACAGAACCTGATGAAAGTGAACATATAAGAAAAATATTAGTGGCTGCACTCTTCATTGCAGAGGTAATGGCCATTGACATTAATGGGAATTATGCATGTGTGGAAGAGGAGTATGTCCCCTTTACTTAATAGAGCCCTTAATATGTTTTAGTGAGCCATGGTGGTGTTCTAAATATCATGAAACCCAAAGGAGATGGAGAAAACAGCCTCTGGCACTGATGAGCTGGATTCATTGCTCTGAGGCATGTGGCTTTGCAGGAATGTCCCAGTTTTTCCTCTGGAAATTGTTCTGTATCCACTATTCACAGACATGAAAGAGGAAAAGGTGAGGAGAATGGACAAAAATGGGTAAAGGAAATACAGAGCGATTCAAGCTGTCAGATGTCAGACTGTCACAGAAACACATAAAATTCCAAAACTAATCATTATATTCTCATACATGCGTGTATATGTAATTCTAAACACAATATTTTTGTCTGCCTCTTATAATTCTGGTTTAGCCCTGCTTTACACTAGATTCTGTTTTATGAAAGTAAAATGTGAAAATCTACTGATAAGCCAAAATAATAAAAACTTTATGGCATGTCAGGGCTATTTTTTTATTATTTTTTTTTTAACCTTGATCATGTTATAATAGTGAACATATGTATCCTTGGCCTTAATCACCTTGTCGAGTTAAAGTGTATATTCAACTTCATTTACATGACATATGATCTAATGCTGGAGAACAACAATACCATTGTAGTGCTAATTGAAAACTGTGAGCTGAGAGCCAGAAGAAACCACTGGTCTGATTGCTGAGGGTCCCAGGGAAAGGGATTTATTCCCACACCTGCAGTTGGTCCATAACACTAACATTGTTACCAACATCTGGGTCTAATCAGCACAGAGGCCTTGATATGCTGCTCCTGTGGCACATAAATTTAGCATTATATCCATTTTAAAGGCCCCCTCTTTCAGTTTTTTAAGGACAAGATAGATTCATGGCTCCACAGAGTCTAACAAAGTAGAAACCACAAACACAGTAAGTTACTGCCAGGTTTCCTAGACCATACCTACCTAGTATATGCCACTTAAATAATGGAATTTTATGCTCAGTTCTGCTTCTCAAAAATGCATCTCTATAGAATACAAACTTCACTTGAAAAACTATGTTTAAGGTAAAAAGCAAACACTCTCTTGCCAATTTGCATATATCAGTTTTTATTGTGACACCTGAGCTGTATCAGCCAGAGGGATGGCTGCAGAACCAGTGACAGTCCCAGCAGATCACAGGGACTGGTGTCCAGGAGGAGGCAGCTGCCACAGTCAGGGCAGAACAGGCTGAATCTCCAGCCCATGGTTTGGATCTCAGGCTCATTTGCACTGGCAGTGAAATGCCTCTGTGGTACGGCCTTCTTGTATGTGGCTTTGTGTATATGAAAGGCAAGGTGATGCTGGCACAACCATGGGGCTTCAGCTGGGTGCTGTGTGGTTCATTCTTCTCATACATGGTAACCTGTGGTGCTCTTGAGCTGCAAGAGATGATCTCGTGCCTGAAGTGCTGCTTTGGCACGTAGGAAAACTGGGTGTCTTGCAACTCAGCTTCTGTGATTTACACTTGAAAATGCACCATGCTTTACATTTCTAATTTTGAAAGTAGACTTTTCTCACGGGTTAGTGGGAAACTAAAATCCCATTCACGAAGATGATGGGAGTAGCCCAAACAATTGGAAATTGTAGAGAGATAGAGAAAACATAGGAGTGAATGCCAGGCTGCCTAGGCCAGAAGGCAAATTTTAATTCTTCGTTTGTTGAGGATAACCATTGATTGTTTTTGCTAATGCATCCCTTGGCTCTATCTATAACCATCAAGCTATCTGACTGCTCACCTTTGTATCTTCATGCATTTTCCTGGAAGTTCTATACAAACAATGGCACAGATATGGATACCATTGCAGTAGGTGGGTATTTTTTTTCTGCCACTTTTCAATATATACACGTCTTTAATATCTGTAAGTGGTGAATATAATTAGTAGATCCAGCACTTCATGACTTCTGATCCTACCTCTAGCACCAATCTTTTGTAGTAGCAGGCAGTTCATTTAACTGTTGCCTCTTTTACCTATTGTGCCTTTTGGCGATAAATGATGATACAGAGGACTGTTCACCTGGAGTTTCAAGACGGAAAAATGCCACAGGGGTGTAAGAGAGGTTTGACACTGCACCACTGACTAAAGTGTGATTACATCAGTTGGCTGAAACATAGGGTTTCATCTTCATCATCCTACTGTCAAGAAGAATGTCCATTTAATGAGAAAACCTGTTTATTGCATAGGCAAAAAATATGTTGTTTTGTAATGTCCACAGCCTTAATACCAGTGGGGCGGTGGAAGATTTCCTTTTTGTTACTAATAACTCCAGGTGGAACTTTTAAAGTGGGGAGTCATGACTGAAACCCAAAAGATGTCAATGGGTGTATTAATGTGATGAATCAGATTCTCAGCCACCATAAACTAATAGTTAATAGTTAATAATAGTTAAGTAATTACTTAATTTAAGTAGAACTACATTTCACCACACGTGAGGAGAAGGTTCATTATTTCCCGTATGACTGCAATATTTGTCAATTGATTTACCATAGAAATGTATTCTGGCACGAGCAACTGGTTTTGCTAGTATGCCAGTTTGCTGGCTTTGAAGGATTTCCAGTAGCCAAAGGGGAATTTTAGCACCCTGCATTGCCCAACCCCCCTGCTCTGTTTCTGTGGATTCATAGCAGATTTGTCCTGTTTTCCTTCCAGTTTCACTGATCCATTTTCATCTGTGGGGTCATACAATTGTGTCAAATCACGTGGTGCTGTGGCCCCACATGCTCAGTGGGCTACTGGGGGGCTACTGAGTTTCACATAATGCAGTCAGCAAGAGCAGCAGCTTGAGGGGTCAGGACTGGCATTCAAAGGGGAGCTGCAGTGTAGGGTTGTTAGAGATGTTCAGTTTATACCCTTCCTCATTCTTTTTTCAGTTGCTGCCATGAGGGCAAATGCCTTTTTTTCTGTTCTTCTGAACAACTTTGTCACTAGAATGAGAAATTTCACATTTTGTGTCTAGCCACAGTTTCTACACACAGGAGAACCTGCCATGCTGTCCATGGTATATACATGGGAGCAAGAAATGTGTTTGAGGTCCCTCGTTGTTTGTGTCTTTCTCTCTCTGCAGCCTTCTGGCTTTTTAGCTGCTCTGCATTGCTGTTATTCGAAGTGCTACTTAAACAAATCAAATGATAATTATTGTAACAATAGATTGGCCAGTTTTGATTAGTCTTTTCTCATAAGTTGTTCATATAAAGAGGAGCAGTCTGGCAAAATTAACAAGACCAAAAAGGTCAGAGGAATGTAATTTGCTGGTGTGGCTTTACTAACACAACAGCTGAGGCACACAGAGATCTCACGTGGCACAAGCAACATAAGCACGCAAACAGGTTGTATGACAGGACATCATAGAGTCCAGTCTTGTATTGCAAATACTTTAAAAGCACGTTACTAAAAGGGTATTGTATCTGACTTCATCACGTAGTCTTTGTTGCGATGCAGGTAAGATACAGCTAGAGAAATTTGAGAGAATAATCAGACTGTAGAGAAGGCAACTCACTTTATTCTATGTTTTTCAATCAAAGTGCAATTGTTGGTGTGTCTCCACCACAATTGTGTAAAAAAATAGGAGTTAAGCTTATGCCATTGGAATGTCCTGATCATTCAGTCATATTTATTTTAATGTGTGAAATGCAAAAATATGATCAAATAGAGATATGTTATTATTTTAATCATAATATCTTACTGCATATTATGTAGTTCATTCTAATGTAACACCAGCAGATCTAATGAGTTGTGTAGGGTTTTTTTGCATTTCAAAGCACGACCTCCTAAAAATTAGGAGGTTTCTTTCATCCAGAATCGTTTTGTTGAAAAACACCCAACTTTTCAAATATTAACATATATTTGATGTGGAAAGGGATGGGGATGTATCACAACAAGCGGTTTGACTTGATTGTAAAATGCATCCGTAAAATGCATCCATATAATGAAGAAAAATTCAGCCATATTATTCTGATACATTCTCAAAGCACTTGTGATGGCAATCTGCAGCTAAGCCCTAGTTCTGCAAGCCATAATACAAGAGTCTGCTCAGCACAGTGATAAACCCACACGGTGCTAATTGTAGACCTGAAGACATTTCATTGGGGTGTTTCTTAGAAAGTATATTTTTTCTATTATAATTAAATTATCCAAACATTTTTTTCACTTTAGGAATTATTCACAAGCTGAGGTTAGTTTCTGTGACTGTTAGCTATGTGCAACTGGTATAGAAAAGTTAATGTGAAGGAATATCTGACTGTGTGATGTTCATAAACTGTACAGCTCAGTTATGCAGTATAGCCACATCTTCAGAAAGAGCTGGAATCTTTGCAGAAATGTTGCTGGTTTGTCTACATTCATCCTTTGAATTAGTAACCTTGAAGATAAGAGCCTCTGTTGTGCATGACTCTGATGATTCACCTAAAACACGATTCAGCTTCTTAACCCTCAGTGGATGACTGAAACATTTTAAGTATCAAGGAACAGGAAGGAAAAAATACAGAAGGGTTTGAATATCCAAGAAAGGCACTTGGCTCTTGCTAAATACTGTGATATTCAGGCATCCAGTTCCTCTAGATTTTTGAAAACCTGAGTTATGCCACTTCTTATTGCAGCAGGCCATTTTCAGACTCTAAATATCAGTGCAAAGAAAAGTATATTACAGAAGTTTTATGAGTAAAGGTTAAGAGGTATAAGTCTCCTTCAGATATTCAAATACATGTTCCGACAGTTTCTGAAGATTTTTACCCACTTCTAAAATTTCATAAAGAGTATCTGTATCTATGTTCCATACAGCTTAATGTCCATTCCATTTCAAAAGATTATAAAATTATTGTTTACCACTATTTTATTAGCCGCAGTGATACTTTTCCTGAGTATTCTGACAGGTTTTTTAAAATACTGAGAATGGCCAATTGTCTTAATTTGCAATGTCAGTCTTCTACAAAATTCCACACTTTCAAGCTGAGCAGGCAATTAAAGGCTGAAAGACCATAATGAATCAGATCTGCACTATGTGATTTTTTGCATTTCTCCCTTAGAATTGCGTATAATATATAAGTGATGGTTGATGTAATATATTGATAGGAACAGAAGAAAGCAAATTTTTCCATGTGATAATAATTCTTAAATGTGTTTCGCACTACCTCAAGCAGCCCATGCATCAGAGCTTTCATTAGGGTGGATTATAGCAAATGTTACACTCTTTTATTGCCAGCTTATTACGTAGCATTTTTACTTGCGTCATATATTTAATTACCACATTAAATCATGGTTTCTAACATCAGCTCACAGCAGTATTCTTCTCTGAAATCTTACCTTCTTTTTTCTTTGGTGGTGTCACCAATAGCAGAAAAGTTTCCTCCTTTTCCCTTTGTCATCTAAATTCCAATTTTGTGTCTGTAATACTGTGCTTGAATAGTGCAGCAACTCACTTCTTACAAGAGCACAGAGGGAAAAGTCCTTTTTTCCCTTGAATGTGCATATTCCTGCTGAAGCTTAAAAACTTCCATAAATCAATAAAGTAATTGCTGTATAATGACCTATTGTTGGTGAGCGTGCCCAGAATGATGTCATTGGGGGGTAATGGAGCTACTGAATCAAAAAAATGGCAGCTGTTTCCAATTTATTTGAGAGTCAGTTGGACAGAAAATTAAATAAACACATAGACAAGCAGGACAAGGGCAAGTCCTTGCATTATTCTTATGATAGTTTTAATTCAATCGCAGAAGTCAGCAGGCAGCAGATATTGTGGCCCAGAGTTTCAGTAATTGCCTGTCTCCTATCTCAGTCAGACTGCACATGCTCATTTCATCATTTTAAGCTTCTGTGACTGGGACTGAAAAAAAAAAGACCAAGAAAACAAAGATGAAACTTAGTTCTTTTTTCTCCCATCCTCCCCTCTCCCTTTGCAGCATAGCAGGCTATCCAGGAGATGTATTAATAGGAATAATTTTTCATTTCTTCCTCCATCTGCCTCTATGGGGCTTCTACCCTCCTTTCCTTAGGATACAAAGGAGAGTTTTCCTTTTTTTTTAATCACTCGTATGTCCTTTGGGAAGCCCCCTAAAGTTTCATATTCACTGGGGAGAAAAAAAATGCCACCCAGCTTCACACTCTCTTCTCCGCTGTGAATAACAGCTTTGATGTGCCCCTTTGAAGTTACTGGCTTGAGGCTGCTGTAGGAAAGCATCAAATAGAGCCTTAGCACTGTGTGTGGAAGCTGGTAGCATGTAGTGTTTGCACACTGGACTTGGGGGCACCTAACACGCTCGTGGCAGCCAAAGGAATGTGGGGGAACACGACCGCAGGTCTCCATCACAGTGTACTCTTTTCTTTTGCAGCCCCTATTCCCATTTCTTACTGGCAATGCATCAATGTCCTCGGTGTTTTCCAGTTCTTACAGCTTCTCATGGCACCCTTGCGCCCTTTAGGATCTCTGCTATGGGTCATAGCATTGGAATATCACATCTGACTCCAGTCAGACACAGGGAAAATTTGAGTTTGGTTCTGTTTCTTACTTCAGGGCAATATGGTTTGAAATCCTGCTTCAATTATTGTTACAATAAAATAAGCAAAGAGATTTCTTTGGACACCAAAAGAAGTTCGGATTACTGATTAGTTATTTCACTTATGGTAAGAATGAAAATTATTATTCCTTACTATTTAGACTCTTTAAAATCCCCGTTCTTCCTTTATTAAAAGATGGATCTTACTTGTGTGTATGTGCCCTTTTCTTTGTTTTTCATAATGAATTACAGTGAAGTTGGTGTTTGTCTCCAAAGATGGAGAAGTGATTTTCCATATTTGCCATTAAAAATCTCTTCAGATCAGACATCTCTTTGATCATTTTAACTGTGTTTTATATGCTTCATAATTTCCTTGCTGAGTACCTTATGTTACACGCTACTTTATAAATCAATAAATAATAGCAATAATTAAAAGGGTGCTCTGTAGTAGGGAGCTAGATGGAAAAATAGGTTATTCCATTAACCTTTTACCTCTGGAGACAGGAATTTCAAATCTGTGTTAGGTCACAAGAGCAAATCAGTTGGTCTCTTGTGAACTTTAGTCCACATCACTAACCACCGCGTCGGTTCTCACAGTCCCTCCTGATTGACAGCTTTCGTCTGGAGGAATAACAGATCTTTTGCAGCTTGTAAGACTGAGATGCAATGGCAACGCCAGCACCCACGCCTACTGTGCCTCGTTCTGCACAAAACCATTTGTGGGAAAAAAACCTTCCAATGCCTTTTGTCCCCACAGACAGCCCAAATAAGCTCATCTAATATTTTATTATCAGCATTGTAACTGGTAAAAGTGGGAACTAAGTAAAGATGCGCAAGTAGGAAGGTGGGTTTGCTCTTTTTTCCAGCCCTGTCCTATGAAGTAGATGTCAGAGAATACAAAAAGTTTAGCAAAAGAAAACTAAGAGGGAGTTCCTGGTGGTGTGTGATTGTATACCCAAGCGTAGGCAACATATGTGTTAGTGAGGAGCTGTCTATTCCATCAGAGATCTGACTGATTACATGAACTGACAAAAAGACCTTTGGATTATTATTATTCCCATCTCCTTCACTTCCACTTATGCCTTCCTCCAACAGTTACTGATGAAATTCTGTTGTCTGTACTCTGAGGAAGTCTGAATGGCCAAATGCATTGTAAATGAAATAAATACTGAACATTCACAATCAGATTGTTTCACAACACAATATCATTTTTTGTGCCTTATTCTGAGACCAGAAAGGCAAATTATTAAGAGGAATCTAAGTTTTAAGCTGGAAGCTCATATTAAAAATAGAAAGTAGCACAAATTTTGGAGAATCGTTTTTATGCTGTAGAATCTGCATTTATACCATCTGCTTGCTCTTTTTCTTGCACAAAAATAATTGAAAATGTGTAATTTTCCTATTATTTATGTATGTAAGTTGAAAATACAAAGGATTGGATTTATATTTTTAGTTTAAAAATTGATGAATTCTAAAAATTTCAAACTACTTTGAACTGTACTTGCTGCCAACTATTTCTTGTTGTTTCTCAATTCTTTGTTTACTAAAACGCCTTGGATTCCTACTCCATCTTGTAGGGGAGACTGCTTTGGTTGAATAAAGGCTTTTCTGGTATTTCAGGCAGTTATCTGTTAAAATAAAATGGTTTGTATCTGGATAGGATTATGCTTTGATTTGAAAGTGGAAAATTACTGAAATTTTGTCAGGACAGTACCTGCAATGACTTAACCTCTTCCTTCTACCTGTAGTTCCTGTTTTGTAAGTAAAAAAATGACCTGGAGAGACCTTCCTGGAGATGCCATTTTTATGTTGCTGGCCCCCCTGATGATAATCTTAGCAGACACCAGTCTTAGTAGTCTTAGTAGACAAAATCAATAAAACTAGACTGTGTATGTTTCAGTTCTCCAGATTGAAATGTTGTCTGGAACAAGGATACAAAGCTGTTTATGGTGGGAGAGGAGTCTGGGCGTGTTGTGGGAGTTTTGAGTAGGGGCTAACACGGATGCAGAAGGAAAAAGGAGTACTGAGATTCAAATACAAAAGCTGGCTGAAGAGAATAATTTTTAGGAGTAGGAAAAACAAGTACAACTCTGAAACTTGTTTGTGATACCTTCACAAAAAGTTGTTTTCTTAAGAAATGTGTCTCAGTATGCAAAAATACAGTTTTTTTCCTGATGTTACTCTATATAGCTTTTATGAGGAAAACATCCCTTTGAGGGGAAAAGCTTTTTCAGAAGAAAATTTTGCACTGTTCCCTAAGGTCAGATTGTTGGTAGCACAAAGATTCCTCTGGAAAATGGCTTAATAAGTGGGATTTATCAGACTACAATTTGTCCACATTTTTTGTATTGTTCTGTGCTTTGTGATTTTTATTGCTACAGAGGGATGCATCTACCACTTAGGTGTGGAGGTCGAATTTCATTCAGATGCGTGTCAGTCATGCTTTTGAAGACTGAGACCAAAGCACTACATAGGCATTAGGAACCAAGAAAAGGTGACAGGAGTCAGTTGAAGGTGGCAGGAGAACAGACTTGGCATGGTTTGTCATGTGGATAAGACAGGCAACTGCTCCTCCTTCCTGGAGAAAGTACAGTGCTATGTTCATTTTCAGCCTCAGTTACAATGCTGAAATTACTGATAGTAACCCAGTAAAGAGATAGGTGATCCAAGAATCTCCCAGGGACTGCTCTCAAGCCTTCATGCTGCTCAACCCTGTTGGAGGTGTTCCTGGATACCTGACCTCCAGGCTTAACAAGAAGTCAAATGTGCCCTGTGGATGCAAAACCCCAGTGAGTGGGGGGATAAATGCCTTCAGTAAACTATGCTTTTGTAGCTCTACAGATTTTCACGGCACTTTTCTTTCTGAGCAGGGTAGCTCCGGTCTCCGGTTTTGTGTAGACCCAGCTCTGTTTGTGCCACCATCCACACTTCAATGTAAGGCCATAAGGATGACAGGAACTTAATGATGACTCCTTTCATATGCATTTTGGGCAGAAAGGGCAAACTAGAAACGGTGCAGTAATTAAAAAGTGCCTAGTGGGTGATGATGTGTCCTTCTGATAGAAACACAAACTGTTCCTTGTAATGTTGAAGGCAGAGGCTCTTTGCTGGCTTTTGTCAGGCACACGGGTGTATAGAGGTCATCTCTAATAATTTTCAGTATTTTAAAATATTTTTCAAGGCCCCAAGCTTTGTGATAGGGCTTACATTTAGCCATATATGGTGGGGCAGATAACACATTTTGTTTGTAGCTGGAATTTTCTTTTCCAATTAGTTCCATATGTATTCAGCTGACCTAATCAGTGAAGCACATAGACAGCTTTTCACAACAGTTGATATGTGGGTCTATCACATTGGTTCTGCAGTCTACATAGATAGATTAGCTGATTCTTTGTGTGAAATAGGTCTCCTGCCTTGATTGCAGAACTGTGAGGGGTTTGTTTTGCCTCCTTTCTGCAGTGTGTGGTGCTCTAATTGTCAGTCCTGGATCTAGAGGTGAAACTCAGAGCAGTTTTTCTCTGTACATAGGATCTGTTTACTGTAGTTTATCTGCAAACTCTTTTTTTTTTTTTTTTTTTTTTTTTTTCTCCCATGGCTGCTTATTTTCTTTCCAGGTTAAAAATATGTATATTTAAAATGAAAGTTTCTCTTTAGTTTAAAATTACAAATCCTGCATGTGAGATTTCCCATTTGTTTGTCAGCCTTGCCAAGATTTTGCTGAAGAACTTGTTAAAAGTGAGTGAGTGAGTGCTGTTTTGCATAAAGACAGGCCTGCTGGCAGGGGGTGACTCCTCAGCCAAAGCTGCTCATGAAACCTTTTAAACAGTAGCTTCTTTTTCAGCTGATCCTGAAACAGGAAGAAAAGGTAGTTCTTCAGGAGCAGATTTGGTGAAGTAGTGATGAAAAGCTCTGCTGGACTCTTTTTCAATACTGATGCAGCAAAAACATCTCAGCATCACTGATTTCTATGCTACTAAGCACTGGGAGCAAAGGCACAGAGATATTTTGACAGAGCAGTAGTGGTGCTTGTGATCTTGCTTTTGTTTCCTTGGTCCTCTTTGCAGCTCCCTTTAGAGCTTCTGACTATTAGTCCTTACCTCGGTCCCAGAGCAGAAGTGACAGTGAGGTGTCTAGACTTTCCACTGTCCCCTTCCACTGGATCTGAGATGTCCATGTGCTAGCACAAATGCTACCCAGCTTGACTGCTTGCCCCTACAGCAGCTATAGGGGGGATTCATGCAGAAGCTCAGATTTGCTCCAGCACATTCAAGAAGAGAGGAAACAGCATTTTTTTGGTGGTAGAGGGGAATGGGAAATGTCTCCTCGAACTCATTCTCTCTCCACCTCTTTTTTGGACTAGAAAGGCTCAGTGGGTACCTATCCTATCCCTGGAAAAACTAGGAGAGGAGGAAGCAGAGCAGCACACAGGAATATTTTTATATTTATTGTAATAGCTCTTTTTATGTGTTTCAACATGTAGGCATTGCATGATGTATGATCAGTTTATTTGCCATTATCATCAATAACATAGAGAAAAGTCACCAGAAACTGCCATCAATATCAGGAACTCCCACACACACTAAGGAGAAATGGAGGTGAGATAGGAGTGGGTGGCATGCAGGAATCACAGAATCATGAAGAATCACAGAAATGTTGAGGCTGGAAGGGTATTCTGGGTGTCACTGTCAAAACTCCCTGCTCAAGTCAAGTCAACTAAAAACTGTTGCCCAAGACTATGTACAGTCATAGTTTGAATATCTCCAGTGATGGAGACTTCATAACTTCCCTGAGCAGCCTGTACCTGTGCTCCATCACCCTCACATCAGTTAAAAAGAAATCTGGGACCATTTCTCCTTCTCTGTGCCCCTGAGGCCCCTGACAATGCCATGGCATCACCAGAGGTATTAAAAATGGCTGCTTGGGAAGAAGTGTACTGAGCCAAAATGATGTTGATGACACAAAGACAAAGATCTAAAGATTTGATAAGTTTCTCAAAGCAAATGTCAGGCCAGAGGCCTCTGGGACCCTTATCCTGACAAGAAAGACTGAAGCGTCAGAGTTTCTGGCTCAGAAACTAGTGAGGAGTGTCAGGATAGCTTTCCATACCCTAGTACTGTTTTCTTCCAGGTAGATACGTGTCCAGGGAAACAGCTTCCCAATTATTTATGCATACGAGGTTGGAAAGTCTGGCAAGCAAACACTGAGCACAGTAATTGCAGGCAGCTAGAAAGCAATTGAAATGGAAATGGAACCTGTTCACTTGGTTTAGCAGACGTTTCCTGTAGGTCTTCAGTTTGGGATTTTTCATTTCCTTTCTTGTTCAAGTGTGTTGACTTCTTAGAATTACAGCATCTCTTCCATTACTGTAAGGAGGTCACATCTATAAAATTTAGTGAGCAAATAAAGACCTGCAGTCAAGATGTAGACAAACAAAGAATGCTTGGAAGACTGATACTGTTATCTTTACAGACAGCAATGATGAACTCAAGAATACCGCTTTAGTTATGTGTTAAAAATAGTCAAATTTCCTTGAAAAAACGTTCTAAGAGTTATAGTCTGTGTAAACACCCCACATAAGATACATCATCCTGAAGTTTCAAAAACTCTTTGGTTGAAATTTTAACAGCTCTGCTTAAGAAATGCTAAACAGCAAATACTCTTTCCAGAAATACCATCCCCTGTAAACCTGTCAGACTATTACTTAGCTGTTAACCTTTCTCGATGAAATTGTAATAGTGCTGTTTAAAAGAATGCTGAATATCAGAAACATTTCACTAATACATAACAGATGGATACTATATCCAAAAATATTTGTACTGTAAACCAAAGCGCTTAGCAGTTTTACACTGAGAACACAGAGATGGGCAGGGAACAGTTTTCCGATTCCACAAGAATTTTAGTTTTCATATTTTCCTACTCTGATGAATATACAGAATATTAAAGAACACAGAATTTTTCATAATAAACAAAGATTATTTTTTCTATTTTTTTATTTCTTTGCTTTGCAATCAGAGCACATTACTCACTTCTCTAACTTTTCCTTCATGCATTTTTCATACTTGCTATTTAACATATCTTTCTTGGGCACAAACATTCTGCCCTGAGAGGGCTTCAGATTAAATAGTCAATAGGTTTTCTTTTTCATCTGAATGTCCTTGACTGAAGGCAGTAGGCTAAGAGTGAAATAAAGGGTTAGACTATGACTATGACTTGACTGAAATGGACTGTATGGAAATACAGATTCCATATGTCACATACCTTTTATAACTCTCCATGTATGAGAATAACTGATTTTTCCATCGCTGATTTTACATGGCTGATTTCACTGTTGGATTTGGTCCTGGGTGTAGCTTCTTTTTTTTTTTTTTTTAATGGAGTTTGGGAAAACCTAGAGTTGATCATTTCTTTTTTTTTTTTTTTTTTTTTTTTCCATCTTCTATAATGGTTATACATGTGGCTTTAGCTGGCAATCACATTCCTATGAAAGGCTGGAATATGTTTCAAAACAATGTCTTAGTTCAAAATAGTTGGGCACTTCTTGTGAAATGTAACTACAGCTGAAAAAAGTACACTGTGTCTCCCATTTAAGAACTAGTAGACACCCTGCTAAAATATTATGTCATTAAGCCTGAAGAGTTGGACGCAACAGAGAACAAACTATTATCATGTGTATCTCTGTAATATGAGAAAGTAGCACATTTTATGATTTATTTTTAATAACTATGAAGCAATATGTTTTCAGAAAATTTTGTTTTGGTGCAATGGAAGCAGAAACCTTGTGTTCAAAAAAATGTTTCATCCTTCTATTATGAGAATCTGATGCAGCCAAGATGTTTTAACAATGATTCTCTCTCAGTGGCAGTTTGCGCAGAGTATATTTTCCTCTTTGAAAAATATGTGTAAGAATAAAGCATTGCCTTAAAATTTTGAGGTGATTATTTTTTTTGTTTGTGTATTTTTTTATTATTTTTTTTTAACTACCACCATAATTTCCCCTCTGGATTTATGACTAGAGCTTTTAATTTGTTACAGCATGTTTTCATGTAAATTGTAAATTTGTCTTCTCTAAAAGAACTGTCTCCCTTCCATGCTTTTTCTTCACAAGATGTTAATTCTACTTCATGAGTAGTGGAACAATGTAGCAAGAGATTTGGTAACTTTCCGATGAATTAGAGGCCTTAAATACAAATGGGCAACTTTGAAAATATATCTGTACATTTACATAGGTGTATGTTTTACTTCATTTGTATCTTCTATATTTTGATTCAAGAATCACTATAATATTTTGCCGCCTATAATATACGCTCAGTCCAGTTTTTATCGATAATCTTAAAAGGTACCAATTGATGTTAAACAATTTTATTTTTTTGTATAACCAGCTTGCCTCTATTAAATATTTATTACTTGTGCTGTTAATTAATTGTGGGAATTAATCTGGTTCATGTTGTTCTCTGAACATTTTGGTTTTGACTTTTTTGTGTTCAAAATATGATTTATATTTTTTAGTGCCAAGCAAGTGAGAAGTACCATAGAGAGTGCTCAACGTTTTAAGATAACAGCAGCCCTACATACACTCTTTCCATAGCTGAAAAGAAGAATCATAATTAAAGAAACAAACAAACAAAATTTAAATTGAAATTTATTCTGCTCTTTAAAACCTGGAATTCTAAAATTGCTTTGAAATAGCAAAACCAAGAGATATTATGAGTTTTTTGAAGTCTGGAAAAATTCCTTGTTTTTTCTCCAGGAAAAGAAAACCTGTTTAGAAACACTTCTTCCCTACTACCACAGTGCAACATGGAGCACTTTTTCAAAATTCCTTCTGATGCTATTTTAAATTACATTTAAGCAGGACTGTTACTTTCTCAGGTTATCTTGCTTCAGTAAGGACTGCTTTACAGGGTCAACATGGTCAATTTTATTTAGAAATCTACACTTTTATATCATAATAAAAGTATCCCTGGCAGAAATACATAAATCACTTCGGTGTACTCTTTTCAGCTTTGTTTCTCATGAACACAGTAGCTGCATCCACACAGGCTGGTGGTCCAGGGTCTCTGTTTCAGAGTAACAGCCGTGCAACACTAAGTTGGGCTCTATGTAGGGACATGGTCTGGGATTGCCATGACTTTGAAGCCTTCTTAGGTCTTATTAATACTGTGCCTGATTTGTTCTAACAATTATATTTTCCTGGTGACTGAAGCTTCCATTTTGTTTTGTCATTGCTTGTCATCTCTTCCTCCACTTTTCAGTCCCATTTACATAAAAGCCTTCCCAGCTATCTCTAAGTTTTACTAGCAAATTGTGGTTGTATCTTCTCCAGTTCTCATAGTTGTTGTCCTGCATCTTCTTGGTCTTCTGCCTTACCTGGTTTAATTGTCTTTCACGTTGTATCTTAACAGAACTACCACTGTATCACAGGTTCCACACCTTGCCTATGCAAGTGCGTTCACCTCTGACATTTCCAAATCTCCTCAGCCCCCAGGCTACCCCTGTCCTCTCCCACAGTCAGGGTATTTGCCTCACCTCACACTCTACTCTCCCCGGAGCTCAGTATTTCCTGAACACTTCTCTTTTCCCACAAAAGCCTTTTTAACATGTTTATCTGTTAGTTTACATGTTGGAGAGAGCAGTCCACAATGGCTGGGGTAGACAAGGAGAGAAATGATTGTGTGTGATCATGACCCTCAGTGTTTTTTAAAAGGTTGCTTGTCTATAGTCGGTGGTGCTGCTTTCTTCCTTGCTTTTCTCCCTCAGCTTTCTGTTGAGATGCAAGTATACGTTAATACACCGAAGTTTTACAATGATTTTCCCTTCTTCCCTAGGAAAACATTAACAAAATATTAACACAGCATGATACATAAAATTGCCAGTAGTTGCAGGCTTTTAATCTGATGTTGTAACAGATATCAGTCCTGCCAATTCCAGCTAATTTGCACTTTGCATGTTTCCAGTATTTATGAGCACAAGGAATGCTATGCCATGCCTTTCTATCCCAATGGATAAGGCCCCACGCTAAATCCATGCTGAAACACATGTCCATGTGCTGTATAGTAATTGAATTGCTGAGAGAGTTTTAGCTGTTTCCAACCAGCCTTGTTACCTATTTTAATCTGGGTGGTAGCCTAAGAAGGTCTTGAATTCTTGAATGTGGGTCACTTTTAAGGCAAGTTTTCCCTGTGAATCGTGAGTCAGGTGCACAGTCTACCTCAGACATCATGGATTGCTAATTCCCTTTTTTTTTTTTGCGTACATATAGCGTTTCTCTTTCAGGATTGCAAGTGCATACACACAGGAACTCTGTAAGCTTTTTATATTAAATAGGGCCCTTAGCATTTTTAAGGCCTAGTCTTGAATAGACTAATTTGGTTTATTCTGCTTTCCTTCTGTTGTAGTTTGGTAAGCATTTGTGTTTAGTTGTGAGCTGAGTTCCTTGTGATCATTCTGCATGGAAGGCACTGCAGAAGTAAGACAGGAATGGTTGAACTGATTGAATGAGTATAGTACTCCCTGCTATGGTTCCTCCTCACTGGTATTTAAAAGAAAGAGTGATGGAGAGCTTTGTAGATGGTATTGGGACTGGATATTTTTGTTGTGCAGTCCTTCTAATGTCTCTGTACTTGCATCATCAAAATAATTAGCCAGTGGGGTCATCCTGAAACATCACCTGTCTTTTATTGTACAGCTTGTTTTTAAACTACAGAGAAACCACCTCAAAGGTAAAGGGAGTAGTCTTAACACTTTTTCTCAGGACAGCTTTTTGTATATATTATAGCTCACTATAATCTGACAGAAGAGTGCCAAGACAAATGGTGGTCAACCAAGTCTTCCCATAGCTCCCTAAACTATATGAAAATTGTGGCTAGGAAATGGTGTTTTCTTACACCTTCAGACTCCAGTAAACAAACCACAACAGGCTGAGTGGGGCTGTACTCCTAGAGCATCAAGTGGAATAAACAAGTGGACTCTTGCCAAGTAATCCAAATGACATAAGGACAAACTAATGACTGCAGTGGAGGAGACTTCACCTGAAAGACTGTGTACAGATGGGGCCTATCACATTGAAGAAGGGGGAACTCAAAGCAAAGGTGTATTCAGAGAGGGCCACAAAGAAAAAAGAGAACTTATATCTTGAAGGGATGCTAAAAACTACCTAGCTTTTTTAACTTAGCAAAAAGAATACCTATGAACGTATCAGGAGGACATATGCTGGGCGTTGGAGAAAAGGTAGTTAAACTCAGTATCAAAATAAAAGATTAAATGCATTTAACCAGTCACAAAAACTGCAGGAAGTTAGATGACAAAAGAAAGTCCTTAGACATTAAATTATTGATGCTGTGAACAGGGTCTCCAGAGACAGTGGGAATAAAAATGGAACTGCTTGTAAAACACAGTTCAGGCAGTCTCTGTGTAAGAAATAATGTGATGTGATTGCTTATGATAGTTGTATGGTTGTCTGGCCTTGATGACTCAAGAAGTCCCTTCCAATCTAGCGTTAATGGACACATAAAAGAAATCTATTTAATAGAAAAAGGTCCCAGTTGGAGTAATAGAACAAATGGGACTTTCACATTTATTGATAAATTCTGCAATTTTTATCAGTAAAGTATTGGACTGTTAGAATTATGCTCTGAATATTATTAACTCTGATTAAAAATTATGTCCAAAACATTTATGACTAAGAGAGCACCTCTGGACTTCTTCTGGCATCTGTCATTTGTTGTAGGTGGTTATGTCATCTGAGCCCATAAACGGAATGATTTTGAGTGAAGCTTGAAGTCGGATAATGGACACAGAGAATTGCCAAGTGAATCTTTGGCCTGCCTTCTGAAGCAGTAATAAGCAAATGTTTTGCTGAACAAATGATATCAATGGATCTGCAGCTGCCAAGTAGGTACATTTCCAAGTAAAACATAAAATGGACTTCTGTTTTTTTATGGTTATTAAAAATCATGGGGTGCTTGGATGTTCTACCAACCTGACCAGAATCTATCATAGGAGATATTCTGCATAATCTTCCTATAGTTTCAACTCTAAGACATTTTTCCTTATTTACCTCCTAAGTCAGTGGCTCTCAAGTTTTTTTGACTGGTGAGCCACCTCTCAGCCTTTGTAATGCACTTGCCTGTATTAAACACACTTTTCAGTTTTAAAATACCACGGGGGCAACTATGGCTCTACACACTCCTTGTACACCACTTATTCAGACCATAATATTCAATGTTAGAAAACCATTGTGTTGCATCACTGGGACTATTAAGAAACAATTACTTTCTTTCACAAAGTGGCTATAATTCGTGATCAACCAGGGTAGTGAACGATTTCATATCATTTATCAATTTTGCTATTTTTTGGCATGAGGATACATATAATTTTTATTGCTATTACTCATAAATGTGCTTATTATTATTATTGTTATTTCTGCTGCTGTTGTTATTGTTGCTGCTGCTGCTTCTGCTGCTGTGGTTACTACACTACATGAATAAAGGACATCTTTGGGATTATTCACAAGTATGATCTAGATCATTTGTGGTCTTTCCTACCTTGGTAATCAGGGACATTTTTATGGCTTGGTACTGTTCCTGTTCTCCAGTAGGCTGAAACTGCAGAAAGAATACCAAGGTCCCCAGACCTTTGATGAGCTAAAAAAGAAAGAGTAGGAAAGTTTTTGGTGTTAGCAAAGCAGTCTGTGAGAGTAGAGAATGCTTAGCACCTACTTTTAAATAATCTTTTCCTGGCTACCTGAATCAGGCTTTGCAAAATACATCACTGTTAGAAATATTAGGCTATTGTAATACCGGAGGCTGTGGTCAGATGTAAAGTTAATTTTCTCTCACCACATTCAGACAAAACAATTTTGTATGATTCATGCGTGTGTTTTCCGTGCCACAGAGGATGAAGCCAAATCCTTTTCTGGCATACTTAATTGCCTCGATTAGGTAAGTTTTGTGTGGTCCTTGCTATGAAGGTCTGGTCACATACCACTGTCAATGTAACACCTGTAATACAGCTTAACTCTGCTACTGAGCAGCATGTGTCACTATGTTGTTAGTGATGTTTCAGATTACCACATGGGTTTGCTAATTTCCTCATCTTTCTGCCCTTCTTCTTCTTTAGCACAGATCTTGTTGCAAAATGTTAATTTTGCAGGAAGTATGGAAACCCACTCAGGAGGTACTTACTTGGACCTGGAGATGAGTCTGTGCCTAGTCAGGCTCTGAGTAACATGAAGGGATTCCTCAGGATGAAGGATGTTGCATAGATGGAAGGTAGTAATGATGTGTTAAGGTGTGTCAATTTTGTGCTTTTAAGACAATACTGATGATAATTTAAAAAGGAAAGTGAGTGCTGTATATTAAGTTTATCTCTTTTTTCCTAGCCAGTATTTAAAATGCCATTGATTTGAAGGACACATATTTCTCATTGAGCATTTTTTCATTAAAGAACAACAAAAAAAATGCTGACTGAGAACAGCCTGGTTCTACAAAGATAATCACAGACCACCTAGGCATAGTTTTTGCAAGACCCCATTTACTAAGGAATGCCAGGATGTTATCTCCGGGGGTTATCGAAGAAGAAATTAGTTTCTGTGCACTCGTGTCTATTTGTTAACATATAACTCCAAAAGAAAAAAAGAAAAGGATGAAAGGATGGTAAATTAATACTATTATATTTAAACTATGACTCTCCAGTGCCTTTGCCAAAATCTTTTATTGAAAGTGCAGTGTTACAAATAAAAATGCAGTCTGTAGAAAAAGCCACACTACCATGAGTACACCCATATGGCGCTTTGCAGTATAGGCAAATAGATAGATCTTACTGAAAAAAACCCAACAAATCAACAAACCACAGAAGCTGAATGATATAAGAGGTGAAGCTTATTCTTCTGCAAGGACATACACTGAGAACCAGCTATCCAAACAATGTTGCTGCTGCAGATCTTTGTGAGGTAATTGCCAGCCACGATGCTCAAATGCTACTTAAAAGGGTATTTTGTAGTAAGGATGGAAGTGGCCTTTCAAGCTTGCATGGCAATGAAGAATGGAAGCAGGCAGTGCAGGAGAACAGACGGGATTTCTTACTGATGCCTTTTACTTGCAGCAGTTGCTTCTCTGGGAAATTTTAGCAGCTTTCTTGCTGCAATAATGCTGCCAAAGAGACAGAGAGGGTATTTATTATTTTTTGTTTGGAGCTGATTTGGAGGGTTTTGCTTGTTTATTTATAAATAAAAATTTCATGTATTTATAAATACCCACCCTGCCCAGCCTTTCCTCAGCAAGCTGAGGAACAGCTCGCTTGTGCCTGGTTTCAGTATTAGGTCTTGTCCTTCACAGTTTGCAGTAAGTTGGAACCTCCCAACCCTGTCAAGTATCTGACATTTTTCCCTGGAGCTGCTTTCTTCCATGCAGGGTGTCCCAAACATGAAAAATGTCTGTCTCACTAAAGACTCTATCTATTTTATGATAGAAGGTAACATCATATTCGGTTCTTTTGGGTTTGTTTGGTTTATTTATTGATTTATTTACTTTGTTCTGTTTTGGTTTTAATTTTCATGTGTCAACACAGGCCAAGCTTACCCAAAAAGCTTCCTTTTGAGGTATAAATGTTTCCTGGAGAATTTGCACTCTGCAATTGTAATGCTGAAAAAGGTTATGAGTGATGGAAAACAAGGGGCTCCATTGGAAACACTTTGGCAGCTTTAACTTCAGCTGTCATTAGCATCCCTACTATGACATATGTTCCTCTACTGTCACAAGAGCTGGGAATGATGAGACAGTAATAAATAACCTATTAGCATCTGTATTGAACTTCTGAAATACCAATCATGGAGCTTCATCCAGCAAGTTTTGCAAGGTGCACTTCCCTAAAACCCCAACACCAAGTGAAAGAACCACAATGCACAGCAAAAAGCTCAACCCCCAAACCAGAATACACCTTTTCAGTCACCATCCAGTTGAAAACATTCATTACAGAGAACACAGCTGGCTCTACAAGAGCATGCACAGAGCACACTCCTCTCTGCAATAGCCTCCACCAAGGTTTTATTACTGCCCTATAGAGGGTTTAAAAATAGAAAAATAATTCCACAGCAATAAACTTATAGAATGTAGGGATCAGTCTCATTAAGCAAGAAAGGGGAACTTGATGAAATATATTTACAGAAAAAGAAGGCAAGGAAAAGAAGAAAAGAGTACTGTACCAACTCCACTAGGGAAATAAGAGAGACGACCAGCCTTATGCCAACAGAAAGAGGCATAGAATTACTAGAAAAACAACTATAAAGACATCGTAAATCAAACAGCATAGAGTTTAGAACATCAAAAAATGCAGAAATTTTCATCTATTATTAATTATGATAAAAAATTCTATCTCAGAATATTTTACACAGCAGCTGTTGCCAAGAAAATCTACATCTTCTTGAGCTGAGAAACTTTAAAATCAGAAGCAAATCTTTGCATAGCCAGTGCAGATAGCATAGATATTGACACAGTCTTTCAATGCCTTCTTTCAATTTTCCAGTGAATTAAAAATACAAATATGAAATACAGAAGATATTTTATTTTGATAATATTTAAAGATTCAACTGAGCCCAAATATCCTGGTGTCTATTTTCTGTGTGTGTGAATGTGTTATGAAAATCCAGTCATCTCTCTGAAATTGAGCTATAGTTGTTAATCCACATGGATTAGTAGTTCTAAAAAGTAATTTATTTTTTTTTTCTTCCTTGTAGTAATTTTAATGAGGTTGAGAAACACTCTTGAAGACAGTGCCAGAGTTAGTATACAGCAGATTTGCTTCCACTTGAAGAGTAATACACCAAATCTAGTTGTTAACCTGCAGTGAGAAAATGGTTATTGTTGTCCTCCTCCTACTGTGTGTGCATATTTTTTTATATTTTAAGGAATTAGTTCAGGACTTTAGACCGTAAGTATAGATGCTTGCCTACATTTTCCTGGGCAGGATTTTCACCAGGAGCAGGATTGCATTTTTGACAGCTTAAGACTGGCCACCATAATCCACTGGATCTCTTCATAAATTTTGTTGTGTGTTAATTTAGATGGCAAGTTCCTCAGGGCAGGAACCGTACTATTTGTTTGGTATAGGTATTGACAACGCTTATGAAAATAAAATTGCTGCATTCTCTGTTTCTTTTTAAACAAGTAAGTAGCTGGAATTAAGCTATATAGAGGTATACAGCTGAAATGTCCATGTTACTCTGTCCATGTTTTTCAGTGTAGAAAAAAAGGGTTAGTTTTAGTGGTAGGAGATATTCTGACTGCCATATTCATTCAGTGCCTAGCCTCTCCTCAGGAAACTGTTCATAACCATTTAAGTGGCAAATTATGCATCTTGAGAGCTGATTAGTTCTTATTTGTTTAGAGAAAAGCTAAGGCTTACAGAAAGCTTATTAAAAACTAACTTCATAAAACAGAATGCTCCATTTGATGGTAGGGAGGAGAATTTTCAGGGGAAATACCAGTTACAGCAAACAGCAATAGCCAAGTCAACTTTCATGGTTAGTATTTGTCAACAGTGTAACACATTTGCATCAGTCAGGAAAGTCATCGAAGCTGTTCACTTGGAAGAATTGCAGCCTCTTGTTCTTGAAGCAGCAGTGAAATGACAACCTATAAAATGCTTGCAAGGAGTTGAAAGGAAACATTTCAGGCACTGCCTGGAAAACGTGTGACTAAGGCTGTGAGAATAATTGGGTTTTTTCAGCTAGAGTGCCGAACCTAAAAAAGAGGGAGAAAAAATAAGTTAGAGTCAAACCAAATGGAACTTCGTTTTTTTGTTTTTCTTGCCAAAATGGAAATCTGAAAACATTTATTTAGTGCAAAATGCAAACATACATTCCATTTCATCCAAAACAAAAATGTTCATTTTGAAGCATGTGGAGGAAAAGCAAAGGAAATAAAGGGCTGCAATTTGCCAGGTTTTCAGAGGTGGCAATGCTTTTTACCCAGCAGCTGGTAAGGGGGATGTTATATAGGTATATGTGCATGAATATTATTTGAAAAGTGACCCTCCAGCTCATTATTTGGCTTTAGCACAGAAACAGAAAGCACAGGCTTTTGCAGGGCCAAAATGCTCTTCCCCAGGTATCTTTATGTCCACAGCACAATGGGCAGGAGGTAAGTTTCCTTCCACCCCTGATGTGAACCTCTGCATTCTGCAAATGCTACTGCTACACCTGGCTACCAGCTCTCATGAGAGCAGGTCTACTCCATGCTTTGCATGTGCAGCTCTTCCTTTTCACCTTGGAGTTTGTGTGGAGCAGGATGCTGAACACAGCTGCCTCAACCACCAGGCTAAAAAGCCTTTTTTCCTCTGTAGTTCCCTCTTGCTCTTTGCCGCTGTGATTATTTAAGCACCTTGTAATACTTCAGCTTCATAATAACATGGAACAGCTCTCTCAAGAGGGATTTAGAGCCACTTTGCTAAATATCCTGTAGAAAGATGTTGAGGGTACATGTGTATGTGGCAGATCAAGGTCTCTCTCGACTCTGCCCAGGGGAGGGGGAGTTCTCGGGTGTTTTGTACCTATTGTTTGTAACCTGCTCACATATTCAATGTTTGTGCAATGAAACAAGCTGAGTGGGATTTAGTTTGCAGGTTCATGGTATCTGTACTGTCAGTCCAACATAACCTGGGGTGCATATGACTTTCTTTCCTGAAGTCACAGGCAGAAATATGGGCACTTCAGGGAGTGCAAGAGGGCACAGACAGTGCACTCCAGTCCTTGGCTATGGATCTGATCTGGTGGTCATTTGATCTTGTGCAGTCATGGGGTAATTCAATTGTGAAGTGACCTCTGTAGGCCTTTAGTCTAACGTCCTGCTCAAAGCAGGGTCAGCTCTGAGCTCAGCACAGGCTTCTCAGAGCTTTATCCAGTTTCATTTTGAAAACACCATAGGATGGAATCTGCACAGGCTCTTGGAAAGTTCCTGTAGGTGCTGCTTTACTCGTGAAGAAGTTTTTTCTTATACCCAGTCTCAATCTCCCTTTCTTCAAAGTAAGTCTGCTGTCTCTAATCCTCCCACCACACAACAATTAAGATGCTGGCTCTGTCTTTTCAACCACCTCCACATAGGTACAGGCAGGCTGATATTAGGAGCTCTAAAGATTTCTCCTCTCCTGGCAAGACCAGCCCAAATCCCTCAGCCTCTCCCTACAGGGCAGGTGTTCCAGCCCCCAGCTCTAGTGGTGGTACTATGCTGCACTTGTGTTACTTTGTCAGGGTCCTTGAGGAGCTTTTCCTTCACAGTGGCAGAGCTCTGCATTTGGCCCTGCTGAATTTCATGGAATTTCTGTTGGCCCCTTCCTTTGGCCTGGCTAGGTCCCTCTGGATGACAGACCCTGCTCTCCAGTGTATTGAGTGGCCCCCTCCAAATTGATGCCATGAGCAAACTTGACAAGAGTCTGGTTCATCCCCTCCTACAAGTCATTATTTACAATATAAATTGTAATGCAGGCACCCAGATAGAGCATAACCTGCTAATCATAACCCTCTGAGCCTGAACACCCAGACAGTATTTTTACTCAACTATTTGTCCACTTATCCAGACCATCAGATGTCAACTTGGATACAAGTGTGATGTAGCAGGCAGTGCTAGAAGTCAGTAATTTCATCATAGAAAGCAACCAAGCTGGTCAGACTTGGTTTACCCATGGCTCTTTATTCAACTAGGCAAAATATAGCAAGGTAAGCAGAAGAAAATAAGCTAGACAAAGAGGACGTTTCTTGTCCTAGACCACACAAGAAGTAAGTTGTGCAACGAAGAACTCAAAAA
This sequence comes from Florisuga fusca, assembly GCA_038090715.1. Lineage (NCBI taxonomy): Eukaryota > Metazoa > Chordata > Aves > Apodiformes > Trochilidae > Florisuga > Florisuga fusca. The sequence goes on from JAAWXA010000019.1 coordinate 12,816,843, forward strand.
TTCTTAATCTCAGTCCAGTCCCTGACCTAAATTATGTGTCTCTATTTTTAAATTGAAAGTTAACTTTTAGTAAAGTATTTAATAAGTGGAATAAAATAACCAAAGTATGGACCATGTGGCAGATCCCCAGAGACCACTAACAGCCAATAGAACATATTTTGAGAACTGTTATGTCAGTCCAAATTCATTTATGAATTAATGAGCATATCTCTCTAGAAATAAATGGTTAATACAATTTGGCCTTGACATTTCCTGGACCACAAATGTCCTAGGAGCTCTGGAAATTGCACTTGGTTTAGAATATCTGTAAAGAATAGAGGGATCTCTTTGGTGGTAGTCAGAGGAAGGAAGTGTGTATCATTTATCACTGCCAAACATATCTGACATAGAAATTGATAGGTGTAAGCAAATTTTAACTTGAAATCCTGAAAGTTCAAGACCACAATCTTTGGTATTGAGGCAATTATCTTAATGCACCAGAGTGCCAGACTGTGTAGTGTTGATGCCCAGATGTGGAGCCACATTTTCAGGATAACTGTTTTCCCCCCAACTGTTTTCTTGTGAGATTTGTGGCCTTTTTTTTGTGAGAAAACGTTGCCCTGTTCTCTTGGCTCTGTTGAAAATGTGACAACTTTTTTTGCTGATTTGTGGATGGGTGCTCTTGAAAATCCATCCTATGGAGACAATTGAAAACTCCTGACTGGTGTCAGGAGAATGCCACATATTTTATACAGAAATATAACCTGGATTGGAAAATAATGCTTTTTTCCAGAAAAACATGATAACAACAGTCTTTCCCTAGTGGGTTTAAGCTACTGTTTGAATGCAGGAGGAATTTAGAGCTGTTGAGTTTCATGCATGAGCAGTAATGGCTGCCTCATTTAACCTCTGGGCCCATTGTGAGTCCACAACCAAAGAGACAGAGAAATTGCAGCTGGACATTTTCTGTGAGCTACATCACTCGAGTGATGGATGCATTGGAGTCTAGGAGGAATTTCCATTCAATTTCATATGTTAAGACTTCACTTCATCCCTACCATCTATCCTTTTTTTTTTTTTTTGTATTGGTTCACAGGTAATTCACACAGATGACTGTGGTCACATTTTTGTCCTATTTTTCAGTGGCCATGGGAACCTCCATAATGCACATAAAATGCCCAAAACTCTTAGAAAAGAGTCTCCCTGCATCCTGGGCTCACAGTAATATGATGCCTCAAACCATGATGTACCAGACTGTTTCCCAAACTTTTGAAAACTAATTTTTTGAAAAAAATTATTTTGCCTCTCCTGCTAAACTACCACACTGTTAAATACACACCCATTTTAATGTATTCATATTCCATGAGCCATTGTTAGCTCTTCATACCTCACAAGGGGATATGTCTCAGACTCCAGGAAACAATGATCTCTTGTGACTCATCTGCTTAAACATTTTACTCATTCTTTTCCAACATACCAGTAACCAGTTGCTATATATTTTTTGCTTGGCATTATGCATAATTGAATAAATAGTAATTTACGATGGGTTAACCCATAAAAACTTCAGCGGTTTGTGTGGCTTTCAGTAGGCATCTGAAACTTACTTACTGCTATAGGAAAGGCAGGAAAATGGGATCTGCAGATTATGTGTATAAAAGTGGAACAGTCCTGATTGCAGCAGGAATGGAAATTGGAAAACTGTTTTATTAATTCCTCCCACCCACATAGAAATGTGAATTACTACATCTTTATTTCTTAGCTTCTTTTTTTTCAGGGGTGAGGCAGAGGGAGAAAATTTGGAAAGAGAAGGTGAGAAAACTTGAAGAGGGGTAAAATTGGAACCAGGAATACAAAAATTCCAGTTAAAATTTTTTTATTTAGTTTTTCAGACCCGAAGTAAGAAAGAAATATTAGAAATGTAAGGCATCGGTTTACTCATGGAAAAATTCCCCCTCAGTCAGAAAAGGAAGAAGTTTCACATGTTTGAAGAGTGCTAAAACAGGTCCTATCCTACCTCACTCTTTGTGAAATTTCATTGCTACTGAAGTTGAAGAAGGCAGAAGTCATCCCAGAATTTGGTCAACTGTTTGGATGGTAAATCAAAGCTTTCTGTGATCAATTTGTTATTGAGAAAGGAAAGATTGGAGTGGATTTCAAACCATCCATGTAAACTTCAGGTAAAATACACAAGGGGCTGGTTAAATTTATCAGCCTTTTAGCAACAGTGTTTTTACTATGCAAAACACTATTCTGGACCAAAGTCTGTATCTTTCTGTAAATTATTCTTGTTCCAATATTCATGAAGTCTGGCTTTATTCTTAGTATTTAGCACTGTTTTCTGTAGTGTCTGGATACTATCAGGGCCAGCAATCTGATCCACACAGTGCAAATATGTAGTTAAGTTACTATACTTCCAGTATGCATATTCACATCACAGTTTATATTTGGAAGGGACCTCCAAAGTCCATCTAGTCCAATGTCCTGCTCAAAGCACTTCCATTTCTAGCAGGTTTCTAAGGGGCATGCCCAACTGAGTTTTAAATATCTCAGATCCCACTCCCACTCTGGCCATCTTCTCCAGTGGCTAATAATTTTCATCTTGAAAAAGTTTTTCCTTAAATCTGACTGGAATTTCTCATTTCTACTTTGTGTCCAGTGACACTTGCCCTGTAAGGGCTTGGTAAATCTGTATCCCTTTAAGAATCACTAGAATCAGGAAAATGGCTGTCATAAAAGCAGCATAGCTACCTCTTATCTAATGAATCCTGCGTATGAAATTAAGAGAAAATCTTTTGCAGTCAGCAGCAAAACTTTTCTTATCATAGGAAGGATGAAATTTTGTTCAGTCACATTTGTGGCAAGACCATGTTTTTTGTGTTGTGGGGTTTGTGGGGTTTTTTGTTTTTAATTTTTTTCTTCTTCTTTTTTTTTTTTCTTTTTGAATTGCATAATTTCAGAAGCTTCAAAGTAGCTATGAAAAATATACGGGATTATAAATTCTTATTTTGACCCTTTTTCATCATCAGCGTGTGTATGAATATGAGTGCAAAAAATTGGAAAGAAGATGGTCTAAAATTCAATGCCTCTAGCAAATGTGAGCTCCTAATAGGAGATAGGTGTGTAGAAAGAGGGAATTTCTTTTACAAAGTCTCTGACAGAGAGAGAATGTGTCCCTCCCCATTCTCAAAGTCAGAAGTATCTTTCCTTGACGTCTGGCATAACTTTCATTTCATTATTGTAAATGCCCTTATCATGCGGATGTGGTTTCATGCACCAGGCAGGATTCCTTAAATACCAGTTTGTGTTGTGGAAAAATTTTAAGCTAATTTGACCAGATTGCTATTTTGCCAAATATGGAAAAGGTCTGTCAGATCATTGAGCCATTCCCATTGTAAGTGGATACAATCCCCAGCAGAGACTGTCTCTGATTTTCAGATAAAAATGCCTTTGCAGGGATAAGCATTATAGAACTGCCTTCTTCTTGGGAAGCTGGGAAGCCTCTCGGGCTTCTAGGAGAAAAGGGCTCTGGGGTGGGAGGAGGGGAATGGAGATTGTCAGCCACTGGGAAGCCTTTTGGCAGTTCAGTGAGGAGTGTGCAAATAATGCTGCATCTTCCTCTGAGTGCTCCAGCACTCCCCTCGAGCAAGGCAAGACAGTAAATCTTGTCTTTGCACTGTAGCCCATCTAATTTTCATCTTCACTTTCTTCCCATGCTCATCCAGATTTTTACTGTTTGCTCAGTTTTAATGCTATTTTGTTTGTTTGTTTGTGGGGTTATTTTGTGGTTTTTTATTTGTTTGTTTTTTTTGTTTTTTTGTTTTTTTCTAAATTAAGTTTCCACTGGGCAGTTGCTGGGCTTGTGGGCCCCACTTCTACAGCTTCTTGCAATGAACCTGCCCCCTGTTTGCCTGATCCTACTCACAAAAACAAAGGAAGACAAGGGGAAGCAGACTTGTTGCTAAACCCACTCTTTTGTTGCAGTGGTCTGATGTCTGAGGTGTTAATCCTTACCTTCTTTTGATGTGAGTAAGGATATTTTTTTTTTTTTTTTTTTTTTTTTTTTTTTTTTTTTCCTGCAGAAAACCCTTTGAAGATACCTTTGTAGACTCTCTTCTGCTGCAGGCCTAACTTTGACTTTTCCGCTGTTCATTGTTTTCCTCTTCCTTTCATGTTCTCACTCCAGTTCAGCCACTTGGCTGCTGCAGCCAGGGCTAGAGCATCATCCTGCTTTCTTTCTGAGGAACAGTACCTTCTGCTGCAGCCTCACTCTGTGTAGAAAACTATGCCAGCAGTGGGCAGGCAGCATAGAATAAGTCCTAGAAGTAATGCTAATGTCACAGGAGATGTTATTCTTTTTTCACATTGTCTTCCCAGGCAAGAACCGAGGACACAGTGTGGCAGCTGGGGCCAAAGGACCCCAGCTATAGTAAGAGAATCATAGAATTGTGGAATGGTTTGGGTTGGAAGGGACCTTAAATTACATCTAGTTCCAGTTCCTTTGCATGGGCAGGGACACCTCCCACCAGACCAGGTTTCTCAAAACCACATCCAGCCTGGCTTGTAATCCAGATGTCAGCATGCAATGGGGATTTTGCAGGCTGCATCAAACTTATTGCACCCATGCAGCACGGTGTACCTCTGGCATGCACAGGGGACTCCAAAAAGCACGTAAGGAAGCCCCTAGCCACCCTGCTAGATGGTGCAGTTCTTTAACTTCCTCAGTGGGAATAGTGCCTGAGCCCCCCCTGGTTTCTGCCCGTGGCCCTGGTGAAGCAGGTGCCACTGAGCAGGCTGAAACAGGAGATGTTCACTGGTGGGTAATGGTGCCTTTTAGGCATCTGTGTTTCTTCCTGCAGTTAGTATTGGAAACCATCCTCCATTAATGGTGTTAAAGTCTGATTGGTGTTGATTCCAGGCACATTTAAATAGTTGTCATACTGTACCCCATGAAAGGGTGGGAGAATCACTCTCCGGTTTTAAAGCCTGCTTGTGATGAAAAGAGCATTAGATCATTTGATTGCCATTTTTCTTCAGAATACACCCTCCAACTCACCACCCTGTTGATATCTATACTCTCTTTTGTTGAAGTTGTTTCTCTTCATATGATTTCATGTGCTTTGGGGCATTTCAGTGTTCTTGCTGATCTTTTTTTTCCCTCTGCCTTCTCTTCCTCTGTACCCTCTCCATATTTTTGTGGTCTACTTGGCAAAGCTGTGGGTTACACCCATGTTTCATCTTGTTGTTTTTGTCATTTATTCACCAACTGAGCTCAGAGGAAGAATTTATTTTTAAGTAAAATCTGGGGACTCTTTGTTTTTTTGTCTTTTAATAATTTTATAGTTTTGTTGACTAAAGCATAAGAAAATTGAATGAGTTGTACATGGCCACACAGTGATTCATTGCTTCTGTCAAAATAAGAATCTGCCTAGTGCTGCCATATTTTGCATCTGCTCATTCCAGCCATTAGAGAAACTCAGCTCTTGTAGAGATTTGTCCAAATTAAAGCCATTTTTTGCATCACCTGTTTCTATGGCACCAAGTAAATTAATTTCACAGGTATAGCTATTGATCACACTGTGTGGTAGACAATGTGAAGCTCTTAGATAGAGCAGAAGGTTTTATTTCCTGGTCTTGAAAGCGTGGATTAATAAAGACCCATGAATCTAGGTCCAACTCTGCTCCAGCCACTCTCAAGGTTTTACTTGAGAGAAAAGTCTGGGACAATGAAGGGAATTGGTTTGAGGATCTCAAAGTTTTGCCTTTATCCCAGATTGTCACATGTTGTCACAGACAGAGACCAGAGTTCGCACGTGGACCAGTGTTGCTGGAGATGTTGCTGTCTCCTCTCAGACCCATGGATCAGGCTTTGAGGAGCTGAGCCCTGAATGGAGAGGGGGGTCACTAGTAATCACTGCTTCAGTATTTCTTATAACAGCCGATAAAAGAGCAACATTGCCTACAGAGACAGGAAAATCCCGTAGAAACAGAATCTATGAGTTTATGGTTTTGTAATATGAACAAGAAAGACAGGGTGGGAAACATTTCCAGTATTCCCACTACTCCATCATATTACTGGCTGGCAATTCAGTCACAGAAAAAACTAAAATTATCTTTAGGCATAGAAAGCAATTCAACAAGAGGAAATTTTTCTACTGGGCAAATGTCTTTTCATTGGCTTATGGGAAACCTGGCTCTAATCAGAGTCCTTCAGTAGTTTTCAAGTGATGGGGCTGCTTTTGGTACAACCTGGCAGTTTATTTATCTTCATTATCTGACCCTCAGGGGTCTAGCATTATAGCTTGACAGAGCCTGTTTCAGAGGGCTGGACCCTAGGCAGAATAGCCACCTCCACTCAATGTGGTCCCTTGCCACAACCCAAGTGGACAAGGGTACCAGTGTAGCTCAGCTGTTTTTATAGACTGAAAAATATTCAAAGTCTTCTCCAGCAGTCAAAATCACATCTCTTGATGGTGAAGAGCTCTAGGAAGGGAGACAAAGAAATTAGAATGTTGCAGGACATATAATAGAATTATCACCGGCCAAATGAAAGACTAATTTAAGCCTTATTTATAGACTGTGGGTGACGTTCAAATTTAAATTCATCTTCTTTAAGCCTTTTATTGACTAATTGTTTGAAGGGAAGACTAATTAAGCCACTTGGCAAATTATTAGTTTTTAAATCTTTCTTCTTTACAGCTTTGGTCACTACTGCTTGTTGGAAATTTTTCTACAGTTTATTGAAGAAACTTCAGTTGTCTCAAACCTTTTTATTTTAGCTCATTTAAATATATCAACCAGTTTCAAGACTTGATAAAGATGAATGCAATTAAGCTTAGAGGCCTCATAAATATTAGGCAAAGAGCTTTTATTTTGACGAGACAGTAGAGCCAAATTAAAAGAATATCTGGTAACCCTCTGAAAATCCGAACGTGGGAATTTCTGAGTGTAATTAGTTTTGTATGGGGATGATAATGACTTTTTACATACAACAAGGAGTGCTAAAGAACTGATGCAACAGAATTTGTGTGTGTATGTGTATTTGTGTGTGCTCCTACTTAGATATCTATGTGTTGCAATAGTGTAATGTGGCAGTGCATGATTTATCATTAAGACTGGTGCTGAGTTTCCATTGTCTCTATCCACCCCTACAATACCATTAAAAAAAATTCTAGCAAGAAAACCGTAGGCAGGTTAAGCCTGGCATGTACTTTTCCAGACAAATGTGAGGTCAGATGGAGTGACAGAGACTAAATACTTGTATTCCACCTTCGTCTGTGAAACTTGCTTTTCAACACCACCATCAAATCTCTTTGCAAGGCAGATCATTAGGACTACATAAGGGGAAAGCGCAATAGCAGAAGCAGAAACACAACATGTGGCCTCTCAAGTCCAAGCCTGGCATTCATACCTGCCTGGGAAGCTACACTTCCCCCTTTTTCCTGAGCAAAACCAGAAGTCTGGTGACTCAGCCACCTGAGAAGGAGGAAAAAGCAGCAAAGAGGATTGAGGTGGGAGGAGCAGTCTGCTCTGTAGAGGACAGAGGTCTTGATCAGAGCACTTCATCAACTGTGGTTGGAGGAACTTCATTAACTGACTTTCTAAGGTCCAAAGCTGATTTTGGAACACTCTGATTTTTGAAATAAAAATATTTTCTGGAAAAAAATAATAACATTAATAAACTGAGGAAGCACCAGACAGAAGAGTTGTAATTTGAGGGATATAATTTAATTTATTTTTTTAAAGTAAATAATGTCTACAGTAGTTTCATTAGGACAAATCAGAATGACAGTGGTCTTATTTCTTTGTTTCTTTTAGAAACAAAAGGAATTTTCCCCAATAAAATTATGTTTTTCTTTGGACAACATCTGGTCAGAATTCACAATACGAATTAATAATTAAGAAGACTCCTGCCCCATTGGAAGCCATAATAAGATCAGGAATTTTCACCCAATTTGGATGGGAAGATCTGTCCCTTTAAAAGCCCAGAGAGACCTGGAGCCTGACCTAGTGTTTTTTTTTTCTGCCTCTTAGGCAGTTGCAAGTGGCCAATGGATTTAGTCTTAGCTTGTCAAGGATAAAGCCTTACAGAAAAAGAAGAAGGGCAGTTTGGGGTCTGAAGAGCATCCTTAGGCTAAACTGCTATTCCCTGGCTTTCACACAATTTATTAAGCACACAGGACAAATATGAGAGCAGTAGTGGTACTGCAGCTAGAGAGGAAAGGACTGAAAGCCAGGAGGAGATGTATGCTGTTTTCTTTACTGTGCTGCTAAATAGCTCCATGGCTGTGGATCAAATAATCTCTTTCCCATGTCTCAAGTTCTGTAAGCCTGATTCTGATGACATACGTGACAAATTTTCAACATTGTCTCTGCAGTAAGAGCAGTAAAAGCACTGCCTACCCTAACTTCTGTGTGTGTGTGTGTGTGTGTACATTTGAGAGCTCTGCTGATGCTGGGGCTGAAGGCATTGGCCCACTTTTACAGACACTTTTTGAGGTCCTTGAATGCAGGGTGACTGCAGAGAAACACAACAGCAATATGAAGTGTGAGAGGTTTTTTTTTCCTTTTTAAAATTTTATTTTATTTTCTGTTTGCTGTTTGTCTCTTCATTGGCCTTAGCCTTGACTTCACAATTCAGAAACTCAGTTTGTAACTGAAATATGAAAACTTAGGGAGGGAGGTCGCTGGACCAGAGTGTGGAGCAGAGCTGACCTTGAATAAGACATGACAGTTCTGCAGAGAGCATACAAATGTGTAACACTTTATAATATGCAGAAGGGTCTCGAGGTCTCTCCCCTCTCTTTAAACATCAAAGATGGGATAATGTATTTTCATCCTTCGACATTAAACATTCTGTTACAGTCTTGGCAAAGGCAAGAATTGTCTCTGGGATCCACTGCCACAGGAGGTCATGGAGTCAAACAGTACGGCTGGATTTGAAAACTGAGAGGAATAATTTTGTGACCAGTAATAAAATGTGTAGCTACAGACGCTAAAATAATGATAGGGCCATAACCTGAAAGCAGAGAGAGTCATGGAAGAATTCCCCTCTACACCACATGGAAGCACTGCACACCTAAAAGCTGGTGTATTTGGGGGAGTGAAAAAGTGGTGACACCTTGTCTTGAGGTAGCAGATAAATCAGGCTTTATGGACAAGACCACTTCTAATTTCTGAGAATATTTGTTTCCAAGTGAGGAAATACAAAGTAAGTGAAGAGGTCCTGGCAAAGGCTTGCTATGCATATGTGCCTGAGGGCACAAGTAATTCCTGGAGGAGCAGGAGAACATTTAAGGGAGAGTGGATTGAAGGCCGTATTCCTTTTTGTAGGTTAATAACAACTTTGAAATAATATGACTGGCCCCATCCTCCTGGCAACCACCCTTTAAGTATTTATAAGCATTGATAAGATCTCACCTCAGTCTTCTCTTCTCCAGACTAAGACGACCTAAGTCCCTCAGCCTTTCCCCATAAGAGAGATGTTCTAGTCCCCTAATTGTCTTTGTGGCCCTTTTCTATACCCTCCCAGCAGTTCTTTGTTCTTCTTGAACTGGAGAGCCCAGAACTGGACACAGTCCTCCAGATGTGGCCTCACCAGGGCAGAGCAGAGGCAGAGGGTAACCTTCCTTGACTTGCTTGCCACACTCTTCTTGATGTACCCCAGGATACCACTGGCCCTTTTGGCCACAAGGGCACATTGCTGGACCATGGACATCCTATTGCCCACCAGGACTCCTGCTGTTTTTACTACAGAGGTGCTTTCTCACAGGCCAGCCCCTACCATGTACTGGTTCATGGGGTTATTATTCCCTAGGTGCAGTACCCTACACTTGTCCTTGCTGAATTTCATAAGGTTTATTTTGCACCAGTTCTCCAGCCTGTCCAGGTCACGCTGGATGGCAGCACAGCCCTCTAGTGTGCCAGCCACCCCTCCCAGTCTCCAGATGTTTGTCAGAAATCAGGAGGTGGAAGTGAAACCTTGGCTTTTACAACTTTTTTTGAAAGGGTTTGACTGACATCATAACCAAGGAAGAGAAGAATGGAAAGACTTTTTTTCCATCAGAGAAAGAAAAAAGACATGGACAGATGGCAAGAGAAAAATGCAGAACTGCTGTCTTAGTGAAGAGGACCATCAGGAAAAAAAGGTTGCTGTTCAGTTTTGTAGAGCCACGTAGCTGTGTCCTAAATAAGCAGCACTGGTTCCGTCAAGCACTCTGCTGAGTATGGCCAAGAGAGTTTTGCTACTTGAGGCAGGGTGGTGGCTGTGAAAGTGGGAGTGGACAGTGTTGATCTCTTGTTCCAAACCTCATCCCAAATGAATATTTTCTATTGTTTTCCTTCCAGACCTGTTGGCAAGAACTCTAGCTGCTTCATGCCCTGACATAATAGTGATCACATCTTCTCTGTGCGCTCCAGTCAGTTTTTCTCCTGTCCAGTGGGATTCAGTACTAGATATTTTATCAATGTGATAGTGTCACCATACATTTTTAGACCTTAATTTCTTGGAGGGCTGCCTCCAAGAGCTGTTACATTCTGTAATTGTTCGGCACACCTGTTTCCAAATACCTCAGTGTGAAACTATTTGTTTTTTCCTGTGAGAAGACTATAGTACAAGTTCTGTTAAGTCTTTGACACCTAGCCAAAAAATACACCATTCATTTAAACTTGAGCATTAAAGGCTCTATTCACACACATACGAAAAAGGATATTTCACACTTTTCCAGTAGAATTTTAAATGGAAATGTGAGTGCATTTAAATATCACCTAGTCCAGCATTGCAATAGGTAGCTATGGGATGATGTCTTGAAACTGAATTAACAGTAGATGGAAGTAAATGAATATTAGATATATAATCATATATGTATATATATAATATATAATATTCATTCTATATGGCTTTAGAAAAATGGACAGTATTAATGACAAAGACAAAATCTTAGAGCCTTAAGCCTCTGCCTGTATTCAGGGAGTACAAAGGAGAGCAAGGTACCATTTGATAACAACTTCTGGAACCACTACAATGGCTTTCGGTCTTGGAAAGAACACACAATATTACACAGAATATTGCCTTCCTGTCACAGAGTAGATCCTGCTGTGCAGGTTATAGAGTAGCACTAGCATTTCCATTAAGTGCCAGGCTTGCTGTGCATCTAACAGAGTCTTCCTTTCACACACCACAGTTGCCTCAGAAAAGTTCAGTGATAAGTGAAGTGTTCCTTATATGCATATTGGAAAGTTTTTAGATCCGTGCAAATGATTTCACTTAGCCATAAGGTGGCTATTAGTAGTAGCAATACTTATAAAGTTGCCCAGCCTTTTCAATATTCAATCATGCTGGATCATTTTATCACATCCTGATATAACAGAAGAAAATCTGTATCTGAGAGGTTTACAATTATGGTTTCCCCGATGTTAAGCATGCTGATGGCCCAAGGGCTTGAAAGGGGTTAAATACCTGCCTATATTTGCTCTTTTAATATGAAAAATATGTGAGCTAATTGGCTACCAACATTGCTTAATTGCAAGAGTTATTAGTGCAGCAGAAACTAAATCAAGCTGCATTTGAAATGTGCTTGTTAAACATATGTATTTCTTCTGGCTGAGAGGATGACTACATGTCTATGATGCATATTTATATGTGCCCTGAAGCTCGTCCTCTTCTATAGGGGAGGTGTCTTGTAAAGCATCCTAAACCTACATACTTCACCCCGGGGGAAGTAGTTTTTCCTCTGTGTTCAGTAAACATATTGATATTTCAGTCACTTCTTGAAGACATCAAAGGTAAAAGGAATGAGGGGCTATAGATCTTCTCTCTTCTTAGAGCAAAGCCATGTATTGTTAGATGCATAAAGAGCATGCTATATATACATAGCATCACTTAAGGTGACCTTTGTCTTAGGTAGAGAACAGGAAAAAAAAGAAAAAGAAAAAAAGAAAGAATAAATGTAAAACCTGTGTAGAAGAGTACTGAGTATGCATCTCCTTTTGCAGTCCATGTTGAGCTTTGAGAATAAAATGGCTTCACAACTGATTAGGAGTCCAGTGCATAACAGACAATCAAAAAGTGTAACAATCTGAAAACTACATACTACTTTCTCTATACATAAAGAGAATCAGCTCAGGTTATGATCCCAAAATGCAACTGAACAGCTCACCCTGATGTGGCATTTACACTTCACAAATTTTTAGAATGATCATAATAAATGTGTTCCAAGCAGCCAAATTCATTCTCAAGTGTTAGTAAAATCAGCACACCCTCAAATATTGTAGCATAATCTCTCAAGATTATGGCAGCACCCCAATGTTTCTTGAAAGTAGAGTAGTTGGCCTTGATTGCAAAGGAAACCATGTAGAATTTGAATTGAGTGTAACCAACATGGAGCTGAGAGTCAAGAGAGATTAGAAAGTGTTTTGCATTTCTATCCATGAGGTTTTAGCTCTGATGATCAGTACTTTAAAAATATCTTCATTTATAGCGAGGTCATCTCTTTTATAAGAAATTAGATGGATGATTACAGACTTGTATAACATGTCGTGCTTGGAGATATTTTATGATACAAAAAGCTGGAGAAGGGCAAATTTGAGACATTGTGTGATTATTTTCTTGACTAACCAAGAAGGAGTCAAGCTAATGGAAAATTTTAGAGGAAACCAAATTCAGAAGACTCAGGACAAAGTTTTCAAGCAAGCCCAGCAGCACTAACTGCACAGCCTGTTTTCAATGAGTGCACTGCATGTGGCCATGGGATCCAGTATATTTTTCAGAACTAATTCTTCCTTTTTCCATTTTTACACCCAGGTTAGACTCAGGCACTAACAGAAGATGCATACATATTAGGCCCAGTGCAAGTATTCACTCTATTCTGACATAAATTTTAACCCATCCTGAAATATTGTGAGGGTAGAAAATACAAATTCATTCCAAATCCAATGCATTTTGAATACAAACTCATTCCAAATAGCATGCATTTCACATCAGCCTTTTTCAGGAATAGTCCTTTCCAAACAAATCTCTTGTAGGATGGAAGCCATTTGACAGTGATTAAAGCCAGATTACATTTTGAACAAGGGTCCTGTGGCTGTTTCTACAAAGTCAGTGAAAAAGTAAAAGGAAATCAGGAATCTCTTAGACAGATCATGGCTCCAGACCTCAAGTGCTGCTGGAGGTATTTCCTGATCCTCTGCTAGTATACTTCTCTTTTCTGAATAAAAAAACCTGCAACTGTAAAAAATGCAGCCTTCTTAATATGCAAATAAACTTCTGAATTTTTATGAGGAGAGGAGAGGAGAGGAGAGGATTCGGAAGCTAGCTTGACTTAGAGTTACAGATCTGCTACCTTAGGTAATTTTTTTCTGCAGANAGAGGAAAGGAAAGGAAAGGAAAGGAAAGGAAAGGAAAGGAAAGGAAAGGAAAGGAAAGGAAAGGAAAGGAAAGGAAAGGAAAGGGAAAAGGAAACTAAGACTCTTGAAAATTTTGGCACGAAGGTGATGAAAGTTGAAGTCATTTGTTTAGCCCCAGAACAGGTATGGTACTGCTCCAAAAATGTACCTCACTTCTGAGCTGGAAGGACCACCTGCAGGGATGAAAGAGTACTTCAGCATCCAGGTCCATTCAGCCCTTGGCTTCCCCACTGAGAGTCCCAATATGGGTGCCAGTCAGTGCCAGTCAAGCTAGTGGATTTTATGATGTGGACAGGCATCCAGCAGGGATCTGACTGAGTTAATATTGTTTTAATAAAATTCCTCTGGTATATAAAACCCTACTAAAAAGTCTTGATGTGTTCATGGAGAAATGAAGGTTAGCACAATAGGACAAAAACTGCAGTCTGCTGAAAATCTACCCAGCCTGGGATAAAATGTTTTGCTCTAGATCATTGTCAATTAAAACTTATATGAATCCAGTATGCTTTTATGCTGAAGCAAAGAATTTCTTATATGAGAAAGGTCATTAAGTCGTCCTGCCATTAGCAAATGACAATAACTTGTGATGCGGTAGAAGATGGGAAAAAAGATGTAACAGTAGAGAAAATGGGAAGAAAAAACCACTCTTCCCAAACCCTTAACCAATCGACATGTGCCTGACAGCATGGACTTTACTTGACTTTCATCAAAAATGGAGGTTTGTTATCAGAAAATTACTTCCTCCCCCGTGATACACAGTTCAAAACCATTCCAGCATTCTGCTCAATTAGATTGACTTCCAGTAACCATAAATAAAAATACTTGGCCTTTTTCAGCTTCAACTTGTTTAATAAACAATCATCCCTGTGTCCCAATGCGATGCATGTATTGTTGTTCTATGCACTAGGGAAACTGAGGCATATCAGTCATTATTCCAGAGGGGGAAAAATCATGGAACAGTATCAGAATTTAATGCTAATTCCTCTCCCCTAATGCTCTCTGAAAAGCGGCAATTAAAGCAACACAACAAGATCTGAGCATTTTACTGCGATGACACTGAATTGATTTAAATTCCATTGTTCCAACTGGATGCCTGTACAACTTCAGTCAGATCACCAAATTTAGCCCTGCTGTGAGCTTGTGCAACTCCCACATAAGTCACTGAGAGTTATGGCTGGGTTATACCAGGCCCAGACTTGGCACCGAGAAAACATCCCTCATGATAATGAAGTGAACTGATTTCAAGTGAATGCTAAAAATTCCTGGCAAAGTAACGTTTCTCTCCTCCTGCCAAGCGTCATCAACATTATTTTTTTGGGTGGATTCACATCTCTGAGAGCAGAGTTTTCCATTACACGTTTCTAATTGTTAAAAACCGGGCCTGCTATAATACTTGAGAACTAGTCTGTTTAGTTGTACTTGTTACCATAACACTAGGGTGAAATACTGCTTTTCTCTCAGCTGGTTAAGCCACAGAATACAGTAGCAGCCGTCCTAGCAGTGTCAAGGCATTAGACGGAGGCAAAGCAATCCACAGTCAACAGAATGAATGGAACAATTCACACTGTTGTACATAGATATAGAGGTTAAACCCAAACACATGAAAAAGTGATGCTGGAAGCACTTGGGAACAGCTGGGCCAGATGAATAACTCAATTGGATGCCATGAGGAACAAATTAAACAACTGACTGGAGACCAGGCTGCTCCTGTGACAGACACTTTAATCAGGAAGTCAAAAGCTGATTGACAAGATGAAAAGCTGGATGACATGAAAAATGGAAACAGAAGGAACAACACAAGAAAAGGGCACCCTGGGTCAGCATGCTGACAAAAATAATCAAGTACGACAGGCCATAATCCAATCTTCGAATGTTTGGCATGGTGCTAGTTATGAGAGTCTGCAGCCAAGAGGAAAGAAAACTATTATTAAGTGAAGGAAATTATCTGCCTTTCTAGAACTTACTAGTATGTGTTCATCAGAGATTCTTTTTCTACCCACAGTACATTAGAGATACACACTAGAAATAGCTTATGTTGAATAATCTGAAAAGAAATTAAATAATTTATGTAGAAATAAGGTACTTTTGGAGCAATATTAGAAAAAGTAATTGCCTTTTCAAAAATCTACAGCTAAACAGATGTTGACACTGAGTAGGTGTGAAAACTGAAAAATCGCAGTATATGAGCTTGCTTTTTTTTTTTTTTTTTCCCTACAGCTGCATGTACAGCTATTGCTTAAAAGTTTTCTTTAGGAACCTGTTCTTGCTCATTTTGAGACTGGTTGTGTGTATTGTTATATGCACTGGGAAACTGGGGTGTATCAGTCATTATTCCAGCGATGAATTATTCTAGTCTGGTGATGTATCTGCAAAATGGAGGGAAATTTGAAACGTCCCAGTTGTGTATATTTAAGATGCTCTGCACATGCAGTTCAGTTGTGTGCCCACCAAGACTAAGGGGCTGCTTTGTGATAGCTGAAAGTAGAATTCACTGGCTCAAGACCCAGAAGAGCATCCTGAATTTAGTGTCCTGAAATAAAAATTTCATACCTAAAATCCTAGTTCTTTCTCCAGAAATGCCAAAGACATTGTGGCAAAGAGCAATTTGAAGTTGCTGGTTCTTCTGGATGTTATGTGGGAACCTTGTTTTGCACACCCACACAAACACACCCACACACATTCAACTGTAGCAGAATTGTGTCAGTTGCTTCAGGGGGTATATAAAATCAGATTCTACAGTAAACAGGGCAAATCCTAATGAGTTTATGCAATTATGAGTGGAGTATTTGCTGACAACTTCAGCATGACTTTTTCCAAAATCAGGATGGGAGAGCTTCCACGAGGAAGTATTGTATCTTGAATTCCATATTTTGAAAATGGGAAACCAGATGTTGGATTAGGTGGTCTTGGCAAGCAGAGCTTCTGTACATCAGGTACTTATGTACATCATTGTACACAACGGCTTATGTACATTGGCAGATAAAGAAGTATCAATCACAGTAGGACATGCCTGGCTAGGCTCTCTTTTATTGTTGTTTCATCTTCTTGAGAGTGTAATATGCTGTCTCCTATTTGAGCTAAGGACCTAGCTTTTAAAATTATTATTATTTTTTTTTAACTGAAGCACATCTCCCTGTGTTTTAAATAGTCCCCTTTTTGTTTTCCTGAACAATAGCAATGATCACCAGAACAACAAATCCTCTGCTGATACTGAGCCTGACCAAGTTGATGCTTACCACAAACAATGGTATAAAACTTCATGGAAATCCTAAAATGGCTGTTGGAAAAGAAAAATTGGTGTTTCAGAGTATGTTTCATTGGTGTGTTCATTGGTGTTTCAGTGTGGTAGGTTAAATGTTCCCATTTCTTCCTTTAGCTTTGTCTGCTGTTGCCCTAATACCTGCCTTCGTGATGTCTTTCTTTAAGGCTTTTTATTCTTACTTTTCTGTAATGTGTTGCAGAGGCAGGACATGCTGAGCTCTCCTCTAGGAACTTTGTTCTGTTCTTATTTTGCTGCTCTCTTACTTGAAGATAAAGGTCATCCTGACAGGAAGCACGTTATATGCTCGCTGCTGGTGTTGGTAGAACTTATGATAAATGAGCTTTGTTCTTGATTTAAATTCTAGTAGACAGATGTTTCAATTTTAAAGGGTCCCACTGTACTTGAGACAACTTTTTTTCTTCCTATGTGAAGAAATTAAAGACTATTCGTATATGTTGGGGGTGAGTGAGCTGTTTGCCCATACACACAGGCCATGGCCACAGTACAGGAGAAGGGATTGTGATAGGTTGTGCTGTATCTGCCCTGAATTAAAGATGAGCAAGGGGAAAGAAGACTATAGGAAGGCTCTTGAATTTAGGGTTTGCTAACTTGTAGCACATCCTCATGAGATAAACACAGCAAATCTTTAAATAAAATGCACACAAAACTACTTTGGACAAGGGTTTGGTAAGTTTATATTGTGATAAAAAATAATCTACTGGCTGGTCAGAGGGCAGAATGTCAAACTCCTGTTTCATGTGTTTTTAGGGTTTATGAGTCCTGTACCCTGAATTCAGCATGAAATTTGCATTTAAAAAAACCAAAACCAAAACTATATAATTTGTATCTATGTGTATGTCTGTGCATTTGTGTATTATTTGTATCTATCTGTATGTGCGTGCCTGAGAATTAAGTATGGAAGGTATTTGTTTGCAAAGTTTTTTCCTTAAGTTCATCCAGGGCTCATTCACAAGAAAGAAAAGCTCCTGACTATGAGGAGTTCAGGTTAGGTCAGACAGCTGTTTTTTCCCAGTTAAAAAGAGCTATTTTATATGGGTGCTGCATTCCAGGATCTTTAGTTTATAAATAGTTTTATTAGATGAAAGTGAATAAGTTCTTAGTATATGGTATTTTAAAATAATTTTCAAAGAAGAGAGGTTTTTTAGATACTTTTTAGAATATATTTACTAAAAATGTATGTTTCACATACTTTTACAAATAAACTGTATAAATGGATGTAGATCCAAGGACAATCCAGGCATAGTTCAGAACTGAAATACTTGCAGCGTGGCCTGAGTGACCAGAGAAGTGAGACCTAGAGCCAGGAGACAAAACAGTGCTAAAAAGACACAGAATCTGTGCCTGTCTCAGTTTAGCACCAAGCTTGCAACCTGCTGCATTGCCAGCCCACCACCAGTGTTCACACAATGAGCAGGTGAAAATGTGACAGTCAGGCAAGAGATGAGGTGTCAGAGCAGCACAGCCCTGTGCATCTTTCTTTGATTTACAGGTGTTAGGAACAGAAGCACCAAGTCTAGCTTGACCGATGTATTATGAAAAATGTTCTAGAGATCAACAGTCACTGAAGTGAAAAAGAGTATTATCCTTTAAGCACAGAGATACTGTTTGATATTTTAAGGTCTTTCTTACATTTTGAGAAAAAGCAAGGTGCAGTAGTCCGTGTTAAGTGATGGATGGAGATCTAAATTTTTCAAGTTGAAGTTTTCTGTAATAATGTTTAATTTTAAAATATATCTCTATATATACCTGTCTATCTATAGATCTTTATTGGCATTAGTCAGTGTTTCTAACACCAACAATGAAGGCATATTCCCCCCACTAGTAAAATACAGACAACTTTTTGCTCAATCTTATTCATAGCAGAGCTGATTCATAGCTCTCACATAGCTAACAAATCATATAGAAAAGTGTACACTGTCAAAGCTAAGGGAAATACGAGTAGCCATTGCTCTAGCTGTTATTTGCTCAAGATCTCTTTTCTCAGTTTTTTAAATAAATTTACATTGCCTGTTTAAAAAGACCTCGTGGTCAGAACTTCAAAAATTTTAATTTTTCAGAAAGTGGCCACTATTCAGTCCCTGTTTCTGGCTTTGGTAATCTAGTCTAGATGTTCTGGCAGGGTTAGGGTTAGGGTTAACCCTCTACTACTTTCCTTCTGGGCATCCACAATGTCTACGATGCCATTGGTCCTGGGTTCCTGACATGGTGCCCTACACACCCATCCCAATCACTTACATGCTAGATATCCCAGAAACTCCAAAAGGAATGAACCTTCTGATATAGACTCCTTCAACAAGAATAAAGTATGTGAAAACAAACCCTGCAGATTTTACATAAAAGTCATGTGTCCCCCTTACTCTGTTCTTGGTAACTTGAGATATATATCCATGCATATGCTTCACCACCTCTGGTCCTGCAACATGAGAGGGTATTATTTAAAATAAACCTAGTGCAGCTGAGTTGCCTTCATTTTTTATGTCAGTGCACTATGTGTTGATTGAGTGACCTTACCTTTAGTTTTTCATTCTTGACTTGAAGATTTGCTTTTATTCTCTTAATTTTCATGCCCATCTTGCATGGCCTTTGTCTTGTGTGGCATTTATTTTAAAACCATACTCACCACTCAATATCTTTGTACTGTTTTTACCATCACAAATGCAAAATAACTAGTCCAGTGTCCAAAGGGTTCTCCCTAATGACATTCCCTTGCTCCTGGCTTAGTCATGCACGTATGTCTATGCTAGGTCAAAAACTGGAGAATTTTCAAACCGACAACCTCATTATATCAACCATGATTCATAAACTGCATGATTACAGATACCCCTCCCTGAAACATCACAAGCTCTATGAAATAATTTTGAAACTCCTAGCAACGTTATCACTTCAGTTTTCCTCTGAACTCACCCATCTGCTTATTAGCTAGACACAGATCCTCCTAGCTTGAAAAATCAAAATAAAAAAGGAAGTGTAGTCCAGAATTTAGGATTCTGCTTAGCGTAAAAAAAAAAAAAGGCCTTTAGCAGGTACCTTTGAGTTGGATGCAAAAAGGAGCTCAGGCAACACAGCATCCAAGGCTTCTCCAATTTAAGTGGTATCTACAGTTCTGCATTAGGTTCCTAGATGGAACTCTTGCAGTACCACCCACACACTGTGGGAGGAGAATTAGGTGTTTGAGGATGGGAACCACAAAGGTCAGCTCAAGGAGCAAGGCTTTCTAGCAGATGCTGCTGAGGCGAAGTCACTGGGGTAAGAACACCATCCCTCCTTCACCAAGAGGCGCTGAACCAGGGAGATCTAACCACTAGATTACAGCAGACTGCAGAGCCTGAGATTCTCCTGTCAAAAATATTTCACTTGGGCTGGAATAATTAAATGTTAATTGGCCAGAGAAAGTGAGAGTATAAGAATAACTTCATAGTCCAGTAATTATGGCACCCTGTGAAGAGGAGGTCTGGGGAAAGAAATCTGGGTCCCAGTCCCTGATTTAATGAGTATTTTACATTTTTATATTTTACATGTGTGTACATGTAATATGAAGTGTATTGATATAATACAGTATAATCTAATGATAGAACATTAAACAGCCATTAGAGCAGAGACAATACTTTGGTCTCCCCCCTCGAGGGGAATGCTCTATTCACAAGGCAATGGAGACATGCTTATTCTCTCACTTGTACTCTCTCTGGCCCAAAGAATACTTCATTAGTCCAAGCACACTGGAGTTGCTTCAAACCATTTGCATGGTTTCAAATCTTCCCAAAGAGAGGGTAGAATCAAATCTGAACCTACTAAAACCTTGGAGGATGCCGCTAACTGCTGAGTTATGGGGTGTTTGGGGAAAGGTCAGGGTTTTCTTCTGGACTTTCTTTAGGGGCTGTGTGGGAAGACTCAGTCCAGAAGGAGTGCTCCAAAATGCCATCCCAATCAGAGCAAGGAGGTGTCCTTCAGCCCTTGATAGGACTCCTATGAAAACTTCAAGCCTCAGCATGTATAAGGCAGACTTTCAAATACTTAGCAAAGTTGTCGGGAAGATGTAGGCACTCTATGTGCCTTTAAACTGCTTAAGGACTAGAAGCCAACAGGAGATTTTGTGGATAAAGACTTCATCATTCACAGAGGCAATGAGGCAAGATTGAAGCAGTGAAATCCTGTTGAAAATCTCCCATTATTCCACAGATAGACATTAATTTACCAAACAACTGTGTGCTTTAACAAATTGCCATCATTCACCTGTTTGCATTTTTCCTTTGCCAGTATTACTACCCTCATTAGTTTCTGTGAGCACTTAACCTGGAACAAGAAAAATTCAGCTTGTAGAGCTTTAAGAAGTAATTTCAGATAAGACTGAGCTTAAATGACATAGGAGGTGCAAACAACCAGTCAGCCAGTAGTAGCTTTTGGATTTGTGCATCTGAGAGCACCTGAGGTATGGTATTACAACACATCTAAATCAGGAAGACACTGAGTCTGCTGTCCCAAAGTTGTTAGTTTTCAATGCAGGGTAATAGGTCTTTCTAGTTGCTTTAGTTTTTGGTGGATGTTAGAATAAATACACTGAGAAAATTAAAGCAATAACAAAGACCAGTTTTGGGGACACATGTGGATAATAGTATAGGTTATGCTGCTGTGGCCAGGACAACTTTTATTAGAAATTTATGGAAACTTATGTCCTCCATGTAGAACAGTTATACACAGGCATCAGTAGGACAAGTTTTCCCCACCCAAACTGCCATCATGGTTCAAAGGTTTAGCCTAGGAATTCCTCATGAGGTGCTAAAAATAGTTCAGTGTATTGCTACATCTACCAGGGTGCCAATTTACTGCCAGCTGAGCTGCAGTCTAACACCTAGCAGGACCAGGAATAAAGGAGCTTCTTGTGTCTGATGGGTTCCCAAGAACTACCAAATGACTGGGATTTTCAGTCACTTTCAACTACTTGCAGCCTGGCAGAGCTGTTCTGGCAGGACTTCTCCTGCAAATGTGCTATGCTGAAGTAAGCCTAACTTTCTTCCAGAACAGTTATTCTACCTGAAGAGCTAAATATAGAAAATTATATGAGTAGTCTCAACAACCCTGTAAAGTCAAGGTCCTAAAAGAAACAAATCTTTCCCTCTCTGAATTTACTTTGAATAGACACATCATCTCATTAAAATCGAGAATCATGTGGCCATTTTTTGCCTATATTATGAATTAGCATCAGCAAAAATTCTGGCTGATACAGAATGGTTACAGGAAATGTTACTGACTTTAAAACAGTTAAGCATTTGCTGTGATAATTTTATAGTCTTGCAGCCTTAAGTGGGACCAGCTGAAACACACAGCACAAGGGTGAGATAAGAAAAACTCCAAAGGTGATATGAATGTTATCTTAACAAGCTGCTTAGGAAAGCTGCCTTTGTTACTATCACTGCAACTTCCCTATACAAAGAACTTCCTCATTCATATGCTGCTTACAGTAACTTACTGGGGAAACTTGTGCTTAAGTAAAAAATCACAAATTATTTCTGCTTTCAAAGGTACAACTTGAGGTACTTGAGGCCTGATTCTAAAAGGTTCTGAGGTCCCACTGTTCCTGGCTACCCCATATGAGCAGTGGGTGCTAAGAGCTCTTACCTATGCACATACTTCTCCTGAAATTACTGTATTGCAAAATCATCATAAATTATGAGAATTTTGCAACAACTTGACAAATTAAAGAATTCCTTAATAAAATCAAGTGCAATTTTTACATTGCTTTACCCTCCAAAGTCTTCTGAACACACAAAGAAAGTTAAACTGCTTCATTTCTAGTTCTAGAAACAGATTCCTTGATTATCCATTGCAATGGAGTAACCATCTAATCAAATCAGAGAAAAGTAACACTACAAAGCTTAGAAGAATGAATATGACTTAAACCACAGAGGCAGTGAGTGTGGGAAGGCAAAGGAAATGACCTGAAGTGGAATATTGGCCAGGATAACTTAAGCTAACAGTCCTTTTTCTTGTTAAAAAATACCACAGGACTTATAATTACCATTGTTGGAACTGGTGATGGCACAAAGCAGTCACAATCTTGTGCCTGCTCCAAATCAAGGCATACCCATCCCCCTTAGCATTATGCTAGGGCAGTGGCTCAGTACTGACTCAGGCATTACAGCATCAGTCAGTGCTTGAGGCTCTATATGCCAGCCTGGCAGACAGTTCTCTCTTGCTTCAAACTGTCAACAAGAAATCTGCATTACTGTGTTTGGAAAGTTTTTGCAGAAAATCACAAGTAGTGCAACACCCACTGGGAATGCTGTTTAACCACAAGATGTGGAGTACTGGCTTTGTTGGGCAAAGGTGCCAGGGCAGATGCTGTGGCTGGGTTCAGCAGCTGTGGGACATTTACCTCTCTTAGTAACTGCCTGACACAGTACCTATGACATTTTTGTGACTTTAGAAATACATCAGGAGTGATAGACTGGACTTGTGAAAGTTTTGCCCCTTCTGTCAAGACTGGAGAAGTGTTGCTGCCCTGGCTTCCAGAAGAAAAATTTGGTCAAAGTTTTGGCTCAAGGAGAAGTTCCCATTTACCAACACAGGCTGTTTCTTGTATGCATATGAGGCAATATTTATGAAAACAACAGTTCAGCACTTTTTGCGGTTATAGGATGGCCTTAAAGTTACTTAAGGAATTCAAGAAGCTTTCTGAACATGAACAGCTATAGAAGGCCTATTTTTGTTTTGTTTTGGTTGGTTGGTTGGTTTTTGGTGGGTTTTTTTGGGGGTGGTTGTTTGGTCGGTTGGTTGTTTTTGGGGTTTTTAAAATATAAATTAAGCAATTGATTGGTTCATCAGATAGCGGGATCTCATATAGGCATTCTTAAACATTTTCTTAGCATGAAAAAATGTACAAGCCACTTCCTCCCACAGCAGTTGTTTACGTAGAAAAGGAACATTAGGAAAATATTTAAGGTATTTTTAGCTGCATTTTAATACAGCTTAGAAGCTGGAAACAAGGAGCACTGTGGTCTAGCTATATGATGCTGTGAGCTGATGTATAGCCATGCAGCTGCAAGTAGGCGGAGATGGCCGAGATCCTTGGGCAAGTCTCATCTTCAGTTATTCACTAGGAAAGCAGCTTCCAAGCAGTGAGGCATCTCATCAGGGAAGTGTGAGAACACTGCTGGGGGAGTGCAGGGCAGGACCCCACTGCTGGGATGAGTCGGAGTCTCGCCTACAGCTCCCAGAGGGGGATTAGGGTGCTGGCTCTCCCGAGCAGCTTTGGAGACTGTCACCATGGTCTGGGTGGGCACATTTGGTCTGGCTCAGCTCTGGAGCTGTCAGACCAGACCACAGATCTGGCAGGAGTGGAAAGGAGGTGACGAGCATCCAAAGGAGGAGGGAATAGGCAAGAGCAGTGGCGTCTTCAGAGCATAGGAGAAAGGGCTGGGGGCCGTAGCAAGAAAGCCATATGTATTTTTTCCAGTGAGGCCTAGCTACATTTCACTCATCTACATATAATTTGCACTGTGGAAGGTTAGCTGTAGCAAAATCATGGGGATTTCTCAGTAAATGTAAAAGTGATCTAAACATATATATGGAAAAGAAAGATAGACAAGAAATCCTAAAATATTTCCCAAAGCTAAGAAACCAACTTGTGCGTTTATCTGAATGCAGCTATCCACCTCCACAAATATCTTCCTCAACACTTCATCCCCAATATAGTAAGACAGTAGAAGATACTAGTGGGGAAAAACAGATCCAGCAGAAATGGAAAAAGGGTATTACATTGGCAGATGTAATTACCCATGCTGAAACTGACTCATAAAGTGACTCATAAGGTGGTTTTTCTAATTCTCACCAGAGCAGCTGTGACATTCCCTTACAAAAGGTAGCAAGCTCCAGCTGCATTGTTTCACATTCCAGTACCTTGTCAAAGGCAGTTACATTCTCTAAGTTAGTTTCTGATGAGTTGGGAGAAAAGCTCAGAGTGATGGTGGAGTAATCCCAATATCTCACCCTACATGGATTATTCTTGGGCGGTTTTTGTTTGTTTTTTTCATTTTTGTTAAATCTTACAAGTTTTTAGATCATCTGTCTGATTTGGAGGAGGCTAAGCTTGTCTTGTTTTGAATACATGACAATACTTACAGAAGATGTAAGAGCATTTGTTTTTCTATTCTTCTCAAAGGCAGCAATTCTAGCAGCCTGACATTTAATCCACCCACATCAGATGTTATGGAGAGTATTATCATGGTGTGATTTAAGCTTCCTTGTGCAGTCCAAGGGATTTTGATTCAAATAAAACTCACAAGAAATGTTACCATTTACTAAATCATCAACACCCCACGCTGTCACACTAGAGGTACCACAGGATCTTCTCACCAGTTTAGCTTTTGAGCTCTGCTAGAACAGCAGCAAAAGGGGGTAGGGTGGTGGGGTTAATGTGCTTAAATACATCTGCCTTATTACTCATGAGCAAACATTACAGATACCACTGCTCCCTAATACAATGTCTGAAACAGCAAAGCTTCAGTACCAAAACAGGCCTTCTGTGAGAAGTGGAACATTATACCATCCAGAATTTGCATCAGTGATTGTTTGCATTGAAATCTTCTATTGTTTTCAAAGTAAAAGCTGTTTTCAAAGGGAAAAAAGTGCTCTTCCCTTTTGAAATCACATGAAGGCTAAAAGCACTTGGAGAATCTGCTAAAAAAGTGTATACAAAGAAGGTTTTTCAGGGGTTTCCCTGACAATAATCCCTGTAGAAAGGAAGCACAGCCCAGCAGCAGATTTTATGTTCAAACAAGTACCTTGTTATTGTCAACTCTGGTGATGAAGTTGTAGGAGTTGATAGAACTTTTATCAAGCTGCAACATCTCTTTCCATGGCTGTCTAAAAATGTGATGAACATAAATTGAATAGGGAGGGTGGGATCACATATTCCAACAAGTTAAATTTGTCAGCCTGTAATGCACATAAATGACATAAAATATAATTGCTTTTGAATTTGGGCCCCTTCAGGCTTCGTGTTGATTGAAGAAAAAAGAAACAGATGTTTCTTCAGCAGGAATCACAGAGGCAAGATAAATATTCTCTGGTCCATGACATTTTATGGAGTTTCCAAAAGAAACCAATTCATTATTTAATTATTGGGTGTGTTGATCATGTAAAATATAATTGGCCCAGGGCAAATAGCAGTACAACTCTGGGAGCTGGCTGGCTGAGCTTGTATAATATACTTTTTGCCAATTTTTTTTTTTTTTTTCTGCTGTGAAAACATTGTAAGATGAATTAATGCTACTTAATCTTTCCTCCAGTGTTTTATAAATAAAAAAGGCCCCAAACACAGACTTTCCTCCTTTCCGATCACCACCTTGCACTAGCAAGTTACTTGGAGACAGAAGATCTAGTAGCAAGCATAAATATTGTGATAGGAAATGATAGCTTTGTTTAACTAACATCACTTTAAAGAAAGACAATCTGTTTAAAACAACCACATTTAATCCTCAGCTCTGTGAGGAATTCCTCGCAGTGTGGACAGCAAAGAACAAGTTCTTCCTCTGTCAGCACCAGTGGAGTGGGCCTGGGAAAAGGATTGTGGTACAGGATTTACTGAGACACAGAATAAATCTAGGGTAATTAGAGGGATTGTGTTGAGTTGAATTAGCAAGCCGACAGTTTTCTTTTATGATGTTTATAATCAAATTTATAAGAAATTATATGTAATTGCTTTAAATCGGTTGATAGCCCTTAAATAATATCAGTTGTGTTACAAGCTCGCTCTCTGTCTAGGGATGTTCCTGCACTTACACTGTGGTGGTAGCTATTTTCCTGGTAAGGGGCAGGAAGTAATTGAAATGAGGACTGAAAGAAATTAGTGACTCATGTCCTCATGACTCTTCCATTCTAGCTTGCTTTTGTGCTTGTTCAGCAGCCTCTGACATCTGAGAAAGACACTCAACTTCCACTGGGTTTGCTATCATCACATCTTCAGGCAGACTGTAGGGGGAAGCCTGCTTATCCAGACACTGGGGAAAGAAAATGCAGAGAGAAAACATGAACTGTGACCCCCGTAAAACAGCAGTTTCAGATCATTGGGGTCTTCTTTTCCTTGCCGTTCCTACCAGAAACATCTTTCTTTTCCTGGAATCAAACTATTCCCTCGTCTTTCTCCATTCTCCTCTCCATATCCAGCCGTTCTTGCTGCACTGTACTTGTGCTGTAATTAAGAAATGTACAAAGCCACAACCACTTGAAAACAAAATAGGAGTCCCTATGAAGGAAAGGACTGGCTTCTGAGCTCCCCCAGAGAAGACAGAAGGCATTATCTGCCTGAATTTACATGAGCCAGGAGGAGGTGGAAGGCAAGGGATTTAGACCATCCAGGAGCCTAGGTGTGAAGCTACAGTCTGAGGGACACAGCTGAGACTCAAAATCCCTGGTTAACACTGGAATCCACACCAATACTTTCAATACTTTAACACTTTCTGTTTCTTCCCTTGTCCTTATAACACAGGAGCCTTTTGAGTATGAATGCACAAGGAAAATGTTTTCAGTGTAAGAGCTCTTTCAGGGTGCATTAAAAAATGAAGTTTTGCCTTCCACAAGACTGAACTTTACTCTACATCTAAAGTAGCTTTCATTGGCCATGCAAATAAAATGTTTCCAGTGTAACAGCTTTTTCAGAATGTATAAACAAGATGGAAGCCTGCCTTCTAGATGGCTGAATTTTATTCTCCACCTAAAATGGCTATCACTGACTACATCATCTGGAGCTATATTGAGGAAGGAACTGCTCTCCATTTCACCTTATATATCATCTTACAGCGACATTTTCTTAGCTGGGAATTGCTTGGTGATTTGCCAGCAGACAAATCAGTGCAGGAAAGGGATAAATTGATCACATTCATCCAGCTCTGGAGGTAAAACCTAGATCTCAGCCAGAGTCCTGCTTGCATTAAAAACCTGCCTGTCGACCTGGTAAAAATGTGTCTGGGGAGCAAAGGATATGAGAGTGGGGTGGCGACAAAAATATAATTCATATTGCTATAGCTATAGCTAATCCCCCTCCTTAAATCATAGGTCCAGCAGAAGATATTATTTATGAGTTTTGAGCAGTAGTTCATGGCACTGGGCCAATTTTCTTCTTTTCTACATATCCTTCCTCAGAAACCTCAGAGCAATGGCACTGATTTTGCTAACTAAATGTCTCTCCACACAACTGGACAGTAGGCATAGAGCCAGATAGAAATAATAGCTGTCTGGAGTCATTTAACTGAAAATGAAAGTTAGTTCAGTCAGTGTGGGGATAAAAGAAAGGTATCAGGTTTAAAAACTGTAGGTGGTGTTACCATTCACAAGTAGTAGTTTTCCAGTCAGGCTTTGGTGAGTGAAATTTATTTAAGAAAAAAGGTAGTTTTTAAAGTGAGAATCTTTACCCCGAGTTCTAGCTGCACCTGGCCAACTTTCTGACACCTTATGCTGATTCAAACAATCACGTTTAGTAACTAATGATTCCAAGGGACTTCGCAAATGTAATTTGTTATTAGTAGTTCTCTGCACAGTGGGTAAAACTTGTTGTGTCCAACTGGCATGCAATTACTCTGAGGAACAGTGAAGTTCAGTCACTTGCACTCAGGCATCTGCTGACCCAACAGCAGAGATATTTCTAGAAGATAGCAGCTCCTAGGCTTTACAACTGTTGGTGAAGTTTGGTACTATTAGTAGATTTCTAATTACTTTACACAGTTTCATTATCTCCAGTATCCAACTGCAGAAACTGAAGCACTGTGAAGGGAAAAATCGGGTCTAAAATTGCTGCCGTCCAGCCATAGAGACAGGCCAGGAGCTGAACATGAGCTTCCCAAATCTCAGTTCAATACCCTGTCAGCATTTCTGTTCAAAACTCCTTTACCTGACAGATTAATGTGCTTTTCTGGGAAAATTCACCGTACGAGATTTGCACAGTCTTAGCAAAGCTTTAAATCTTGTGCTTTTGCAGTAGTCAGAGGACCAGTAATTTTCCAGTGGTTTAAAGGTTTATTTGCAAAATAGCCCATTGGAAATAAAGGTTCTGGTTCTTCAGCCTGCTGCTGCTGGTCTGCAGGTTAACTGCAATCCTCCTGGCACCAGGGGAGTTCTGCTGGTGTACATGCACCCTTACACAGCCTGGGATCAGGCCCTGGTGCATACAGTAAAACAAACTGATAACAACTACCAAATCAACACAGCTTCACTTGAACAAATTAAGCAAGGAATCTATTTGAACTGGGAATTAAAAGAAGCTATTAAAACATTCCCTCTGGTATTTTTATTTTGTTTACTCATGAGACCTGGCTCATGCCCCTCCAACTCACATTGAGTCCATATTTGGAGAACTCTGCTCTTGTTAGCATAGTTACACTCAGGCAAATTTTAGAGATTTTTTTTTTTCTTTTTGTATACACTGTGTGCTTTTCTTCATATTTTTCTTTTCTCTTAAACAATTTAAATCAGAAGTTTGCCCCTTTCGTTTCAAAACATGACCAAAAAGGGATCTAACTGCTATCTTCAATTATTGAGGACAATGTTTTTCTCTTACTTGTTAGTGCTCGCTGCCCACTGCATCCCACCCTGCACCTCCTCTCAGACGGATGAAGCCCATGCTGCCCTCAAGATGCAGCAGGGTGGGGGAACCTCAAAAGTTTGAATTTGGGTCAGTTCAAAGGAACAGTCCACAGACTTGATGCTCTAGTGAGATGCAGTCCCACAGGACTGGGCAGCAGGTCTCTAAGGAACATGCTGGGAACCTCTTCACATTTCCAGGAGTTTCTGCTAAGGCTTGTTATGACAACTCAGTCATGGTGTGGGAAACTTATTGTCATTTTTGCTCTTATTCTTAAGGGACTTGAGACCACAGCTCCTACTTCTGAGGAGAGATCCTGGCTTATTAACAGAGGCACATTTGTGGGCAGTTTAAAGTTAGTCAGGGAGCAATAAAAATAAAAATAACTGGGAAATAGAGAATGCCTCTGTATAAGCATTGTATTAGACATATATTTTTATATATCTATCAGGAAGAGTAAGAATGCATATGAGAATATAACCTAAAGGGTAGGACATTTGGCTGGGAGGAAGATCCTGCTCCCAGGAATAATCCTTTACTTCAATCAATATTAGCTACATTATTGGACAAATGCTTATATAGCCATTGCAGTATGGACTGCAGTTGAGAAGCTCCTGTCTGATTGTCTAGAGGGTTGAAATTCTTCCCTTATTCTCTTACTCTCTGCCCCAATGGATCTCCAATTACAGGGAACAGTAGGTCAATTCCAGTGCAACAAAGATGCTGATTTTTTCTCATTCCCAAATATCCTTTAGGCTGGTGGTGAGAGCTCACTCTCTGCTCATAGAGATGTGGGTCCCCAAGCTCTACAAATAAGGGGCTGTAGGCAGCTGCCCTGGCTTCACCCCCTTTTCCAGATTAACTGCTAAAGACAGCCCTTTCTCTACTCTCTCCTTTTCTCCTCCTCCACTGTATTAAGAGTCTCTCCTGGCCCCCTTTTTGGTAGCATGCATCCCCCACTCCAGAGCAGGGGTCTGTGTTGTGAGTAGGGAAAGTGTGTAACTGCCTGCTGCCTGCCCTACACAGCAACCCAAAAGCAACTTTTTGCACAGATGGAACTTTGAAAAGGAGAAAGGTGAATATCTTAACCATAGACATTCTCCTGCTTTGTTTGGGGAGAAGCTGGTCACTTACCTCCTTTGAAAATGCCTTCTAAAGTGTCCCAGGTATTGCTGAAAGCAAAATTTGACCTCCA
Organism: Florisuga fusca; assembly: GCA_038090715.1. Taxonomy (NCBI): domain Eukaryota; kingdom Metazoa; phylum Chordata; class Aves; order Apodiformes; family Trochilidae; genus Florisuga; species Florisuga fusca. The sequence continues at coordinate 12,847,272 of JAAWXA010000019.1, forward strand.
GCCTTTTTACTATTGTTCAGCTAAGATTTTTTTTTGTCTGTAAGGAAGAGGAGTATGCACAACAGTCTGAATAAAATAATTTTTTAAATTTACTTATATATTCAAATAATTTAAGCTGTTAGTTATAGGGGAGCTGTTCACTTAAGCTGTTCAATCACATGTGGGATATACATACAAGCAAGCCACATCATCCATATTGTTAGCATAAGGTAGCATTTCACTTGGTCCAAGAATGTGCATATCATATTTTCAGATGTGTTTTAATAGACTTTGCAGTTAGGACTGTTAAAGCCTAGATTGGTTATTTAATTTAGTACTTAACATATTGTCATTACAGTAGTCTCTGATTGTCTCACAATTTTGAGCATGTTTTTTACTCATGTTGTTCTTTCTACTCTGCAGAAACTGTTTATGATTTCTCATAAGACTCATAGGCAAGAAGCAAAATATCCATAATATTCCTATCCTGAAATTTGGGAGCAGAGATGAAAAGAGGCTATGATTTTTCCAATGTCATGAACAAGATTTTTGACAGACCAGGATCTGAATTCAGCTCTTTTGAGCTCATACTTGTCTGCTGGGGTAAGCTGAGCCATTTTCATTTTTTCTTATACAGCCTTTTTTTCCAGTCATTTGTAGACAATTTGTTAATAGCGTGTTCTGAATAGCTTTGAAGGTATTGTTTATACAGTATTTAAAATAATGTAAATGATTCTGAAGTGAAGGAATGGCAAAAGAGAATGAAGACACAGATGTAGATTCAAAACTTGCCATCCTGTCTGTTTCTGGAGTGCATGAAAAAATGGCAACTGGAAGATGTTTTTTTTCACAGCTTGGAATCTGAATGTCATCCAAAGAGAAATGGAAGGAATTAGAGAAGAGGGTAAATTCTTACTACCACATTCATCCTTTGTTTCCTTCTTGTTGAGAGCAGGGCAATACTGTAGGTGAAAAAAATCATGCTGAGAGTGGAAAACCACCAACAAACCCATTTGTTCCCTGTTCATTCTATATCCCTCTACTTTTATCCTTTCTTCTCTTTTAGACCAGTGCAGAGAAACATGTCCCAGTGCAAACCTTTAGCACAGAATCACTAGTGTGGAAGAAAGACAAGTTTATGATATTGTCATACTGAAGCAGTATGAGATAAAACCTGTCTTTTGCCTAGTGCCTTTGCCAGGGAAATTTGAAATTACTCATGTCAGGGGGGCTTCCACTCCTCCTCTGACATTATATTTTGGATGGACTAAGTTATTTTTATTAGTTGTTCTAGACATTACAGCCACATTTCATTTAGGTTTTGGCCACCGTTGTCTTAACCCAATAACTCAGTCAAATCCCTGCATGGTTTTAAAAGTGAAACCAGAAGTAGGTCAAGTAAGTCTGACCAAAAACTGATGAAAATTATTCCCTGTAGGGAGTGAAAATGTGCAAAATAGTACTGACAGACAGTGGTGCAGAAAGGCTGTTTGTACTTGGGCACCCCATCCTTACAGCATCAAGCTGTATAGCTGAACATTCATCATATTTTGTGTGGCAAGCTACCGGTTTTTCATGTGTTTTACTGGAGACCCTATTGTATTGTGGGCTGTTCACAACACACCACATAAATTATGAGGAGCTAAGGTGAGTGCTCCAAATCCTTACTTCGTTTTCCTTTTCTTCACCCTTTTACAAAGCTGCTTATACCCGGGCTTAGAAGAGTTCTTAGCTGTGGAATGATACAATAGATGTCTAATGGAAACAAGGCTAAACACCAATTACCTTGATTTTTGGTGGAAGTTAGACATCTCCAAGCCTGTTTCTTTCTATAAAACTTAATAGACAGTTATTTGCACTTTTAATTTTTATCTAAACACGTTGGGACCTTTAACAGCACTGGGAATCAGATAGGTGCTTTTGAAAATGATAGCAACTGACAGGCAAAAATATCCAACCAGGCACTTTTTAAAACTCAAAATACAGTTGCAAAATATTGCTAACTGAATAATTACCCTTGTGTAGTCAAGGGGTCTTGACTGGTTTAGCCAAAACTATTTCTTAAATTAGCACTGTAAAAGGAAAAGGGTAATGCTCCTGTTTTATGAGCAATGACACTTTCTTTTGTATTTCTGAAGCATTATTAATACAAGTGAGATTTCTATTCCTGGTGGAGCTTAGAAGCACCATTATGTTACTGTTGTGGCTGCTGCTAACGGGAGTCTTGCCACAAAACTCTGAGCAAGATTTCCTATATTTTTGAGGTTCATGCTATGCCTTATAGGGCTCTGCCAATATATAGTATGTAAAATGTAGATTTGCATGATAAGGAAAAAACCCAGATCCCTAATAAGATCACTTACAGAGCTTTAGCACAGCAGAAAACTGATTTCAAAACAAAACTTCATTTAAGGATAAAAATAATTCTGCAAATACTCTATTTGCATGGGAAATATGCAAAGTATCATCATGCAATTTGAAATCAGCCAGAGAGCTGTCAGACACACAAAAATAAGTTAATTCTGCTGTTAATATTGCTCTACATTATAAATATTAATTGAATGCCATTCAACATTAGTTTCATTATTGTTTAGCAACTGTTTTAACTCCCCCCTACCTTTTAAATTGTCAAATAATTGGCGTTCTTCTGCTTGTGCCTGTTCTCATAAAGTAGATTTATGTGGAAAAGAGAGAAAAAAAATGTATAAAATAACTGAAAGGACCAAATAATTATGTTTCTAAACACACTGCAAGATTGCCCTTTTTCTCTAAGTTTGATAAACCACGAAGCACAGTTTTAGATTGCTGGCCAACCTCAGTCTGGCTGTAGGCAGCCGTCTGCACTGAGCAGAGTATATGCCATCCTGCTCACCTAATGTGTATCATGGGTGCTCCGACCAAAATTCATGAAATGCCTGAAGAAAGCTGACAGACTGCTTGTGGGAGAAACTGTCTGGTTTTCTCATTAGCAAGAGTTAAAGGGTCTGTATCAGGGCCTTTCATGTGGGAAAAAGAACTCATTAATTGCTTAATTCTGTGGTTGCTATTTATGTCATTATTTATTAATATTCTAGATTCTGACACTGGGGCAAATTCTAGTCTTAGTTAAATTAGTAAACTAATAGTAACTTTAAAAAGAAGCCTGATTAGCTATTGTCCTTTTGGATTTTTTCTAATTCCTTCTCAGGTATTAATGGCTTTGTACTGAAACAGAATGCGAGATTGATGAATACAAATGCATTTAACAGATATGAATGTAGCTAGACAGCAACTTTGGATGCTAGAGGATGCCATACTGAGTCCTTGCAGAACCTAGAAGAGAAAGCAGAATATCAGCTCTTGCTGTAATCACCAACGTGTTCTTCATCACCGGACTTTATTAGCTCCTCAGCAGAGATAGTCACATATGCCAGCCTTCTACAACCAGAAACAACTTGATTCTTATTTCAAGCACATGAGGAACATCACGTTTCAGGCTATCTATGTTTTCATGTCACTGAGAAATCCGATGATCACCTTAAAGAGTAGGTTACAATGGTACACTTTAATCAGCAATTGTCAGACCCCTAGAGATCTAGTTCGAAGTACTGGAAAAGACTGGACAAGATAAGAACAACCTCATGTGAGCCAACTGGTATGAGATGGTGCAAGAGTTGGTCCCCTATCTTCACCCCAAGTGACAAGAAGATAGAATGTTGTTGAGCACCATACAAAAATAACTAGATGAAACCTTGGTAAAGATGGGTGATCTTACTGCTCCTTGTCTTCTTCAAAACCATGAAGTGATTTTGCCTTTGATTTAGGAATTTGGGAATGGAGACTGGGGCACATTTCTACATAAAAATGGAAGGCTTTTTCCTTTACTTGATTTTTTGTTCCTTTTGGTTCTCTCACTATTGCTATAAAGTATGTATATGACAAAGGGACAAAGGCTAAGGATCTCTGGACTTAATGAACTGGCTTCTCTGGAAGAGCAGGCTATCACTTTTCATGAACAGTTACCAAAATGCACCCAGTGTGTCATAGCTCTCAGATTTAGTAATCTTTTCTCATTTTCAGAGCAAAATTATACAGCCCAGATCACAGCAACTTTTTGCTGACCGAGTTTTATCATTCACCTTATGAACTTTTCTCCCTCCTTGTGTTTATCTTCATATATAGGCAGAAAGGAGTCATCACCCTCAAAGAATTACATTGCAATGCACAAAGAATAGTCTCTGATACAATGTGCTCTTCATTTCCCTCATCTTCCCAACAGTCTTCCTTTGCTTGTACTTTAGTTCATCCTTGCAAACTTTGATGGCTAAAGAATGGATTCTGTAATCCTGATGGAGCTTCACCAATGCCTTCTATGACAGCAATGATAATTTACTCTCTCTCCTGGAAATCCTGCTTGTGACACATCCAGTGATCACGTTCACTGCCCATCACCTTGCTCATGTTGTCAGTCCCAATCTGTCGATTTTCTTACAAGTTGGGACGGGATTATGTTGTGAAACCAACTGCTCTGCTAAGGGGACAGTAAACACCTAAACACTCTTTTATGTGATTTCCCAGGTTTGACACAGTAGCAGACTCTTGCAGGATTTCATATGATCACTTGATATTTCTTTAAGACAACAGAGACCAAAACATGTTTGGAAGGGTGAGCACAAGAGAAGGAGGAAGGAGAGCAGTTGAAGCCTGTGCTATAACCTGGTTAACATATGTTATTTGTGAGAAAAACTGTGAGGTACGGAAATTGATGGTTATATTCTCTCCTGAACTGTCAGCCCTTGCCTGAATGACACACTGATTATTATTTTAAGGACAGATGGGTATGGATGGCTGCTTCAGGGAGGAGCGGGCTGTGCTAAGCAGCAGCGTATGCTGTGTGCACAGTGCTATTAGCATGGAACTGGACTGATGGAGGCAGAGTGCCCCTGCTTGCTTCTGCTGTATGTGAGTAAAGATACGGCACTTTCAGAAAGATGTTTAAAACACACAGAGGTATTTCTTACATGTATCTATGTGTACATCTCCTTGGCATTTATTGCATAGCTCCCTGCAGCCGCTGCGCAAGAATTAAAGATCTTTGTGACTGCATGTCTGCCAGTAACAAACTGAGGACTTGGTCTCCTCCTGTTTGGAAATAAATAAAAATAAAAACAAGAACAAGAACACTGTGGTTATGGCAAGAAAAGTAAATATGTCAGCAGTCACAGAGCTCTCATCACGAGAATGTGTATGAGTAGCACAATGCTACTTCATACATATATTTTGCTAATCTTTGACTTGTGCTTCCTACCTGTAATATATAAAGGGAGTGTAAATTGGCGAATATAACTTCATCAGCCACCATAACTTCAGATGGTGCCATATCTGGGTGCTGGCTGACTAGTGCATGCTCAGCACAGAGATTTTCCCCCATGAAAGGTATTCCCAGGCCAGGTTGTATTGGTGTGTACCCATGTAGAAACCAGCAGCTCTCTTCTTGAGGACTCATGGAGAAACCCAGATTTGAGAGGCATGTAGGGGTGAGAGATGTCTGACTTGACTGTAATAAACAGCACTGAGAAATATCTGGGCAATACAGAACTCAGGACAAAATTTGGGAAAGCTGCCAGTAACACAGAAATCCCAGAAAACAGTGTGGATTTCAGGATGATAAAACATCCTCTCCTGAGGTTTTTAATTTTTTCAGGCGTTCTGTACTTACAGAAGTGAGGCATAGATATAATTTTCTTTGTTTTACTTTGCAGATCAAGATATCAAATACACATGAAAGACATAGAAAACCCCAATCAGGAAAAATAAATAAAAAGAAATTAAAATACAGTAAGATGCCTTTTAAAAATTATGTGTGTGAATTATTGTGTAAGACGATTTTTCTTAGATTTGAGGTGCTAGAGCTTGGATTCTCCTTACCTTTGATCCCCATACCATTAGCACAAACCTCTCCAGATGAGCTGGTCTCAAGCCGAGCGAGCAGGACATGGCACATATCCCAGGGAGGTCTGGCAAGGCTTGCAAAATGCCTCTTCCCTTTCTAAAGCAGCTTGGGTGGGAACGGCTGGCAGCAAGACTCCCAAGCCCCGATGCCACAGCCTGCCCTTTTAAAGCATCAAAATGTGCCATGAGTTTTTGCTTGAGTGCTTTCTCAGGCATAAAATGTGCCAGACGCCGGTCCAAGGGCCATAATTGAAGGCACGAAAGAAAAAATTTCAAAAGTCCAGTAATCATCTCAGAATGTTTTTCTCTGTGGAAATACAGCTTGTGTCTCCATTGCTTGAGTTAGGGGACAGTGGAAAGCCATCGTGGGATCTGCGTACAGTGACGTGAAGCAAGAAATAACAAAACATTTTGATGTACTGGGAAACTCTGTTCTTTCAACTGCCTGCTAAGGACAATGGAATTTTATATTACTTGTGGTAGCTCTTTTTATTTCTTTCCATCACACGCTTTTTAGCAATATTTGCAAAAAACTTTGAAGCAATATTGCTACAAATGCATATTTAAGATTTGATTACTCATTCTCATCCACTATCATGTGCCAGACATGCAGCCTACTCTAACAGATTACTGTTCTTAAAGTTGTTACAGGAAGGTTAAATAAAATGTTACTTTTATGACACTGAATATCTTTATGATGTTTTAGCTAAATCATACTCTGTTTGGTGATGCCACAGATGTGCCAGGTATTAAAATCAAACTGGCAAAATGTCAGCAGTCCTTTACTCAAACTATCAAATCTCTGATCTCTGAAGTGCCTACCATTTGTTTTACTGCACCTCAAGAGCCCATCCCTGCCAGTCTTCCTCCTGCACATTTGAGGACACACCGCAAAATCAAAACATGCCAAAAGCATTCCAACAGTAAGATCAACGTCTGAACAGAAGCCACCAAAAGTCTTGATTATCCAAATTCCTGTCTGCTGTTGGCATTAACCATCCCCTTTCAGGAGCCTTCTTCAATAATTTATTGAATTCATTGCCAAAGTTTCAGGAAAAGTCAGGTACCGTCCCAAAGTGGTAGCTAAGAGCGAGTGTTTATATATAATAAATAAATGCATAAATAAATAAATAAAAGATGTAGCTTCTAAAACAAAAGCAGTTCCATGAACGGAATGACTGATGCTACAATCTTTATGTAAGAACAGGAAAATTCACGAAATACAGATTAATGAAGAGGAAAAGTAAAAAATCTTGATATTGCATTGTTGAGCTTGTCCTTTAAAACACAGCCAGAGCTGAACATTGATGCTGAATGGGGCACTTGGACATTTTTTTGGTAAAACTTATATATTTAAATAATAAGAAGACCCCACTGAGATGTTTGCAGATTTTTTTTTATTTACTTTCTACCTGCTCTAGTTCTTTTCGTTAAAAAAGATTAAATAATATTTAGTCAACACACTTTAAGTGAAAATGAGATTTCTCTTGAACTTATATAAGCAAGAAATTACGATACAAATACTTCGAGTTTTAGATCTCAAAAAGTTTTGCACAGTGATTCAAGCATAAATAAAATGAACTTATATTAAATATTTTGAAACCTTGGTTTTTTGAGTATTGCAATCAATTTTTCAGCACATTTGAAATGTTTCGAGAGATGAAAGCATCTCATTTTTAAATCATTCACATTCTTGTGCCAACCTATTTTTTTTTTTCAAGACTTAAAGGAAAGCCTGGGCTGAAGCTGGCCAGCTTCTTAAAAAGCCATGTTATGAAAAAAAAAAAAAAAAAAAAAAAAGAAAAGAAAGATTTCAAAGTGTTTTGATATATGTTATTCTGAGAATACGATACCAGCAGAAGAATTGTCAATGTAAGTATACACTGTAAAGGTCTCTATACCCCCTTTCAACTCCTTTTTCTTGATGTATTAGTGTGAAGTGGTCCCAGTATGGATTAAATATAGGTCAAGAATACTTATTTGCCAGCCTTAATTACATGTTGTGCTGCCTTCAGATATTTGTGTTTGACTTGTAGTACTTTCCTTAGCCAAATAACATGTAAACATACTTTAAGCAAAAAGTTGAAACAAGTCACTTAGAGAAACATTTTCTACCTGCTGCACTGAAGTTACACCCAAATCTCTCATCAATGTTAATGCCACTTCTGCAGCTAACACAACACCCTGTGAATCTGCTTTTAGGTCCCCAGAAGAGATAAAGGATGTTTCATTTTTTTTTTAGGATGCTTGCCAAAGTTAGAGGACTGAGGCAGCGCAAGGATAATCACACTTCATGTTTCAGAGTAGAAGGAAATTGCCTCATGGCCTGGACATGAGACTTTTTCCCCTCAGGTATTGCACATTTGGGTCTCATGCTCTGAAGTGTTAAGTACTGGAGTGCTTGAGAACCATGAAAACCACAACGGGGAGTTGACAAAACAAGGGGGTAAGCCACACCTTCTGAATGTTTCAAGGATGTTTTTTTGTTGGCTTGCATGGAGAAATAACCCAAAAAGCCTTTTGCCTGGACCAGCTGTCCTGAGTCACCCAGCACCTGCCTCATTTATGGCAGGTGGCTGCTAAGGGTGGTGTGCCAGCTTAACTCCTTGCCCATGTATAAAGCTGCAAAAACATATTTTAAAAATATTTCATTGTTCATCTGCCAATCAAGAAAAAGTCCATAGGCAGGCAGGACTTCCCTTGCTCTTGCAAACCAGGAAAAATATTTTAGCTCAGAACAGTCTGAGTGGTAAGTGAATGCTGAGAGCTGCATCACCTCTGCAAGCTTTACCTAAATGAAGATACTGCAATATGGAAACTATTTCTGGTTAAATAATGGGTGATCTATTTTCCCATTATGTAATCAAGTCAGTACTCAAGTTGCTAGAAGCTGTGAAAAAATTAGATAGCTGTTTTCACAGAGGATCTTTACATTTAAATAAAATTAAGGGAGAGGGAAAATGCAGTAATGGGGTGTTAATATTCAGTTGGAAACTGCTTAGATTTAATAAACCTGTGAATTCTGAGATGCACAGGAGGTTCTGTCTGAACATCAGGAAACTCTTCTTTCACTGCGGGGGTGACTGAACACAGGAAAAGTTTGTCCAGAGAGTCTGCACCCTAAGACATATTCAAAAGCTATCTGGACACAGTCCTTGGAAAATGGCTTTTGTTGGCCCTGTTTGGCCAGGGGAGATGAACAAAATGATGTGTGGAGATCCATTCCAACCTCAACCTTTCTGTGATTCTGTATGTCTCACAGCACTGATTAAAAGTTGCTTTGACATTGTGCTAGCTTTCAACTAGCATTTATCTGTACATAGAGTACGTTTCAGTGATTTGGTCTTCTTTTTACTGTTTACCATTCTGACTATCTTTTGCTTTGACTTTGCTGGAGAAATCCATGTTTAAAATAGCTAAAAGGTGGAACATCGATGTGAAGCTCTAGTTTACGGGGGAGAAAGTCTGGGTTCTCTGGTTCTGTTTGTATTGCTCCCAATTGAATTTCATGTCCACAGACCTCATGAGTTTATATTCATTCTCACAGTTTTCCCAAACTAATTTTAAAAAAGAAAAACATAAAGGAAAAAAAAATATGCCATCTTCAGTTAACTTTAAAATATAATCCCTTGCCTTAATAGAAAGGGTCAAATAACTGCCTTTTGCTGTCATGCAACAAAGATGCATATTCATAGCTACCATTACAATGACAAAAAAGGAAATGAGGAGAGTTAAGGCTGCTGAAGCAGACATCCTTTGTTATTTGCAAGCAAATTTTCTCAATTTTCAGCATCTCACACTGCATTATTAACTAGCAAAGACTTAGCAAAGCCACAGCTATAACAGATAATACTTTGTACTTAGAGCCTTTCATCCAAGACTATCAAAACACTTGAGAAAGGCAGGCTTTGTTACTACCAGAACACAGATGAGGAAACCAAGGCACACAATTTATGTGGCTTGATCTTGAGTGTAATGTAAATTCAACCATAAATTGAAGAAACTTATGGCTTTTTGGTTTCCAGTCTACTTAGATTATCTCCATGGAGTAACTGCATTTACGTACTGACACTAGCCTGCAGATTTAGGGCTTGCTGAAGGTTTAAGATGGTGTATAATGAACAGGAAATTATCTGATGAGTTACAAAGAGTGGCTACAATAATAAATGATAGTTAATTATGATAATAGATTTGATCATTTATTGCTACAGGATGTCTAGTAAAAGTCATTTTAAAAAGCTAGTCAACTTCATAAACTTACAAAACAAATTATCTATCTGTTACCTTGCTTTCATGTTTTGTTGTTAATTTTCTATTGTTGTCTGAATGCAGGACACAACATAACATAAACCATTCTTTTCTATTTAGAAAATGTCCTTCCGTTATTATTGAATTATACTAAACAGAGTTAATTTTCAGGTTTTTTTCAGAAAAAAAGAAAACACTGAAATAAGGAAAAGGGGTGGAAGGTGTGCAGAAGCAAGAACAGCAGCAAGAATCACCAAGAAGTAAATAAAATGATGTGGTACGTAGTATTTCGTTGTCTTCCAGAGAATCATCCATGTTTGTAGATTTGCATTTTTACTTCAATCCTTTAAATTTCTTGGGTCAAAATTATACTTACTTGAGGACACCCTTACACACAGGACACTATAAACACTTTATTTTGTAAGTGAGACATCAGGTCTAAAACCTTTGCAGTTCCTTTAGCTCTCTATACCCAGCTGTCCAAAGCTGTCAGTCAAATCATAAATTTGGGCCAAATAAGCAGTTGTCTTTCTATCTCTGCAGCAGCAGACTTTTTTTGTTAAATTCAGGATTATGAGTCTCGGGGGGCCTTTCCTCCTTTTTTTTTTTTTTTTTTTTTCCAAACAGGACTTCAAATTTGCTGTAATATGACTACTAAAGTGATGTGAATTTACCCAAAGAGATGCTATTTTCTGTTGAACAGCTCTGGTTGTCCATAAACACCTGGAAATGAATTTAAGGCAGACCTACGAATGAGACAGCAGTTAATAGCATAGACCTGCCCTATATTATCTTGAGTCACATGATTAAGTAGCTTTTCACTTTAGAGTGTTTCAAGTGAAAAATGTATTGGTTACAAAATTTGGACAGTTTTCCCATTTATGATAGAAATCCTATTAAAATTAATCAGCCTTTCAATTTAAAACAGCCTGATAAAAATTTAAATCATGAAAATGCTATGCTACATTTAAACTATCGTTCAGTTAGCTCATTAATGAGATCAAAAGTTACCATTTTTTGTGACACTTGATCATTTGAAAGCATGTCAAGAACTTAAATCAAAGACCTTTCAAATGCAGTACATTTCTATGGAAAAAGTCATATCTGAGCCAAAGTTAATACCTTTTTCTCTCAAACCATTGCATTTGTTCAGAAAATAAAATACTGAATTGAACAGGAACTAATTTTTCACCCCAAAGCCACAAGTGCTCAGCACAACTAATATATGGCCTGGAAGTAATACACTGTTTAACACAAGCACATCTGTAGTACAATTCCAGCTCAGGTCTGGTTTTATAAAGAGAGCCAAATCTTCCTCCTACATAGCACAATTACTATGACTGTCAAAATACTCACCCATAGTGGCCATCATTATGGGGGTATTAGATGGCCTCACTATTTATGAGGAGCAATCAGAGGTGACTAATAAAATCTTCCTAATCAATTGGTAATAATAACTTTATATTTCACTGTCAATTACCTTATTTCTGTTATCAGTCTTCCCTTTTGTCATATCTCTGTGAAAGTCTCACCCTATTTCCCATTTAAAATGCATTCACTACTATGGAAAAAAATTCTACTCCACTTTGAAAAGTTCTTTATTTATTGTTTAAAAAGCAGTTAAAATGTGTCACTTAAAATGTGTGTAGATGCCCAACTTTGATCTAGGTTTCTATCAGTGTTTCACTGGTGTGAACGCCTTCTAATTAAAGTCTAAACCATACATTAATATTTTGCTTGAATGTCCTGGTTGAGGACATTGTTTTGCAAGTTATTCTATTGTCAATGAAGTAGCGTTCTGGGAGCAGTGTACATTGTTCTGCTTGAGTTTGGTTACTACACAGGATTTGTGGGGCAGAAGTGTGCTTCCTTGCAGCCAGGGTCCCCCAGACTTGAGTAATGCTGATCAAGGGACATTGCTTGCTTGGGTGAACTGCCATCCCACCTCTCTAGCTCCCTCTGCCTGGGTGGCAGGAGGCAGAAGAGCCCCAAAAAGGAAGAAACATGAGCCCATGAGAAAAGTGAGGGGCCAGAAAAGCTTGGGGCATGATTGCCCTGTGGCAGGGAGGAGACAGGTCCATCTAGGGACACACTGGCCAAGGAGGGCAAGTGCCTCCTGGCTGGCAAGCTGACCATCTGCTTGCCACCTGTGAAAATACCTGGTCCTTGACTCCATCCCTTTGGTCACAGTGGGGGGATGGATCATCTTCCTGAAGTTCACTGTGTGCAGAAACAGCAAGAGAGTTTACAAGGGGAGAGCAACCTGTGGGGATACGTTCCATAGGCCAGAATAACCCATCACCGAGCTGTTAGGGTAAAAAGGGGGAGGTGTAAAAACCAATAGCATGGTCCAATGTCTGGGTTTTTCAACCTCTAGATAAACCTTTATGGTTTTCTGTCATAATTTTGCAATAAAGAATTATTCATTGTCTGCAGGGCACCCTGGGATTCTTCGAAGTAATGCAAAATATGTTTTCTGGGAAGAATCACAGAGCACTTGACTTAAAACTACACAAAATAAGAAACAGTGCACATACTAAGGAAAAAAAAAAACCCACAAAACGAGTAACAAACTACAAAATCTGACATCATTTTGATGAGAACTCACTAAAATCATACGCTTGCCTCCATTTCCTTCTTACAAAAAACCCCACTTTGCAGCTGACTCCTAAAATGCAGGCGCGTAGCAGAGCCATGTTGTTCAGTAGGTTTGTTTATCTTGGGTTCAGTTGATTTGTTGCAGAAATATGCTAGACCCTTAATCCCAGTAGGAAACTGAAACTGTGAGAAAGACAAAGTCTGGCTGACCCCCTGCAAGAACAAGCAGCAAATCCTGCTGAGAAACAGCAGTAGCAAAAACAGAGGGTATTACCAGAGAGTTTTGTCTTGTAGGATGACAACTGTTTAAAAAATGCAATGACTGAAGGAGTAATTCTTCTACACCCTCCCACTTTGCCTGTATTAAGCATGTAACAAATGGTGAATTGAAATCTATACTGGTAATAGTGTCAATGAGGGATCAGGATTATACATGATACTTCCTCAATTTGTTATGCCTCATTAGCATTGTGGCTTATTGCAGAGAACGACACAGTTCCCAGGCATTCCCTCATGGCCTGTCCTGATGGATAATGGAAATAAAGAAAGGCAAGGCACGGGTGACACATGGCTCTCACAACATTTATCAGGGGCATAGTTAGCTGGGCTAGGTATGTTTCACGTTCTCCGTCAGAGCCACATATTGATCTGAATTAATAGTCATGCTCGCTTGGTACTTTTCCAAGGAGCACCCCGTGTGGAAGGGGCCATGGTGCTAATGAATACACAAGTTTATTCTCTGAAAAAATATTTATGGTGCCATGATAAAAAACCAACAAACATGGTTCTTCGCATCAGACATGCAACCTCCCCCCTGTTGAAGCTGTTCCTGCTGATGTGGTTTCACTAGAGGCAAAATTCTGCCCACATGCAAACTAAATGGATATAATTGTCTTATCTGAGCTTAAATTTTAAGAATTAGTAAATTAGAATTTCAGAAGTTGGCATTTCTGTTCTGCAGCTCATGGGGAATCCAGGTTCTATTTTTTGTAGCATACCTTTGTTATACCTTGGCACTTGAGCCAAAAAACAGCCTCAGTACACACATTTTCAGTCTGAAAGGGCTGATTTCAAGTGAAATGACAAGTTCAGGAAGAAGTCAGGGACTGAAGTCCTTCATCAAAGAGAACAATGCTGAAAACTTACTCAGGGTGTGTTTGCATCATTAATTAGGACCAGGCTTCTGCCCAAATGAGAACCTGAATTTTCTGACTATCCAAACTGCTCTGATTGCCTCCCAAGGGACTCTCTTTGCTCAGAAACCCACTGGGAGGTGGCCTGGCCTTCTAAGGAGAGTACCAGCAGCATAGCAGGGAAACTCTCATGACCAATATATTGTTCTTGGACATCTGTTTCTGCTCCCCAGCTGAGATTAATGCCCAACTGTATACTGTTTTAACAGCAAGCTACAAAACTATTAAACTTACTGAGGTTCAGGAGAAAGGAAATTTTGTCTGCGTTCTCAAGATTTTTGGAAGAACCAGAACTTGAAACTAGTAAGTGTTAAATGAATAGGTGGGAAAAAAGACCTAAAAGAACAGATTAATAATGCTATTTGTAAAAGTAAGATAGTTGTCAGGAGTTTTTGCCTTTATCTGTCAAGAAGGCAAAGAACAAGAATGGTGCGAAACCTACTATGGCACAACGGAAACCAACCAAAGAAAGAAATCTCTTTTCATTGGCACAGAGCCCGTAAGGAAAAGAACGGAAACAAGTTTAACATGTATACAAAACTGAGCAGATACACAAAGAATCTATGCTCAGGTTGATCCACAGGATGTTTGTACAATATATATAAACCTCTTATTTTATCTAGGTTTCAGATAGTCAGAATTTAATTTCCACTTTTTGTAACAACCAAGAAAGTTATAGTGTGTCCCTCTGATCTCAGTGAGATCTCAGCACTGATGGTACAGTACTATTCCTTCTTCCATCTCTTGCATGAGAAAATGTAATGAACACCAGAGAGAGCTTTACATTTTATTACAAATTGGGCTTCTCTTCAGTGAAGCAAAGGGTTGATGTCTGATGGGGTTGAAACACCACCAGTGAAGAAGGCTTGGCCTAGTTAAAGTCGTAAGTGTATTTAATATCCAGCTGCTTAAGGGCTGAGCTGAACCTTAAGTAGATGCACAATCATAGCTCTACAGAGACTCTGGGCATGATGCTTCATTTCAGAGACCTGCATGGGTGAAGCTCAAGTAGTGGAAGAGTCTCAAAGCCACCTGTCCATTTGTATGTCAGTTTTATTGAGGCACCAAAAGCCTGAGGTACTTTCAACAGTTCATCTGATTACTCACATGAGGGTTATGAACCTATTGATGTCAACAGTGCCCAGCACCCCTGAGTACATATGGGGATATTATTATTCCTGGGGGTAGTGTATTTGCAGTCTTCTCTTCAAGACAGCTTAGACCAACATCTGAATGTTCGTGACAGTAACCCTCAGTGTCTTGGCACCAACTGTACGCTGCTTTTTCTGTCAGCAGCTGGGCTGTACTAATATAATCCAAACTGCAAAGTTTCAAAAAAGATAATTAAAGAACCCCCAACTAAAATCCTAAAGTGCAGACAGTGAAAAATCTTTACTGTGCTAGAATCATCATTCAAAGCTAGTTCTAAAAGTAGCAAGAATAGCATTAAATGTATATCTATATATCTTTTTAACCTTTATACAGACAGCAGGAGCACTGCAAGCTAAATTTGCATTTCATAGTGGGAAACAAAACCATCCCACAAAGATATGATAAATCATCAGAGGAACAACGATGTGCCCTGACACATGCATATGTTTTTCTAAAATCACACAGAATGAAGATACAAGACACAAAACCCTATCTCCATCTCAAAGGTTTGTTAACTATAACCAAGCCTGACTACATCTAGAGCAATCTCACTGAAATTTGAAATATGGATTTATTTCCAACAATTATACTTCATTCCTTTTTTTTTTTCTTTTTTTTGTCAATTAGCTGACCTAGTTTTCAAATCACATGAATTCTTCAGATAGACTTTGTTACACATGTGCAATGGCAATGCAGACTTACTTCCAGTGATATTTTCATTACAGGGAGGAAAAAAGTCTGTCATTCCTGCAAAGCATGTCATATAAGAGGATTATTCAGTCTGGTTCAACTTTTTTGACTTCCTTGAATATATAGCAGAATCAAGTTTGAACAAGTAAGTTTTTAAAAGAAAGGTATGATGAAGAATTTCCATATGAATATTTCAATTCATATTTTAAAAGTGCAATTTTTCCTATAGAAAACCAAAACAAAACATTTCCGTTTGGCTTTGTTTGACCCAAATTAGAGTCTTTGGGGGTGGGGTGCTTGAAAACCAAGCCAGATTGTTTTAAATCAAGTGACTTGGCATAAAACTGAATTCCCTACCAATATATTTACTTTGCCAATCATAGTTTCAGTCCCCCATTTCTTTTAGGCCAACCTTCCTCGAAGACCACATATCCTATAAAGTAATAAATGGATTTCACTGACACATGGCTTGTCTACAAGATAATTAATTCTCAGTAAGCGAGGATATGAATTTACAGTGTACTAGCTATGCTGCACTGACTCTCCATATGGACATCCTAATTGCATTGTGGCTTGCTCTATCTAAAGCACATTAAGGAAATAACTACACAGACTTGTTACTGGGAAGAAAGCAAGGATGAGGGTTTACTGCTCTCCTATGGCACTAGCTGATACGCTTGAACTCTTTCATTTCTTGCAGTAATGTGAGAGAGCACTGAGTGCCCAAGCTGGACTTACTGCAGACTGTCTAATAAGCTACAAATCCTCACCCTGATGTGCTCTTCCTCCGCTGGCCTCTTCATTGACGTGCTGATCTGTGTGATGCATCATACTCCAAATCTTCAAATAGCTCACTTGCTCTGTGCACTTTGAATTCCCTCCTGTGTGGCAGCATATGGCTGACAGACATCTATACAGCATCCCTTGTCAAGATGCAATTCTGAATGCATTCAGAGCCCAGTATTTTCATTGTATCAGCAGGTACCGCATGAGGGCTGTGTTCACCACTAAAGCCTTTGGTCCTTACTGTGTTTTCTTCCTGGTTATAAACATTAATGGAAAAACCATTTTGAACAAACCTCAGAAGAGAACCCGTTAGGTAATTCAGCCTGGATACCATCCATTGACTGACGACTCCTGGCTGCACAGCTGCCCCTGTTTCCAGCTATGTTGGTGCAAGGAAGTAATGAGCAGCAGGTTTGCTAGGAGGCACCAACCCATCAAGCTGAGGAGTTTCTCCACTGCAAGTGCAGCTGTGGAAGCTCAAGCTCACAGTGCTGGGTTATAAGCTGAGACACCCTCCACCAGTTAGTGTTTGGTTGTGGGAATGGTCTGCTGGTGAAAGCACCTTATACCATGCCTCTCAGGAGACCCTAGAAGGCCATCACAAAAGTGAATCCAGCTCATCTGTACAGGTTAGACTGTTTGTTGTTATTTCTGAATTGTTTAAGCTTCTCATGACTACTGTATCAATTGGAAATCTCACAGGAAGATTTCTAGTGAGACTTCCATGTGTGCTGGTTTCTAGCCAGGAGTAAGCTATTTGGGAGCAGACTTCACTGTCACTGAGGTTGCTATGACTAGAGAGTTCAGGACATTAAAAAGGGGGAAGTCTCTCCCCTTACCACCTTTCACACAAATATTGTGAGACAACGAGTAGCAAAACCCCAGTTTTTTTAAGAACTCCTGTGTTACTTCCCCAAAACTTGAAATCTTCCCTCATCTCCTGCCCTCTACCATCCAAGAACTTTCCAAGCTCCTGCAAGACTGTGCCACAAGGATATCCCTGTTCTATCCTACTCCATATACATTTTCCTTCCTTGTGCCTAGGCACACTTAATGTCAACAATTATCTCCAGGTTTCCTCCCTCTCTTCACCTGCCATTCAAGGGACTGTCAGTGTTGGATAAAGTCTGAGGTTAATTTCTCCCATTTATTCTTTACTTTTCGCCTTGCTAGCCATTGCCTCTTAGTGGCCAAATGGCAAGTGAAAGAGAAGCATTCTCTGTATCTGGCAGTCAGTGATGTCTACTGTACTCTGCTGCTAATCTTCACAATTTCACGAGCTTCAAGACTTTTGACAGATTAGGCTGACAGTAGGTAACATGTTCAGAATTTATTGGGGAAAGACGTGGGGGTAGTGACAGATTAACAGAATCACATATGGGACAACGTGATAGGCCCCTTTTTCTTAGAAAATCAGATCAGAAGTTCCCAAAATGTGCTGTTCATGCCATGTGAGTTTCTCCTTACGTGCTAGACACTTTCAAAAGTTTGTGTTTACATCTGTAGTACTTTTATTTCTAGACACACGTCAACATACACTATCCAGGTAAGGCAAATGGACAATTTTCACATCAGAATGTATTTACAGTGAGTGGCCAGCCTAAACATACTGTCAATCTGCTTTAAATCTAAAATTAGATCTGAATTTTATACATGTATGTATATACATGTATGATACAGCAAATACACACTATCAAAAGCTAAGTTTTCTACTGTAAGCAGATCTTTTTAGTTGAAATAGCTTGTAGTCTTATGTTGATTTATGGGAGTAATCTACGTAGTGACTATTACACTTAAGCTTTGAAGCAAGAGATTCTAAGATAAATTAGAATTTTCAGCATGAGGAGAAAAAAAAGAGTCTCTAGGAATTAATTTCTAATGCACTTGAAGAAATTTCTGTTCATGATTCATTCATAGACAAAGAAACAGTGAAAACCTTTTTCCACATCAACTTGCAACTCCATTCATATTTATCAACCAGTCCTTAATCCATTTAATCCAGCCAGAGTGCCTGTGAAAAGGAGAGAGGTATGGTGTGAAATGTGACAGCCACCAGAGCAGCAGGAGGAATCTGTTATTTCATACCCACCCTACCATGCTGCAATAGTGCCGTGGCTCCCGGCGTGTGGCGGGGCAGGCGCCTGCACGGCAGCGGTTCCCACGGGGGGAGATTGTGCCTGTCTGCAGCCACACCTCAGCCCCCACCTCCCCCCCACATCACTACACCAAGAGTTTTCCATCCCAGATCCCGAGGCAGTGCTGGGCATAGGACAGGTGGAGTGTGGGTGTTTGGAGGCGGGAAGTGCTCGCGTACATTATTTATTTACTTATTTATTTAACTCGGTGTTGCTATTTCCACCACCTTTTGACTTTGGAGAGCTAAGGGACTGCCTTTGTCCCTGTGTCTGTCTGTCCTTTATGATGATACACCTGTGTAGATCAGCTCAAAGGATGGGCTGGGTGTGAGCAAAGGTCAGCTGAAGATTTTGGATTTTGTGGTTGTGTCTGTTTGAACTGCTTCTTTTAACGCTGTGTTTGAATCATGAGCCCTATCTCAAGCTGTGATGCTGCTGCTCTCAGCTCTGTGCTTTGATGGCACTGCAAGCTTCGTTCTAGCCTCTTAACAGCAGTCAGTATCTTCTTGGCACCAGACATGTGAACAAATTTAGAATTTGTCATTTAGGCATTTTTTTGGTAGAGGTGAATTTCATTCTGGAAGAGGGAAGAAGCTAAAAGTTGTATGTAATAACGGGAACTCAAATTTGTATGCTTGCAGAGGAATTTTAGATTACGTGTAAAATTCTCTAAGCCAGGGGAAAAAAAAAAAAAAAAAAAAAAAAAAAAAAAAAAAAAAAAAAAAAAGAAAAAGAAAAAAAGAAAGAAAAAAAGATATATTCTTAGCCACACACTTAGTTCTGGCTAAAATCTCAAGTCAATAAATGCTTATCACAATGGCACAGGATGATTCCAAGGCACAGGCTGTGCCAGGTGCACAGGCATATACAGCAAAGGGGAAGAAGCTTTTAACATTTTTTTTTTTTATTATTAACCCTCACACCCTGCCTACTCCTCTTATCTCCTCGGTTTGATGGAAACCTTTGCTTTTCTGCTGACAGTGTACCGTGGAAGAGAGGACACCCTGGACCCCAGGGCAGAAAGGGAAAACCATCACTTAATCTTTCTCTAGTCCTCAGCCTCAAAATTGGCCTGTGAAAAAGAGCAGCAGAAGGAAAGGGACAAAAAGTGGAATAAAAAAGAGGGAAAAAGGAAGTGGTTATAGGAGCAGCCTGAGCAAAGTGAGGAGGATAAAGGGAGTTGCACCTGGCAGGAAAACATGCATTTCATCTCCTACCTGGTGGCAATCCCTCCTGAAATGCAGAGAGTTAAAATCAAAACAGAGACTTAATTTCTTGTGGGTGTGCAATGTCTAATTCTGATTTTACAGAACTATGTGTAAATTCCATGCAAATTTGCCTCCAGGATTTTCTGTGGCCTCACACAGGCAGCCCTTTCCTCCTCATTTGAATGCTTAGCTACATGTATTTTACTATACAACACAGAAGAAATATTAGTTTAACCAAATCCATTGTCAACTAACTCCAGGGCATGACTAAATTTTGCTTTACCTGTAAGCAAAGGATACAGAGGTGCTTGGAAATTTTCACCTGAGCTGGTCCTGCACCAGTACCAGAAGGCTTAAGTACAACCCATCCCTTGCATCAGAGTGACAGACTGATTCCATGTTCTCTTATTTCAATTAGCTAGCCTAATACAGTCCCTCACTGAACATTTCTCATCTTCAAGGTGTCGCATTTGCAAGAAAGCGATAGAGTCAAGAGGAGGTATCTTTGCTTGCTAGATTAAAGAAACTAATTAGATTATGGTTTTGTTTTGTTTGGGTTCTTTTAGTACTTAAAAAACAAGAAGTGGGTGTTAGTTCCATGTCGTGCTACAAAACATCAACAAGGTGACCCCATTTAATTATTTTCCTCATTCACACAGCTCCTAGATCTGCAAGAATTCTTGCTTTTCACAGGTACAATGGAATACTCCAAAGACAAAAGATGATTAAAAAAAAGAAAAAAACAAAACAAAAAAAACAACCAAAAAACTCACCCCTAATTAGACATTAAGGCTTTACTTTAAAAATGCACAGTGGGAAATCAGTGATTTTTCTTGGATACAGAGACAAACTGGAAGTGTTTTCTATGTACATACATACATAAACAACTTATGCTGTGTACCTCCAATCCATAAATCTATTCAGAATCTAGTCATTTTACCTGTGAGCTACAAGAGGGGGGTCAAAGTTTGAGTCAGGAATGTGTATTTGTATGGTTTACTATGCCTTTTTTTTATATGTAGTATCTTTTCTGCATGAGTCGCTCTCCCAGGATGATTGCTGAAATGAAAATTGGATATCACAATATCAATCATTCTGTATGGCTGCTACTAGTGCTTCTGCTTCCATGATGCTGCTGAATTTTTGTTCAGAATGCACAAATTCATGCAGTTTTCATTATAGTTCTGAAGCCAAGGTAGAGAGAACTGAAAAATAAGAAGGCACTAGTCAGCACCTTTCTAAGCATGCACATGCACAGTGCAAGTTACTGAGACTCAAGTACCAATCTAATATAATTTTAAGGCATAAAGCCATGGAATAGTTTTCTTTAGTATTCAAGGTGTGGTTATGGCAAAAAGTGGCATGCTGGTGAAATACCATATATGTTATCAGCAATCCTGCAGCATAGTTATAAAGAAAATCTTTTGCATATAATTACATCAGAAGAACAAAACAGCAGCTCCCTGATTCAGAAGATACTCCTAGAAAGTCATCAAGTGGAGGAACAACATACAAGGTGAATAGTACCTTTTTCAGGGAAAAAAAAAACCAACAAAACCCCAAGTGCTTGAAACTAAGGACTTGTTAAGTGCTGGTAATACATTTCATGCAGATTCAAAAGTGCAAAATGCTACTAGATAGAAGATGATGACAGATCTTTGCTCTTGTCAGCATAGAGACAGAGACTGTAGCAAGTCATTATCACCCAAGTTGTTACTGTGAAGTGTAAATAAAACAAAAATAGCGACCAGGAAGATTGTAAGATTGTTGATCAAGATTCTGAGTATTTGGAAACCAGCAACAGAAGACCCAACCAAGAAGGACCTTCATCATAAACTGGAAGCAGAGTTTAGAAGAGTGCTATGTTTTACCATGAAAAGAAAAATCATCCTGTATCCAGACAGCTTGTGATAAACCTGACATAGATAATCTAGCACTAAAGATGTTTAAAGCAGCCAATTCAAAAGAAAAATACCTTCAAGTGGTTCTGAGTAAAACAGCCTTACAGATGAGAGATGACATCAAAGTAGAAACTGTGAAAAAGCTGTTGTCTTCTTGATGCTGAGAATTCAATCACGGTTCACTAATTATACCTATTTCAGTCACAGCCTTTCCTGCACAGCATCAGCAAAAGAAAGATTTAAGCCTATCAACCATAATACTTCACTCACTTGAAGTTCTACTGCCAAGGTTTAGTTTATTCAGTCACCTGCTGAAAGAAATCCATCCACCAAAACATATTTTGCTGCTATTTATTGCTCAGTCTTTAAGAGGCAATGTGGAGCTTATTTGATTCTGATATGGCAGATTTCAGACTAAAGAGGCTGATGCATCCCTTTTTATCTCTAAGCTGGGATCAGCCTCAAAAGAAGAGCTGGTACTGTCACCATTCGTTGTCTGCCATGTGTATGTATGGTGTACTGGCTTGTGATCATGCTGATAGACTCGAGGAGACAACACGGAGAGAAGATACATCACGGTTTCTCAGCCTCTGTTCACTTGGTAACAGCAAGAAAAGCCCCTGGGTAATGCCTTGAAGAACAACAGGCAGTCGGGTGAAGTTCAAAGGACTTCAGTGCTTGAAGACCTTGGTTTGGATGCTTCCTTGCTCACACACTAAACAGCCTTTGAACACTCTGACACTTCCTTGAAATGCTGTTTTCACATGTGGACTTCTGCATACACTTGCCAATCTACCAAATGAGTCTTCTGATTATTTACTATTTATTACTCCATTTCTACGGTGAATGTGTAGAATTCTTGGCTTAGACTGGTTTCTCCTTGGGGAAGGCAAAAAAAAGCCCACAACCAAAACAAAAATCCACACCAAAAATGACAAAAAAACCCCAACCAATAGAATATGAGATAACTGAGGCACTAGACAAAGATAACGAGATTCAAACATGTAAACTATCAAATCAAGTTCAGAATGGTGGAAGAAGGATTGCAGACATAAACTGTGCAACAAATGTTCTCTGTTTCCCATGAGATTTTACTCCAAGCGTACGCCCTGTTTCACTGGTGAGGACAAATAAGATAACATCCTACAAATTTGTGTTGATGAAGATTTAAAGGTTAACAGTATTTTAGGGATATATATCTACTGTCGTGAGTGCCCTTTACAGTAGAGTTAGTATTCTTAGTTGAGGGTAAAGAGTTTTCCTTCATGACAGTTTTTACACATCTTTATTAAAAATGCTCCCAAATATTAGCAGAAGTCTCACACTACAAAAAGAATTAGGAATACATATATAATTGCTGGACAGTCATTAAGAAGCAAATTGCAACTGCTAAGCTACCAGTCACAGAAGATTATCATATTTAAATAAAAGTAAATGGATATAGATGCCTTCAGAAAGTATTATTAGAATTTTCCACCTTACATGGCAACAGCAGCATGGCAACAACAGGACTCCCAGTGTTGTTCATAGGCTTATTTAGCAGTCATTTCTTAAAGATAATTGCATATATAGAGTAATTAAAAGACATTGATATTCCTACTTCAGGAAAAAGAGATGTTGCTTTTTTGTAGACAGAGCAATACTAAGGGGAAAAGACTGCAATGCCTAAGCAGTAGTCTCAGAAAAGTTTAAATCAAAAGTAATTAAATTTCTTGGAAAATACAGTGGTTTCAAAACATGTGTTCATCCTGAATCAAAATAAAATTAAGATATTTGTGATTTAAAACACATGTGCATTTGCAAGAGACTGATATAGGTCCTACTAGCAGCACATCAAGGTTGGATTCAGAGCCTAAACTTTGGTGTCCTGGATAATACTCCAATAACTAGCACAGCAGCTGCTGTCAAGAAGGCTATGGGATTTTTTTCCCCTTCTCTCTGTTTATCCTCTTCTTCCCCTATATCTTGGGCCAAGAAAAATGTCTCCTTGGATGTTTTGTCAAAATTTAAGTGGTTTGGTTTCAACGCATACCCCCTCATGGTAAAATTATTCCATGACTCATATTTCTCTTGACAGTTTTGGGTGGCCAGAAATTCGGGCTGTACCCTGAGCCAGGTACAGGATGGTCTGTGCCATCCTTCGAAAGTCTGGTGTGGATATTTCCAGCTTGAGAAAGGCCTGGCTGTGGTTTTGTCCATCACTTGTTCAATGGCCAGCAGTACTTTGGCTAATATTACCCTTTACTCCACAGTCCCTCAATGTCCGTATCACAGGCTGCTAAGCATATTTCAGGTGATTGCTTCTAGAAGTAACAATGAAAACCTTTGCATTCATGAAACAAGAAAGTGAAAAAACACTTTTTTCCCGAATGGAATTCAAATCGTTTTTAAGTTTTCTTAAGATTTGTGGTTTACTTCTAGTCACTGCAAAGTTTGCTAGATTTGAACAGCCAACCTAGTCTTTGCTTTTTTTAGTACATTCTTGTCTTACCTGAAGCAGTGACTATGATTGCTTTTAAAATTTAGGATGGAAAGAAAACTTTTTTGCTATATCATAATTCAATTCCTAAGTAATACAGAGAGATGTCCAGGGCAATTCACTGCAAATATTTAATATTTTCAATAATGAAAATGTCTGTGGAAGGGACATTCTACGTTCATTTCTAAACTGTAGTGACACTGCTATGAATGATTTTAAAGCCACAGGAAATCTGGCTCAAAGATAACTATGGAGAAGCTGAGGATGGTCTTTAGGCAAAGTTGTTTTACAGACAATTTAATCCCAGTAGAATTATTCAAAATAGAAACTAACATTTGTAGGTCATATTTAATCTAATTCAAGACTTTTTTTGTATCTGCTAAACAACCCTTTGAACTCTACTGTAAAGAATATCTACTTCAAATTTCTTCAAATTTTGCTGCACCTGTAACCAAGGGAGTTTGAACTTTCCAGATTTTATTTTGCATGCCTTTCAAAGTAAACTGCCATACAGTCTAATGTATCATCAATGAAAAATGTGTTGCCAAGAAAAATAGCTATTGACTATGATTCCCCTCTAATTACTTTCTCCAGCAGGTGGTGAGATTATTGTCTTCTGTAATATTTTCTGCTATAAACTACAAATAGCAAAGTTGTAACTTAATACAACAAGAATGTTAACAGTCTCTCCTGATGTTCTGATTTTTCTTTTCTTTTGATGACTGTGAGAGTAGGGGACAATAGAGAAAAGACCACAAAGTTGAATTTATTAGCTACATAACTGAGAAACTTCATGCATTTTACACATGCACCTCAACTAATAGAGTATTAACAAGGTGTATTCTACTTTTTACGACAGGGTCAAGAAGTAAATAGTATATGTAGGAGCTCAAATTAGGGTCCCCTGATGTGATTTCAAACTCGGGTTCCTACCCTAAAAATTTTATACCTAGAGTAATTTTACTTCCCTTCAGAAACCTCAGAGTCAGTGGAGTGACCTTCATGCCCACAGTTACATTAAGTTCAAACCTCAAGAGCTTCTGAACATGCTGAACTTGAAATCCCCATCACTTTTTGTGTTTTGGGAATGGGACATGAGCTTTTTATCAAACTTACAATTATTCATAACGGCAGAGCAGGTTTTAAACTGATTCAGCTCTCTGAACCCCGACACTGGATTTGGCACAAGAAACCAACAAACAATAGTGACAGTAAGAAGAGATAAAAAAAAGATGCAGTACACAGCTGAAAGCATCTGTAAAACACATATATAATGTTTGTGAAGGCCGAATTCCAACTTCAGTCTACCAAAATCAGTTACTCAGTTCCTATGTTGAATGATGCAGCTTGTTTTGGAATCACAGTGAAAGAATTGTAGTGACGGGTGTTCAAACTCGTCAAAGATCTTAAAAAAAAAAAAAACAACCAAAAAAAGCTGAAGAAAACTCAACAACTTAAACATGTGACAAGCGAATTCCTAGCCTCATTGTTTATAAAGGAAACAGCTGTGAAATTCTCCACAAGATACCAATAGAAGGTAAAGTTCCAATAATTACATCCAAATGAATCATTAGTTACAACTACAAACTTTATTCAAATGCCATCATAAAGGATGGAAAGTCAACCATTTGACAGCTAGGAGATGACAGAACTAAGGATGTCTGTGTAACTTCAGTCAAGCCACCACAATGAATACACCATTCAATGTTATCTGCAACTATATGATAATACGCTACTTTTCATAGGATCATTGCCTCATTCAGTTCACAGCAAGGATTAAGTACATAAGAAAACCAAAAGGAAGGATTTGAGAGCTTTCAGAGCTTGGATGTGCTTGAGTTGAACTCGGTGACAAAACTTTTCAATATTTCACCCCAGAAACGTCCTTACACAGGACCGATAATTTTGTTGTCTGATGGCTAACAATCATTTGCAAAAAAACCCCAATGACGCCAAAGGGTGAAACACCCCCAGCTCATTATCTGTCCTCCTGCTTTTCTGTCTCCTATTCTGGAGTTGTTTGCCTCCTCAATTAAAACAAGTCCCACAGACAGCAGATTTAACATTGAGCTCAACAAGGGAGGCAGAAGCTCTGGAGGAAGTGCAGGGTGACACAGCTGGAGGTCAGGGGTGGATGAGGACCTGCAAGAGGGTCTCTTCTGCCAAGCAAGTAGCACCTCCCTCATTCGCAGGCAGCGTGCATCCTCCCTCCCCAAGGGCCACCCATTTTCTGACCTCTTCCTCCCTGATAAGGTTTTCACACTCCCAATTATGCCAAACATAAATCATCTATTTGTGTAGCTGCACTATATTGTTGTGGCCTCCTCTTGCCCCAGTAGGAATGAGCATCCAGGGCCTGGAGCTAGGCTGTAACCTCTCGAAATAATAATGCAAATAGTCTACTTTGTAAAAACAATAATCAGTCGACTAATTATTATTTCACACTGCTACTTTCAACTACCACAGATTTCAGAAATGCAAGTTCAGAACTGCAAATATTATTGTCATAAGGCTTTTTGAGAAGACTACAACAGGAATGTGGAGCCCCAGATAGTGCATTGGCCTGCACTGGTCCAGGTAGGTCATGAGACCAGGCTGCAAAAAGTAAATCCATCTTGTAAAGGGTGAATCTTGTCTAAAAACAAGTGCTGTGGCATTTTTGAAAGGAGATAATGCTGAGAGCAGATAGAGGTGAAGTTATGAACATAATCTGCTTGGATTATGAAGATTAAATGGCATTTGAAATACTTCTGCATATTACACTGCCACATAAGGTCAGGAAGCACAGGACAGAAAGCACCGTCCTTGTCTGCCTAAAAAACAGACCAGAGGCAGATTTCACTGATTAAGATTTATGAATTAATAACCCAAAGAAAGTCAGGGAGTGGGACAGCACAAGTGTTACACAGGCTGGTAAATTTTACCAAGTGCCTGTTTACCAGGGTGGATGGGAGACAGTGACCCAGCACCAGAACACCAGCTGGGATGTCACAAAAGCACAGTGTGCTGTCATCCTGGTATATGCTTGGGAATAAGTAAGCTGTTTGTGAGGGGCTTCCCTGATGGGAGTTCTCTCAGATGAGCACATCCCACACCAAACACCAGACAGACCAGCTCACATGGCAGTAGCAGTGTGCCTGGTAGAGGAGCAGCTGTAGCATCCCTCCAGGCACACTGCCTTGGTGAAGGGTGCTCATCTCTTCTCAGGCCACAGCAGATTTCTACCAGGCTGGCTGCAGGGCTACTCAATGGCTTAAATACCCTTCCTTTTTGCTTCCTGCTCTTTTTTCCAACCAACCAGATCCTTTTGTTTGCATAGAGCAAGCAAGGCATAGAGAAAGCTCCAGTGTATGTGCTTGAGGTTGGTGGATTTCTTTGCATTCAGAGGTAGGGCAAACTATTCCAGAGAGATGGATCAGATCTTTAAAGGCCCAAACAACAAAGTCATGCCACTCATAGATTTCATCACCTTCACACAAGTGGGATACAGTTAAGAAAGGGGTCTTAAAGGTCGATGATAGATCTGCTATACCATTCCAAAGAGATTTCCAACCTGAAAATGTCAGGAAGAATAGTGGGAAATCAAGGAAAAGTAAGGGAAAATATGGAGATATCACAAATATTCTGTCAAAAACCCCACTATCAGAAAGCATGCTCTTTTTCCTGAGGGAAACCATTTGCAACACCCTACACTCATCATGGGCTAGGTGAGAGTCTCTGTCTCACCTGCCAGGCACAGGCCTGTGTTACAGGGGGGGCAGATCTCCTGTGGGCTGCCAGACCACAGGAAAGGCTGGGGAAAAAAAATTCAAAGTGGAAGCTTTAAGATGGATTTACCATTAATCTTTAGACTAGCACAGGCAGTGAGAGGCAGAGAGAATATGTCTCTCTGAGGTGGCACGTAGGCAGCCAGCAGGTTTTTAGAGGGTCTGCATCTCCCTGCTTTTCTCCCAGAGCTGGCTGGAAGCTGGCAGATGCCCAGCTCTTGTGAAAAATCAGGCGGCTTCTTGGAAGTGTAAGAAACTAATTTTAAGTGTCCGTTTTTAGAAATTTGCCCTTTGTTTCCCCACCAGTTTTTCATTTCCCCATACATCTTTAACAACAAAATATGTTTAGCAGCAAAAAGAAAAAAAAACATTCTTAGCAGTAGATGGGGATTTTTCTAGGATCATTTTAGTGACAACTATGTAGAGTCTTAAACAGTATAAGGGCATGATTCAATGATCCAAACAAACTTTTGGGTAGAGACCAGCTGTTACAAATACTTTTTTGCTCTTTTTAGGAATAAAAAGAAGCTATGTGTATATTAAACTCAGGCTGAAACTTGGGCTGCTTCTTGTTTGCTTTTCCTCATCTTCATGCTTATTCTCATTGTTATTGTATTTCTTTCATCTTCAATAAACATTTTTTTTTTAAAGCCCAATGCCACTTGTATCTGCAGTTCAAGATTCCTTGTGACTTGGCGTAGCTCAAAGAACTGACCTACCTCAGATCTGCTTGCCTTCTGGTTGCTGCTGCATTTTTCAGTGGCTGGAAAGTGACAGTAATATATATAAAGTTAGTGTGTAGCTTTTTCATTCCACCCTGATAGTCGAGCTACCAAACAGTGAGTGACAGGAAGCAAACAAAGCTAACAAAGAAAGAGGAAGAAAAAAAAAAGAATGCATGACATAAGGTAATAAGAAATGAAAAAAAAATGAAATTCAGGCAAGAATAATAAAAGCAAATCCTAAAATAAATGGCAGGGTTTGATTTTGCAGTGCTGGCTTACAGCCAGGTAACTGTCTGAAAAGTAAGACAAGTGAAGCAGATACACCTAAGGTAAAATAATGTGTGTATTCTTTTGAGGGAAAGATGAGCTATAAAAAATAAAAAGACCCATCAAGTATGATAGAATTGTGTGACATCAACCCTTTCAGTCCCATGTTGTGCAGAAGAGTTTCTTCTTTTTTTTTTCTTCATTGCTTTTGAAGATGGAAAGTTAGTAATATTATGAATGCAGTAGTATGTTGTGAGAAGAGCTAGGAGCTGGAAACATTTGAAGCTGGATCCTAACTCCTTTTGCATCTCTCTGTGATTTATACTGAGGCATGTCCCTCAGCTCTGCTCTGACTATAACTCCTCTGGTCATCTCAACCTGGTCCACAGGCCTTGTGAAACCATTTCAGGAGGAAAGATGAAGAGATCTGTTCTACCACAAGTCAAGTACTTTTCTTCTCTTTCCAGGAAGCCCCATAAAATAAAATGTCTTCTGAACTGGATCCAGTCACTGCTTTCAGTTACACGAGTGAAAACAGAATCTGGCCTGTAACAGGAGGAATCATTTCACAGGAAAAAATGCTTTTTCACCCACAAATTTTCAGTAGTAGCTTGTTTGGGTGCAAGTGTTTCAAGCCAATTTTAATCTTAATTCCTTCTATCCCACAAGGATTTATTTTTTCACCACTTGACTGGGAGCTACATTTCCATGGCTACACTTCTTGAAATGCTTTAAAGAGCATTCAAAATTAAATGGTCTTTGTGATTTTTTTTTTAGCAAAAGCCAATCCTAATATTATAACCAAATCTATAACAACTTTTCTGTGGCTTGGAGAATTCCTCTCCTTCAGTCCCTGGAAGATGTGAATTTTACTGCTGTTACTGTCAGCTGTCAACTGACAGGAGTAGGAGCAGGTAGGAGGAAGCAGAGATAGATAAATAAGATATTCTTCAGTCGTAAACTCTTCCCTTACATACATGTCAAAGGAGAAAGTAATCATCAGTCTCTTGAGCAAAGGGAAGTTCCCACAAATGTCCTTGTCACAGCAGGTTTTACCTCTCATTTTCTGGGTGATGACTGCCCATCGTTTTGATACACAAAGGACACAAATCCCAAATGAAGGCCCTGCCTGAAGGAGCCTATGCAAATACCCCTCTGCAATGAACTCTGCCTGCCATTGCTATTCACCGTGATAACAGAGGCCAAAAGAACCCTTACAGTCTTGTGAAGCTTATATAAAAAAAAAAGCTACTTATGTCTCTGAAACAACTTAATAATGGGTAAACATTGTCTTTTTTTTATGGCTACTGCTGTATATATTTTTCCACTTATTTTAATGCAGATTCTCAGCATATCAGTGTATAAATAAAGGCAACCTATCCATTTCCCTTCCAGATTTCCAAGAAAAGTTGAAAGCCAATTAAGCTTTGTATCATAAGCTATATTGGCAGCAGAAAGCCAGAATCACAGGAACATTTGGTTCCCAGGAATTTGGATCTCATAAGAGAGAGCCAGTGCCAACACTAACCAGAATGTCTGCCAGTTGTTGTTCTTCACGACTGCAGCTGGCTGCCATTTCCAGCAATTCTGTAGATCAAAGATCAATACCTGAT
The DNA here is from genome assembly GCA_038090715.1 of Florisuga fusca. Classification (NCBI taxonomy): domain Eukaryota; kingdom Metazoa; phylum Chordata; class Aves; order Apodiformes; family Trochilidae; genus Florisuga; species Florisuga fusca. Next base: position 12,877,944 of record JAAWXA010000019.1, read on the forward strand.
CAGAGTCACTTTATGAGAGATATGGCATTGGTGGGACATAGATGTAGGGCTCTTTATGAGGAAAAGAGGCAACTGCCACTCCGCCACCCTGTAAGAGCTGGAGTTAGAGATAGGCAAAACTCCAAAACCTGGAGGGGATGCTAAATTTGAAGTCAGGCTTGCAGGGTCCCCCTGGCAGATGATGTAATATCTGTAATGTATAGATGATGAAAGTATATTAATCCTTCAGAAACTAGATCATGTGGCTCAGAAATGAATCCTGCACAATTTTCCTTCTTTTACTTTGATCTTGGGATCCTTTGCCCCTGCTTCTCTCTAGTCTTATTTTCACACATTAAGAGAATGATATTTCTGAGACAGACATAATGTCAAACATGTCAGAACGTTATTGTTGTAATAACTATATCTCAATCGTCTCGTGCAGTCTCCCGGGATATAGAAAATACAGCTGAGAAATCCTCATTTATGTCTCTAAAGCAGAAGGGCAAGGTTACAGCTTAGATACTTGAAATGCCCTTCTCCTTTTGCCTTCAGCATCCCCAGTGATTGCCTCAACAGAAGATGTAGAAGAAAATGTTAAAGAAATACAGATGGATTTGGTCTTGTTTAATATTTGGGTCAATCTTCGTAACATCAATATACTCAAGAGAGTATTAATCTTTGTCCCGCAAGCCCCTCCCCAGGCTTGCACTGAGTAATTGGTGTATCTCATCTGTCAAAAGTGGTAGTAACTATTCTCCAGCTGACTGGGATGTTGCAAGGTAAAATTAATCGATGCACATAACATGCTCCAAACACAAAAATCTTGGTGTAAGCACAAGAGATTATTAGTGCGTGTGGATATTGTTATTCCATGACACAGCTCTGATCCTAAAGGAAGAATTTGTGTATGGTCCTGTGTTGTGTAGAAGAGTTTCTTCTTTTTTTTTCTTCATTGCTTTTGAAGATGGCAAGTTAGTAATATTATGAATGTAGTAGTATGTTGTGAGAAGAGCTAGGAGCTGGAAACATTTGAAGCTGGATCCTTACCTCCTTTTGCACCTCTCTGTGATTTATACGGAGGCATGTCCTTCAGCTCTGCTCTGACTGTAACTCTAAAGGAAGAATTTGTGTATGGTCCACAATTGCTTCATTGCTAGCGACAGCTAAGAGAACCCAGCCAACCAGTATACGAGTTGTGAGGTTTAGTGCAAATTTTAGGAGGCCTTACTTACTACTGCTTCAAGCTGGGTTACTTCAGTGATTTCCAGGTAATCCATCTGCCTTGATAGTGTGTCTCCCTATGTCTTCCCTCGAGCAGCCTGGCCAGTGGCACGGAGCGGGGAGGGGAAGCAGAGTGCCATTTCCCAAATGCAGTAATTGATTTAGCAGCAGTTTAAAACAATGTTGAGCATTGTCAAGGATGTTCCTTTGTGGCACTAAATCAAGTTCCTCAAGATGGATTACATACTAACCACATACTATCTAAAAATCTCAAGGGCTGTTTATTGTTCGACAATTTATGATAGGCTTGTTAGAGTACTGCACATCAGGCATCTCTGGAGTATGAGAAGAAACAGAGACAAATAGCACACAAACTATATTGAACAATTCATTACATTATATTGTCAGAACCTAAGCACAGCATGCAGATAACCCTTTTATGCACGCTGCCTTATTGAACAATAATCACCCTGTAATGTTTCAGATATTTAAATCATATTTATAATCACACATTTTAATGCAACATCCCTCATAAAGTTCTCAGGGCGTTTTACAGGATGCATAAAGCATGGAAAAATACAAAATTTTAAAATGCAGATTCACCTACCACAGGCCCTGGAGGCAGGCTAATAAGGTAGATATACAAAATTCTAAGCTGACAGTTTAACTGTTTAAGTAGTGTATATAATAATTCAAACACATTTTAAGATAGCCTTAGTTACAAACCTGTTCTTTAACTAAATATTTGGGCTAGGTTGTATAAGTGCTTATTTTCAGCTTACAATTATGGTGAGAAACAGCAACATTTTTTTGTTCCTTATTTAGAATCTTCTCCTTAAAAGCTTTCACAGACACCAAGCTGAAAGATAAATTACTGGGGGAGGTTTCCAGTCTCTTTGCTGAACACTGTTGTATATAACAACACTTCTCCAGAGAGGACAAAAAACCTTGTCCTGTGAGTCACATCCCCACATTCTCAGCCCTGCTAGCAATATCCTCCATTGGCTGCAGCACGTCATTCCCTGCCTCAGTTTCCCAAAATCTTTAGGCAGATTTAATAACACTTCTATTTCAAGCTTTTCATACACATGTACACATGGAATATCCTATATTCATGGTCACTGGTGGTATTCAGTCAAGGCTCCTATTAGTCCTTGTCTAAAACAGCACTAAAGGATGTTTTGCTAAATTGGTGACCAGCAAATCTGGCACTACACTGGGCATTTGAAACATGATGAAATGATGATTTAGTGCACCACAGGATACAGGCACCTGAGGTGGACTTGGTTTGCCCATTGTTATCTTAATCCTCCTTATAGAAATGCCTTTCTTCCTACCAGAGGAGGTAGCAACTAGACTAGTAATAAATCAGTCCCTTCTCTTTTATTAGCATTCTTTTTGCTAGACGGAAGCTTCCAAAAATCAACATTAGGTTGATGAACTGTCATGAAAATTTTTCTGAGCAAGAACTGGGCCTCTGTCTGTCAACTTTGTAGTTCTGGTGTTTTGGGGTTTTTTGTTTTTTGTTTTAATTTTAACATATTTCACTATGACCAGAAATACTTTTTAGTATGTTGTAATGTGTAAAAAGTGTGGGAGGGTTAGGATATTTTCCTTGATGGCACTTTGTGCATGTGTCTACATTCTCATGGCATATTTGTGGCTTGTATTCAAACTATAGATCAATTCTCATTTCTCTACTTCCAGATATTTCCCCCTTCTTTTAAGTTAACACTTAAAACAAGGATCAAATGGCAGAGAACTTTAATTAAAAATATATGGCATTTTGATGTTTAAGAATTGCAAAAACAGTACCTCATAGTTTGATAGGAGATAATTAAGTACATATAAAAACAGAAGCCCAAATCCTTATGGAAGTAAGAGAGTGGAGAGAGACACTATGGTGAAAAAAAGAGCTGGCTAATAAACAAAGTCTAGGGATAGCAGCAAGTTTGGAGGATTCACGATACTTCGTGATTTTTAAAAAAGATTATAAATCTATTTTTGCAAACCACTTATGTCCTGAGAGATGACTAAGGAATCCCAGTGAATTATGGGTTGTATCACTCTGAAGGACAGCACCTTCCTCTGGCTGCTTGCATAGCTGAACAGCTAGAGGGAAGACAGCAGCCAAGAGCAGTGGGTGAGGAAAACTAGGTAAAGCTTTGTCTGGTTTGCTACATGCCCCTGAGTCAGGCATGAATTACAAAAGTACACAGGTCATGCTACACCACCACATTTTTATCTTGAACTCTACCTTGTTTCCTTGTGGTGATGACACCGGCACAGGTTGCCCAGGGAAGCTGTGGCTGCCCCCTCCCTGGAAGTGTTCAAGGCCAGGTTGGATGGGGCCTTGAGCAACCTGGTCTGGTGGGAGGTGTCCATACACAGGGGTTGTTCTATGCAAGGCTGTTATTCTATGATCCTTTTGGAAGTGACAGTGTCTAGGGTAGCAGGAGAAATTCAGCAGGAGTCATTGTCATTCACAGAGGTTGGGTACAGACAGACAGCTTCCTGCAATGGTTTCCTGGTGGCCCTGTCAGGCTGATTATCTTGGGAGACACTGTCTTTCACAAGGCAATAGCTAATCTGCTCTTCAGTGGTGTGTTACCTGCATGAAAGACAGCAGCCCTGACCCACATGGATCTTTCAAGGAGCCATGATCCCCAGTCATGGTCATAACTTGTATTTATGCCTCAGCCCTTTCCAAAGGTAGAGTTATAGGCTATCCTCACTCCCTCACTTCATGAAATTGCTATTTCAGAGAAGCACACAACTTCCTCATGAGGAGAAGAGGTGCTGCTGATGCTGATTTCTTCTGTCCTGTGACCAAAGATAGGACCAGGGGAGATGTTAGGAAACTGAATCAGGGGAGGTGTAGGTTAGATATTAGCAAAAGGTTTTATAGTTTAGCATTGGAACAAGCTCCCCAGGGAAGTGGTCACAGCACCGAGCCTGACTGAGTTCAAGAAGCATTTGGATGACATTCTCAGGCACATGGTGTCTTGTGTTGGGTCCCCTACAAAAAGATAGGAGTTGGACTTGATGATCCTGATGGGTCTCTTCCAACTTGGCATGTTCTGATTCTATGATCTTATCATTCTTGCAATACATATGCTTTTAAACATACAGGAGAGGGGGAGAAAGGAACCTGGGTGAGAACTGGCCTTTCTGGAGTCTACCTCTGGCACCCAAAACAGAAAGCTTGTGCCCATGTGTTGCATTGGCTCAGGATAACCTGAACTTGCCCACGCTTAAGAACCCTCTTACAAAATGCATGAAAGATGTGTTACAGACAGTAAAAGAAGTGCTGGAAAGACTGTTTTTGTGTCGGTGTGAAAATACAGTTGGAACTAAAACACAGGGCATCAGTCATCAGCAGGGACAAACTGCAGAAACAGTCTCAGATGACTTTCCACATCGTTGTGCCGACACTTCCTCATTTCTGTCTGAGTCAAAAAAATATTGCTATTTTGGATGCAAACCTATATTGAGCTTTCTCTAGTACTTTTCTACATGTTTTTGTTTTCTCTTTTCCTGTCTAGTCATAATTTTCACCAAAAACAACATGTGAGGATGAGCTTCAGTTAGTGGCTTGAGCACATGGTAGGTTATAGAACTGTGAGCAGTCAGAGACTGTCAGCCTTACCTAATGGAATAACAGATAGAGGGCGAGAATAATAGCTCCCTTGTCTGCTAGTCTATTAATAGAGGAACATCAATAGTGCAAAATGAGTGGTAATAAGAATATTTTAAGGATAGGGGTGAACCTTGGAAATAAATGAACTTTCATTGCTAGCAGGATTGCTACAGCATAAATTAAAAGCTTTGAGAAATAGTTTGTTTGGTTACCAGGCAGAAATTTAGTATCAAATGTTAGTTATTATTGTTATTTTTCATTATTCTGCTTTTTTAATGTTTAGTCATTCTTTTTCCCTTTAGCACCCATGTCCAAAAAATACATAGAACTTCTGACCTAGGAATATATTTATACAACATCACAAAGCTTTTCCATGGCAACAGGCCTTGTCAAGCTGTCACAAACACCATAATGACAGATTTCCAAGCAGTTCCCAAATAAACATGATCCTAGCATGTAAATGGAGAAAAATGTTTTTCATAAGTGTCGTGTAGTTCTAAACACCCGGGCCCTGAGATATGGTGCAGATAGGAGAGTTAAGAGGCAATATCACATCATGAAAACTAGTAGGAGTTTCACTATCCAGTTAAGACCAAAGCCCATACACTGGCAAAACAAAGGAGAATAAGGGCTAATTCTTGAGTCCTTTTGTCACAAAACTAAACATAACCAAACTCAGTCAAAAGCACTTCTCAAATGATTAAAAACCACTTCTCAAGAGTTGAAGGACTGGACCCTGCTAAGCGAAGAAAGATTTAGAATGTTAGCTGGCACTGGCTCTGCAGTGCATAGATCTTCAAAAGTCCCCAAACAAGTCAAGGAATTCAGGATTGGGCACTCTGATCTAAAAGAATTATCTGGAAGTCACATTCTGTCTTTGAGCTGTTTTCTTCTTCTTGCTGAATTCCACTGAAGTCAGCAGTACTTGCAGGAATAAAGACCTTGGGAAAAAAATTTATTTAGAAATTAGCTGCAGCTATGAGAAGTGGATTATGAGAAGTGGGATTGGCTGTCCCTCCCCCTGATATTTTACAAGGGCTTACATTTAAAGAGGATTTCTCTTAAGGAGGTGTGCTCTCATCCACCTACCTGTCAACAAAATACCTGAACATCCTAAATGAAGCGAGTTGTCATTCTATGTATTTTTTAAACTTAATGATCACTACGGTAGCACTCTGATACTATATTTTTTATACTACTGTAAATTTCTTCTTCCATCTGCCTTCTCAGGACACCCTTCAACAGCCACACCTTGCTCTTTTCCTACCCTTACTCTCAGCTCTATGCCTTCACTCATACTGCTTCCTAACACATTAAACAGTCTCCATGACCTCATCTGTAAAACGTCCTTTTAATTCACATCCAAAAATCTCTTAAAACCCACCTCTTCCAGGAAGCAAGCTTTCTCCTTTTATCATTTATAATTCTGTCTGTCTTTTTTTTCTTCTTCTTCTTGTCTCTCTCTATTTTTCATGTTATAACAGAAAAAGCTGGTAGTATCATCAGTAGCTAAAATTGCCTGACATTTCCCATTACAAGATTTTGGTTTTAGTTGCTTATAATTTTGCAGCTTTAAATTACTTGGACTGAATTTTTCCATGCCAGGTGTCTCAAGCAAAATTTTTCTGGAAAGTTTCAGCTAGACTGGTTTAGACAGTTCTGAAAATGCAATTAAGGGAAAATGCCATGGTTTCGCCATTTGAAAGAATTCTTACAGACACTTTGCACTAGCAGCTCCATGTTTTGGTGCAGAGACTTCAAGGATTCACTGAATCCCTTGCTTTTTGCTTGGGGTCTGCCTCTGTCTGTAACTGTCAGCCTGTGGTCCTCCCCCAAAAACTCACTTATACTCACACTTAATGGAAAATTGTGAGACTTTGGCAGCTAAATTCTCTAACACCATAGGTGCTGGAGTGGAAAAAGTTAGTAAAATTCCAGAATTAAGGTTGCTTTGGTAGTCTTAATTAAACCCTCACCTTCTGTGTAACACTTAGCATACTGTATTTAATTACATGAGCACATACAGACTTTTTTTTCCCCACTGGGCCCAGCCTCATGCAGGGCATAGGATGGGCCTGTGCAGCCCATGGTGAAGAAGGGCTCATTTGTTTGCCCAGTCTGGAAAGCAACCACTCAAGAGGAGTAGGCATGGGATTTAAGAAAGAGGAAAAATTGCTTGTACTTTGTGTAGTTGAACGCTTCCTGGAGATTTGGATGTTGTTGGTGACAAAAGGGGGAAGATTTAAAGAGGTATTTAACTGGGTATCTCCATGGAAAAATATTCAGTGCCTACTGTTTAGTGAATGAGTTAGGGATTTTTGAAAAACTGGAATCTGATCAAGTAAATAAGGTCAGTACGAAAATACACACATGAAAGAGGTCTGAATTAAAACCACACAGCCTTAGTATCCAGGTTTTGCATGTTGTGCTCTATAGCTTTTAGCCTTCTTTCCAGCTACAAAAAATGTGTCTTACACTGTTAACCCTCCACAGCCAGTTAGATCAGGATCCCATCTCTCTAATCTCTCCCAAGGTAAATCAGGTAAAAATTTGCACTTCAGAATGATATTTTCACTATTGGGGCAGCTCATAACTCCATAACTAATTACTTTCAGGATCCAGACCTTGCTTAAGACAAACTGCTGTGCCTGGTGTTCAGAAACAGATTGTGGCAAGCAGCAGGTAACTTAAGCATATTCACGTAGAATTAGAGAGGGAGGTATCAGGATGTCAACCAAGAATGAACTTAAAATCTCACCCTCACCTGTGCAAATCCAGCTCTGGGAGTGGAAAGGGATGCTGGCATGGGGTGCAAATGGTATTGCAAGGAGAGTGGGATGGAACATTTCTGTGCAAATGCAAAATTACGCCGTGGACACAAAATTGCTCATTTCAATAAAACCCTTGGGTAAACAAATAAGGAAGGTGCTTAGCACTGTGGTGGAGTTTCATCAAGCTACAAAGTTTTTCAAAGTTTTCCATGAGACCCTGGATGTGCTGCATACACAGTAAAAGAAAACAACAGCCAGTAATGTTTGGTCAGAGCAAGAGCTGTATCTCAGTAGATATCAGTGAGTAGCCAAAAACTACTGTGTATACATGACAGAGGTTAAAATAGCTCAGAAGGTTTTATTTATGAAGCTGTTCACTTTATAAAGTAATTTATTAAGCATATCCAGTTAGCACTTTCCTAGGAGTGAACCCAGCATCATCACATTAGGAGCTGAGAGCAAAAAGGATAATTAACCAAGCAACTAAAATGTTTTCCACAATAATTATTTAAATCCTTAATAAAGGATTTATGCTTCTTAAAAAACAGTTAAAGCCTTTTATCTTGAAATATTTTATTTTATTTCGTAGAAAACTAGCACATAAAAGCTTCTATATGGGTCAGGCTATCACGGCATTGAAACAAGCTCCTTGTTTTAGGAAGATGTGTGGATAGATATACCCCTTGCAGTCACATTTCTGTACACAGGAAGGCAGAAAAGCTCACTGTGAATTAAGAAAGTTTGTCTTCACAAATATAAGTTTTATAAGCCTTTGAATTAATTTAACAAATATTTTCCCTGTATTTCTTTTCAAGGATTAATTACAAAACCAGTTTAAAAGATTCCCCTGATACTCCACCATCAAATTAACACAGAGCTGCACGTCTCTGTTGTGGAACAAAGATCCCTTATAAATGCTAGACATTTTGGGAAGGGTGGGTCTTTGTAAAGAAATCATTCTTGCTGTGCTTAATTTGACCTCTTCTTGACCAGGCTTTTTTCTTGTCACTTATGCTTGTTTTCCTGAATCTCTCCTAAGCAGTCTGCGAGCTCAGTATAGGCTGTGCAATGCCTTAGACTCTGCAGTCTTCCACTGAGTTTCTAACTAGGTTAAACATGTTCACCCACCCTTGTTCTGAATTGCCATATGCCTGCAACTGCAGTGAGCTTTGATGGATGTAGCTGTGAGGAGGCATTTCATAAAGATTCCCAGCTCGTATGTTCAGCTAATTCCCCAAGTTGTATACCCACACAGCATTTTGCAGTTATTGAGAGTGTTTGAACTATCCTAAATTTCCTGGAATTTTTACTCATTATCCCCCCTAGGCAGGGGATAGGAATTTTAAAAAGTTGTTAACCATGTTATGCAGGTGAGAAGACTAAGGTAAAAGGGTGCAGAGTCAGGCAATGAATTATTTTTGCCTTCATCTTCAAGATGGAGCAGATTCTGTCTGCTATATGGTTATATCCTGCAACTTGTATCTCTTCTTTGATCAGGGTAAATCTGTACTCTTTGCAAGCACAGATTTTGATCCTCTGCCTCCCCAAAGATGACACGATGACACAGAAGTGTAACATCCCAGTTCCAGCTGAGACAAACATCTGTTTGTGCAGGAGGACCCAAGGTCATAGCAGTTAATCCAAAAGATTGTTTTGCTGTGGATTATCTCAAATGATGTTTTTTTGAAAAAGAAACGTGCTCCGCATAACACATGGCCAAAGTTCACATAACTCTTCCTCTGCACCCTTTTGTCTGTCACATCGTGTTTGTTGTCAACAGTATGTTAATGTCTAGGGGAGAGTGATGGAGGCTGCTGTGTTTTGTGGAGCATCTCATGTGTATCAGGGAGGAGAAGAGAATGTGACACAGCTCGTGTCTCTTCATCTGAGGTGGCTTATGCACTACCATTGCTTTACCTAAGGCGTGGAATATTTTCTTCTGCCTGACACAGTTCTCATTTCAACAGATTTCAAGAGAGTAGAAGACACATTTGTGCTGTGAGTTAAAAGTGCCAGGCTTTTGCCTGAATAGACGTTCTCTGGGAGATTTCTGGGATCTAAGCATCTTTTCTGTCTCCTTATCTGGAAAGTAGAAGAGTCTGGAGATGCCACATTTCCATGAAACGGAAGTAGGTTATTAAAGGCCTGACACAAATAAGGATTTTGACTTTAATGAATCAAGGCCAAGTATGAATATCTCAAAGTCTAAGCCACTGAATGACTGAGACTAATACTTGTTCAGCTTGCAGAAGTCCAAGTCCTGAACCAGTACTGTATTATATGGAATCAAAGAACCATCTTAAAACTCACCTCTGCAAGCCTCCAGATATTCATATTGAATTCTTTCACAAGAGTCAGAAATCAAGGAACATGACACTCCTGTAAGACCCACCCAATGACCTCAAACAGTGCTTTAAACATGAGTGCCTTCCTTCCTGATCTGTGAAGATGCCTCTTGAATGCCCATAGAAATGTTTATTGGTCTGCCATGCTTCAGGGAAAAAATGTAAATGCTGTAAAAATTGTTTTCCTTAATAGAGTTCATATTGTCAGTAAGATGAGGCTGAAAGTCATCACCAAATAGTGGTGAGAGATCCTCTTGCTGCATAATCTGGGATATTCTGTGGTCTGTTTGCCAACCAATTTCTGTGTGGAAAAAAATCAATGTTCTCTCATATTCCCAAGGCATTCACCAGGCGAGGAGACTCCATGCTAAATTTAAGCATGAAATACAAGTGGGCACTGGCAGGAGACATACATACCTCAAGTGTAGTTTTCAGAGATGTACATACCACAAGTGTAGTTTTCAATCTGCCAAAATGACATCCATTTGTTATTTTCTGTAATTGTATGGCAAACACCCTACATATGGGCCACACAGTTACCTTAAAAATGTGCATGTGCATGATGTATTTTAAACCCAGCCAACCTTCCTTGTAAAGACAGCTCAGAAATATCTCCTTCCTACCTCCTCAAATGGATGGAGCATCCTTCTCCAGGATACTCCTGGAGCATCACCAGAAGGGGATACTTGATCTGTCACCAGTCTTCTTTTCCTTGTGCCCCTCTCCTGTTCTAGCAGGGTCCTGCAAGGCCCAACCCCCCATGGGGTTACAGGACCATTCCCTGCCTTTGGCTCTTCATCAGTAGGGTTTGGGGAGAGGGTAAGTGTGACAGGAGAGAGCTGGGGGGCCTCTCACAGATCAGGAGTAGTGGGTAGAGCTTGTTCCTATATGCCCCAGGAAGACTCTGTCAGGGACATATAAAACATGCCATACAAGATAGCCAAGCTGGAGGCTCCATGCAGAAGAAACACACATTTAATATACGTAATTTACTGTAGAATTCTTCTGTATTAATGCACAATATATTGACATTTATTGGGAGAATTCATGCTTCATAAACATGGAATTGTTCTGTTTTCTCAATTTGTGCCAGTTTTCTATAAATACAGAAATTGGGTAGTTATCCCTAAAGCTATCTGGTAGAATTCAAAAATAGATAAACAAAGAATAGCAATGTGATTCAGTCATTAAAATTAAAAAAAAAAAAAAAAAAAAACAAAACAACAACAAACAAAAAAAAATATCTGCCCATTATCCTTTGATGAATCTGGCCTTTTGCCTCAAAACCACTACCAATTTCAGCTGGCATAAGAGGAACGTTTTATGAATACTACCCAGTGTTCACTGCACTGAACTGGAAATGCTAGTCAATAACAGCTCATTATCATTATCCAGATGAGAGGCAAATTAAGCACAGGAACACTGTGCTAACGTAATGTAAAGGTTGAAATGCAAAGCAGCAACAGCAAGGAAAATTTGGGCTAAGACTCTCCACACGACAACTTAAGGACTATTGTGACTGGATCTGAACTTGTCATTTCTTTTAACATGCCAGGGCACTCTTGCAGAGGTATAGGTGGAGCACCAGATGTATTCCTATAGAATTTATCTTTTCCAAAGGATGTTAACTATAAAAACAAAAAAAAAATTTTGCAGGAATGATGGAATATAGTCAAGGCCCTGTCTAAAATTGGCCTTCCTCCTTGATAATTTGTCTTCCCACCACTTAAGCAGCCTACTTGAATGGCCCAGTTTTTAATATCAACCCCTCCTGGTAGTTATTTCTGATGTGTTTTTAGTTTTGCACCTTAATGACTCAGTAGACCTCAACTCCCATACCAGCCAAGCTTTCAAAAATCTAATTCTTCAGCATTTTATGTGGGAGGACAAGGAGCTCATTTGCAGCTCCCCAGAGATGGGCCCTTCTGCTGCTTTAGAGCTTGTGCTCCAGTGGTGCCTCTGCAATGATGTCCCCGTGTGACTGCCCAAGTTTCAAAGCCTGGCTATCCAGCCCAACCACACCTGGTAAGTCTGAATTTTGTCACTATTTTTCTTCTCAGTTTCAAAATCTTAGTTTGGAGTTGGCATGAAGCCGACTTTTTTAGAAAACAAAATCTTTGACATGGAGGCTGCACCTCCTTCTGTGTGTTGAGTCAGAGCAAATTTCCCATTTTTCCCTTAGGTGCTGCACATTGGTTAATTTCAATAGAGCTGCCAAGTGTCTGTGTGGGATCCCCTGGGGAGGCAGTTCATGTAGATGACCCTTTTCAGGTGATAAATGTCAGTGTTGAAATCGTGACTTTTAAGAAGTTAGAATCTCACAGATTCCCACAAAGGAGTGGGCAGTGGAAGGGCTGTGAGGAGAGTGATTCGTCCAAGGAGAGCAGGCTAAATCTTGTCTAACTGAAAAGCACCCACTGCACATGGCATAACTGCATGGACCTCCCCATTGACTGCTTCAGTCCACTGATCTGCCCTGATTACACCAAATTACCTGCTAATGTAGATGTAGGTAGACTTGCCAGTGGCCAGAGTCAAAACACTCTTGAGAAGAGAACAGTGGATGCGATAATGTCAGCTATAAAGGGGCTGAAGAAGGCAGACTGCTTCAGTTGACCTCCTTGATTATAATTTAGATAATTACATGTTGTATTTTTTGGCTTTTCATCAATAAGTAGGATTTGTGGGGAAATTTAACCTTCATAGTGCTGGGGCCGCTAGAAGTTGAAGTGAACAGTGGTGTAGTGAAGGGCCCAAAATACACAGGAAACATTTCATTTCCCCTGGCAGCTGAAACATCACTGCCCTAACAGAAATTACCCAAGAATTTAGGACATGAGCTTTGGTTGCTATTTGGAGGACTGCAGAGAAAACTTGAAATTACTTGGTCCAATAATCTTGTACTTGAGAAAAATAATGAAATTTATACAAATTAAATAATTTTGGACACGAGGCCACATTTTGCATGTGAGGTCACCACTGGAGCTTTTTTAGGCAGAAATGCTATGCAATTGTGAAAATAATATTAATCCACTTGCTCCTCAATAACAATACTTTCCCTGATCTGAGATGAGTAGAATGCTGCCTGAGCACGTGTGTGCGTATGTACATTTGCGTATTTTATAGCTTTATATATATATAGCTTTATTTCTGTCTGTGAAATTCAGTGACGACAGACATCCAAATCTTGGACCTGTTAATTCTAGTGTGGATATAGCTGGTGCTTGTTTAGTGGGGATTTTGGTTTAAATTTGTTTTTCTTTTAAATAAAATGAAGCATTGGTTAAAAAGTCAGTGGTAGTGGGTTCACTTATGGCAAGTAGAGGAAGTGTTAATGTGGGAAAATAAAAACAGATCAGACTATAGGGTAAATCTAAATAAAAAAGACAGTCAGTGTAAAAAATGACAACACATCACTGTGGAAGATGAGAATCAATGCAGCTATTTTACATGACAGATTTTCTATTCAAACCAAATATATTCTGTCTTGAGCATATTGTGTATTGCCCTGACATCATTTTGCCTTTATTCACATACTGTGGTAATGCTATCTACAGCATATAGACTCCCATTGACAGCATTTTGCCTTTCCTCTAATCATAACATTGTCTACACAGACATCCACTGACATTGTTTTGCCTATATTTTCCACTATAGACTCACAGTGACATTGTATGGCATTTCATAATGCTACATCTCAGCAGGATTCTACAGGATTTTACACCAATTATTAGAAATTGTGTTCAGGCTCTGGAGTTGGCTTCCACTTCTTGCTGAAGGATTGCAAAATGGTGCTTTCTTGGGTACTTATAGGTTCCTTAATTTTTGGTCAGTCAAGGAAGTAGGTCCCCAATGAAAAATTGGACCTACTCATCATCTGGATGAAGCATGTGGCTTCCCTGGCTGTCAGATTGCTCTGCCCACTATTGCTTCAGGTGCTGACTGCAGTGATGCCTCTGCTGCCTGAATTACTGAAACACAGGTGCTGGCCAGAGCATCTGCTGTTACACTGCTCTCATATCCCAGGATAGGGAACAGGAGATTAGAAGCCAAACGAAAACTGGTTTAGGGAAAGGTGTGCTGGTGGAGAGTTATGGTTCCCTTGTGCTTCCCTGAGGGAGCAAGGGGGGCTGGGGCAGGAGGGTCCCCAGACAGGCAGGGGCTGCAGGCTCCAGTGTGCTTCTGTGTCTGCCTGGGCAAAAGGCAATGCTGCACAGAGCAGAGCACTCAGATCCACATGGCCCCTCTCCACCCAGCTACAGAGATACTGGTTAATTTTCTGCTTTTAAATATATAAATTTCCAGGTGCTTGAAATAAAGTATTTTTCTAATTTGGGAGCACTTCAAGAGCAGAGTTAGTGTGCCAGCTCAAATTCTGCTAGTTGAGATGGTGTCAGTATATGTAAAGCTGTGCTTTTTCTTATTTAATGGATTTCAACTTTTACTGATACGCCTAAACAAAAGGAGAAATTTCCAGCAGTGTTATACAAGTGAAACTCTGTGAGCTAAGGGTCTCTGCCAGCACATATGCTGTGGGATGGCATCTCTTCTACCAGCTGTCCAGGCATACCTGCCCGTGCAAATGTATGCAATGTAGACCTAGTTTCACTCTGCAATAGGTGTGCAAAAGAGTTTGTGGTTTCTTTAAAGCAAATTAGATTAATACAGAGGCACATCACTATATCCTGCTATTTCTGGAATCCCTTGTAACATACTGAGTATGTAAGAAGCAATGAGGGGAATGTTAATGTAGTGGATAAGATGTTTTTGTGAGCTTGCCCCAATTTTTTTGTTATTTCATAGTACTTGTGAAGTGTTACCATGGTTCAGTGATGTCTGCATCCCTGGGTTAAAGAAAAGCTCAAGTAATTTCATTTTGGAAAGACTTCCAGGGTTTTATAATGCATTCATTCTATCCGATAAACAGAAAGCCAGTGTTTCTTCTTTTTATTTTCTCTAAGCAAGGAAGCCTTTCTAAGGTATAGAAACCATTTATCTGCTTTAGTCAAGGTGATTTCCATACCAAGGCCATTGTCCCTGCAGTGAAACTGTGATTATGTGGAGAGTAATTGCATGGGGGCATGTTTATATACCTTTACATTGTTTCCAGATAAAATTAATTAAACAGCCCCCAGTGAATACAATGAAATGTGCTTTGCCTGCCTTTAAGGGCAGCATTAGTATCTACTTCATATTTTAATAAATTACTCTGCTGTGTGAAAGCTGTACCTGTCCATCGTTTGCTGAGCCAGAATTGTCTTCATTATGCTGCAGACAGTTTGCTCCCATAAAATGCAACAGTCTAAGGCACTATCATCATCACTAGCAAAATAAAAACTTGTCATGTACAATATTGATGGCAAAATGGAAACGTTCAGAAAAGACAATTATCTGTTGAAATACATAGAGTCCAGAGGGCAAATGTTCATTCAACATATTGACAACAAACACATAACATCTTTTATCTTTCCAGTTCTTTCTGTGTCTTTAGATATCTCAGAATATGTATGGGGAATTATTTCAACTGTCAGCCCAAATTCTGAGATGGCAAACTCTGCAGAGTTTGCAAGCACAGCCATCTGACCCGGCTTAGGGATAGTGCTTGGTATTTGTGTCTTGCATGACACAAACATCAAATTATGAGTCTGAGCTTAAAGTTGAAATTAAATTTGTTTGGTTTGTTGCTTTATTTTTCTCCTAAACACATTACCATTATTAGGATAGTGCTCTTTTATTTCTTTTACTAACATGGACTAGAAAGATTTTAAATGAACTCTTAGTATTGTAGGATGAATCCCAGATGAAGAAATATTGTACAGCAGTTTTTTTTTTTTTAATGCAGCCACAGGTGACTGTGGCAGCAAATGATTAAAACAAAGTGAAGCTGTCAGACATTAAAGTGGGGTTTAATTTCTTTATGAGCTTTGTCTATCATCTCATTCATAATTATTTTATTTCTTACTCTCATCTTATGAGAACTTGTCAAAAAGCTTTTGAAATCCTAATAAGTAGGTTCACAGGGTCTTCTTTAGCCACAGTTTTATTAACCTTTTCAAAGAAGACAGAAAGCCTTTAAATTAAGCTGATCTGCAGACAGCTAATTTTTGTAGTGTCAGAAACCATCAACTTCTGTAGTTCGGGCTATTCTTTCATACATAAACATTTAAAAAATAAAACTGAAACAGCTTTTAATGCGACCTGTGTTTGCTAATACAAATTAATAAAACCACATAATATTATTTTGTATTGTGCTAATGGGTATTGCATTATGCTATATGAATGCTATATTAATCAATGCAAGACGTTACTACAAAGCCATACAAACTTTTTGGGGACCCCAAAACAAGAGAAATGTGTTGAATAGGTTTATTTGCTTTGCTTGTTATTGCACTACATGTATTTGTAGTTGGCATGCAATATAAAAGAGACTTTTGCTACCCAATTGGGAGATTGTAGATATGGTTTCATTTAGCTCCTGGGAGAAAAAACTACCCCTCAGCATGAGCTGTACCTGACACAACAGTGAAAAGGTGGGAGCAAAGTGACATTTATCCTTTTTATGTATACATAAACACATGCATATTGATTTTTGTATATATATATATATATGTATGAAACATATGTAATGTGTATGTAGATGCAAAACACTCTAGAAGGGATGGATTAATACATAGACATCTTCCCCATTCTGAATGGGATGCTTTTGCAAGTTCTGTGTTACTATTCCCCAAAACAACTGGTTTAAATTGAGGTGAGATCTGCTTCTTTGAGCTGCAGTCCTTTGAGCACAGAAATATCTCATAGCTCTATCCAGCTCGTCCTCAGAGTGGGACAGTGGAGATACTGAGAGCTTGCAATGACTCCCTAACATTCACAAGGAGGATTTATTCTTCCTTAGGTGAAAAGGAGACCAGAACAACAAAGTTCAATTTGAAGTTTTCTCAGCAAATACACCTGTCAAAAATTGGACTGTAGGCTGCAGCTGCACTTAGGGTGCTACAGTCATAATGAAGCAAATTGAAGGAATGAAGAGCTAGGCAAGTTGTAAAATAATCTCAAAAAGTCATCAGCATAGTCTTCAACCAATCAAATAAAGCTTTAGCACTGCAACAATGATCTTTCCATGGAAGCTCAGCCAGAGAGGATTGAACCCAGGGCAAGAAATGAGTTCAGACTAAGATAAATGGGACCATAGTAACTGTAATGTCATCATTTCAAAGCCAAGTGTTGGAGAAGGATCAATGAGCTACGAGGAAGAGGCAGGAGTTGGGTGCTGCTGGATGCTTCTATGCAGGTTGAAAGGGTCAGAGGTGGACTACAAAACATCACTTTTATGGAGGAATCTAAATTTTTCACTATGAGGATAACTTTAAAGAAACAAGGAACAAGTCCCTTTCGTTTTCTCATCTTTCTGAAGCAAAAATTGAAAAAAAAAATTCCTAAAACCAGATACAGAGCAGATCAATGTGCAACTCACAGTAGCAATGGGCAGAGGGAAACTGCACACCAAAACCCTATAGAATATGGAGGTGATCTAAATCTATTTTATAAACCCCGTTGAATTTTGCCACAAATAGTGTTTCTGTCCTGGGGATACTGGGCAAGCAATGGTTAATCAGGCTTCTCTGAAATTCAGCATGAGTCTAATTTAAATGCACACTTCTGCTGAACAGGGTTTGAGAGCTCCTGAAAACCTGTGGTGGCATTGATGTAACCTGACCTGTTACCTTAATAATTTTATCTGCCCCACTAGGCAAATCATGCATGGAATCACTAGCAACAATTACAGGAGCATTGGGTGAGATATAAAATGATGCAACATGACAGTTAAATGGTAGCTTTGTTTGTTTATTATCTTGAAGAGCCTTTATTTAAAAAATAGGCTTTCCACTTCCTTTCTGCATAGAGCAGCTCTGACACTCAACATTCACTTGGTCTACACTTTGACCTGGATCTTTAGATGAGTAGTAGCTGCCTGACATGTTTGACATATCTCAGTACTTAAAATGGGTTTTACCCTGTTGTTACAATTGTAATACTTTGCTGTGATGATGCCAATTTACTTCAGAGTTTTACTGGGCAGTAAACATCAAATGTTTAATCTTACATCTGGAACACAAGATTTTCAGTATGTATCTGGATGCATCGACTTCTCAGCTGCTACTATTATTCTATCTAAACATTCCAAGAAAAGGAATTACACAAAATCATGCCACCTTTTATACCTTCTGTGTATTGTCTTCAAGAATATTTAACCAACATCTGAATCTTATTTCAGCTCACAGACAAACTCCACCACATTTTTATTATCTCTTCCTATGTTCCCAGAACATTGTCATGCTTGAAAGACATGCAAGCTTCTGGACTCCAGACATCTGCAGAAGGTGACCCCACATGAAATGGGATAGAGATATTTTTGTTGAGTTTCCTGAATGGATTAATATTCCTATGTACAATGAGCCAAATATTTCTGAAGGTATCAAACTTGCTGATCTTGTACCACCAAGTTATCTGCACAGGCACATAATTTTAGTGAGACTACAGGGTGTCAGACTTACCAAACCACATGGTAGCAGCACTAAGCCTGATACTTCTCAAAAGTGGACAGCTTGCTAAAGAAGTGTAGCAGGGTGGCCTCACACACCTGGGATGTCTGAGTAGCCAGCAGTGCAGTGGGAACAACTGTGTTGGTCAAGCTATATGAAACTCTACAATTCTAACAACAGAAATATTTGAACTAAAAAAACT
The DNA here is from genome assembly GCA_038090715.1 of Florisuga fusca. NCBI lineage: Eukaryota > Metazoa > Chordata > Aves > Apodiformes > Trochilidae > Florisuga > Florisuga fusca. The sequence goes on from JAAWXA010000019.1 coordinate 12,896,651, forward strand.
ATGACTGTGAACCCATCTCATGTGATAGCTCTGAACTCTATGGCACAGTCCTTAAAAAAGTGAAAAGCCATAGGTCCATATCTGGGGCAATCAAAACATTTTAGGTAACTTGAATAACCACAAATTCTTACTCCCCAGAACACCATGACTAGAAAAATAAGTATCTCTAAATATCTCCAAATATCCATTATTATTTTTAAATTGCTTCAGTTTCTCATCCCCTTTTGGCAAGAATTCTGTAGTGCAGTGTAAGCAGATAAAGATTTGGCATCTACAGTGATGAAACACAGACCTTTTCTAATTCTGTTCAGCTCTGTATTATATGGTGAAGAGTAAATTAATTTTGCAGCTCCAGATCAGAGATCAGATGAGCAGCACTAAGAAAACCACCACAGAATTTTTAGATCAAGGAATTCTTTTTCTTTTACTACTCTCTCTATGAAAAATACAAATGCTGCCCTCAGAATGGTGATTCACACTTATCCAGATGTCCTCGTCTGCATCAGAGAATATGACTGTCCTTCAAACCATTCCACTAGTTATTTACTTTGTGTGTTTTATGGCCTGGGTCCTGGGACTGGAACTGTTGTGGAGAGATGAGGTAGCCCATAGGCAAGCACTCTGAGTAATTTGCATTGAACAGCAGAATGGAGCCTGAACTTCTCTAAGCACATCAGTATGTATCAATCAACTTTGTTTCTCTTGGGTAAATGTGTGTACTTTCAACTTGGACACTTTAACTATCCTCAGCATTGTCAACGTTCCTTCTTGCAAACAGGCTTAGGTAAGAAAAAAAATTGTCCTTCACTTCTGTACGTACTATGGTTTTCTTCACGGGTCACACCAGAAAGCAAGGAAAAAAATTGTGGTCAATATATGAACAAAAAATGATGAGGATATTTGCCAGAGAATAGCTGATCAATAAGCAGAGGGACTTACACTGCAGCTGCTGGGCACATGCAGCTTCCATGAGTTTCGATGAGGACCATGACATGCGTGGAGTTGTTGCAGTGCTGTACACAGAGAGCCACTCTCTAGTGCTGCTAGTCCTTCCAGACTGTTAAAACAAAATGTTTATCCCTCCAAAAGATTTTTTTTTTTCAGCTGTGTCCATCATAAGTTCAAGACACATATTGCCCAATCTTGCTTCCAGAATTTTTTTTTTTTTTTTTTTTTTTTTTTTTTTTTTTTTTTATTATTTTTTTTTATTATTATTATTTTTTTTTTATGGAAAAGGAAAAAAAAAAAAAAGCAACAGGAGATATTTTTTTTGGCTGTAGACCAATGACAGCGAGTGAGCTAAATTAATTTGAGAAACAAATTGTGTTAAGGGGGGGTGGGGAGCTGATAGATAAGCAGTCATGGGAAATCTATCTAGAGGGAGGACAAACGAACACAACTTGACTTTCATGTAACCCTTAATCTATTTATAGGGGGAAGAATTGGGAAATGAAGTACCTCTCAACAGCAGTTTAAGGCAACAACTAAAATTAATTGCCTTCACTTTTAAACTACAGTACTTGTGCAGGCTGCACATGAACAGCCAATTTCATACTCCTAGACTCTGGCAAAACATTGACAAAACAGCCTTCTCTTGGAAACAGAGAAAAAGTCAGCCCTACCTTTCTGAGCTTTCAATAAGCCTCCTGTTTGTCAAAACAGGGTGCAGCGAGTGATCTGGCCCGGCAGGGACAGAAGGCCATCATTAAGTTTTACAGAGTTTTGCCTCTGTGACTTGAGGATATATAGTGTCAATATTTGTGGGTGTCACTTTGTGTAGAAGGTTGGGTCAGCTCATACACCAGCGTAATGCTGCTCACCTTATGTCTAAGTAGTCCAGCTATGCCAAAGCACATGACTTGGACATCTCCCATCATGAAACACCGATTTCAAATAGCAAATATGAGTCCCATCCCACTTTTCCACTCTCCAGTGAGGTGCTGGTGCACAGGACTACCCAACCTCTGCTCCGAATCCTAACATTGCAAGGCCCTGGCTGATGCTGTTGTAACCAATTTTCACTCTCAGAATGACAGAACACTGGAACAGGCTGCCCAGTGATGTTGTGGAGTCTTCTTCTCTGGAGATATTCAAAACACATCTGGACACATTCCTGTATGACCTACACTAGGTGATCCCACCCTGGCAGGGGGTGTGTCTGTGAGTCTGTGATTGATTGTGAACCATTACTTGGTCTGAGGATCCAGCCCTCACCTTTGGGAAACAGTGCCTCTGCCAGCTCCTGCCAGCCCACAGGTGTGTCCTGGGGTGACTGCTGAGCTGTTCCTGGAGCCATGTTGCTGTCATGGCCATTTTGTCTGAGCTCACCCCTCTTGGACTGGTCTGCACCCCTCTCCACTTCCCAGCCTGCAGTTGTACCTTGGCACCTAGCTGCAGGGCAATGCAGCATAAACCGTCCGTGAACATGAATTGGTCAGTAGATCCCACTGCCTTTAGTGTGTCTGATCTAATAAAAGCAGATTTTCCCTGCTCAGTCATTATTAATTATTATTATTAATTTTTATTTTTGACTGTAGGTTGGGACAGTCATTAACTTATTCTCCCTTCACCTAGCTTGAGGGTATACCCACTCCCTGTCTGAATGCTCAGCCCGTTGCTGCTGTGGGTATTTCTCATTCACAATGATATTGCTCTTTTCAGAATGTTTTGGGTAGGAGGCAGCTGAGCTGCAAGCCCAGCAGTCAGTGGACTAGACCCTTGGTGCTACTTCTTACCTGCTGCCTACACTTGGCCAGGTCAAAAGCTCTGTGTTTCATTTACCACACATGAAGAGCGAGGCTTAGCCATGTCAGTACTGCTCTTGAACTCAATTTCTACACTGTGTGTGTTTGTTTCCACAGGCTGAGGAAACACAAGCTGGGCATAAAATAAGATCTTTTTCATTTGGCTGTTAAATGAGATCTTTTTGAGGCACCCACAATCTGCAATGGGAAGCAAAACTTGTCTGTCAGCCTTAGCCTACCTCAGATCTACTAAGCAACTCTTAAAATAAATGGTAGTAAACATGGGGTATGTATATGCTTATTGATATGCTGTGTTTATGAGAAGTTTTGAATTCCATCTCATTGTTTGTAAATATTCTATATAACTCATCTGTTTTTATGTATTAATTTGTATGTGTTCATTTATTTTTGGTAACAACCTGTTTCATGGAAATATTTTAATAAAAATCTGTGAACATGAGGAAAAGTAGAGCACAATACAGATGCACAAACAAACACTCACTGCATGACTCTGAGGGGAAAAAAAAAAGTGTACATGGAATTCACACATCATCTAAATAGACAAATGTATAAAACAGAAATGCAGAATGAACTGAGCATGTAAGCAAAGGCTTAGCAGGACCACCAGTGTCCCCGCTGTCTTGCTGGTCTATCCGCCACCCCACAGAAAGGAATTGTGGGGAGCCAGCAAGACAGGGTATCCAGACATTCTCAGGCAAATGCCTGTGGGATGCAGGCAGGACAGCAGGCAGCCAAGCACTGAGCACCCAGACATTTGGGAGGGCAGGGAGGCGACACCCCAGCAGCTCCCTACCCCGATGTGACAGCCTGGCTGCTGCGCCCGTGCCGCTCCAGCACCTTTGATTTATCAGTTTGGCTGGGTTTAATATGGCTGTCACAATATTTCCAGACTCACTGGGTGTCATGTGTCTTTATTAAAGTTTGCTGAGCATTTTGAGATCCTTTGACGAACTGTGCTAAATGCCAGGTGTTATTTTCACTTTTCCCCAGTCGCAGTTAATACAGTTGTCTGCTGTTTCGCTGATTGCTACAGTTACTGCATATATAAAGATGTGCTAAGTAATAAGGCTATCAATCAACTGATGGATGGAAAAGCTCAAGGGGTGCTTCAAAAAGTACCAAAGACTGCTTTGCTTTTGTTCATGTGTGGGGACTGAGAGCAGGTAGGATCTGGCCTCCCAGTTGGCCACAAGCAAGTGTGTGTGAGGCTGGCATGGAGAGCTTTACCCCTCCAATCCGTGTCCTGTCCTTGGCCTTGGACCTTGGGTTTGCATCAGCTCAGCTCCAGTCCAGGCATTTAGGGGGACTTATGCCTCCTTTCTGTCTCTGCCCATCCCTCACATTCATGCAGCACCCCAGTATGGCTCTTGGAAAGTCTCGAAGGAGGAGGGAAGGCCATCTGATCCAAAAGAGGAGTTTGCCCTTTTTTTTTTTGTCCCTATTCAGCAGTGTGGTGTGGAAATCCTGCTTCAGATTTCCTCGAATGAAGCCCCGTTGCCAAAACATAAAGCTGGGTGTGATTTCTGAAATGCTGACTCCTGTGGTTTCGACATCTTCCTTTCCCAGCTCCGGCGTGATGGAGGAGACTCCACCTGGAGCTGAAATGGTTTGGGGGGGGGAGGGGAAGATGCAAGTGACCTTGGAGTTTATAGTGAGGAGTGTTTTGGAACACAATAGTGAATTTTGTAATGAAATGCCAGAGCTGTTTACACTTCAGAGAGGATTTTTGACCAAGTTCCACATCCAAGGTTAATAATAAAGTTTCGGGCGCAGGAGTCATGGAATAAGTAAAAAGTTGGCTCAGGGATTAATGATGAAGAATGGGAAAACAAAGAAAAGAAGTGATATGAGATGAATTATAACAGGAGGAACTGTAAACTAGACCAGAAACTGATGCATGGAGATACAGAAGATTGCAATCACATCAAGGCTGATAGATAAATATGAGTCCTTCAGCATGCTTGTTTGACACTACTCTATGTGTGCCATGAAACACTGGAGGGAAAAAAAAAACAACAGGAACAGTCAAGACTAAGATTTCGGTCAGTAGAAGTATATATTTGTTTTTTTAAAAATCTATTTGAACATTTGCCCAGAACTTAGAATGAACCCATCTGCAACGTTTATGATCTTCACACAGTTAGGTAATTTTTTTTGTTTTGTTTTTCAATTCCTGGGTGATAATAGAGGTGATAAATGAAGTGGTTTACATCACTTGTGAAGAGGTTTGCTCTGGCTCCTGGAATTAGACAGAGCAGAACTGAGAGAGGCAGGGATTGCCCCACCACTGTGGCAACACAGGGTCGTGTCCTTTTTCCCCCAGATGGCATCTGATGCCAGGTCAGCCAAATGGTTTTGCCTCCACTGAAGCCACCAGCTTAGGACACCTACACACCTCTCCACACCCTCTGCATTCCAGATGCCCCTGGAAAACTGAATTAGCTCTTCTGGTCTGTGCTGAAGCACTGAGACAAGGCAGTACCAGCAGATGTGGAAGAAGTTTATGCGAGCAGAGAGAACAAACTTGTGTGAGTATCAATGCACAAGCAGACACTGAGGCATGTGAATCCTTTTACTACACCAGAATGAAGTGTCCCTCTCAAAGCGCATTCAGATGATGATCCTGGTAACACTGTGTAAGGTCATGGGAGAAACCAGCATTTTTTTACCTACTTCTGCAGTTTACTGTGGTGCTGGTTTCCAATGAGTGCAAGCTTTCCCTCACAAAGAGCTGCACATCCTTGAGTTGAAACCTTTTTCTGCTGGCTGCTAATGCAAGGTCACAGACTGGGCCAGGGTAAGAGGCTGTGCCACCTGGTACAGGAAAGGTAGACCCCTTGTGCCCTCATCCTAGTTCAGCAACATAAATTCCACTCTTCAGAAATCCTTAGCAGAAACTGCAAGCTACAGCTTGGAGGAGGTGATCACCCAAATAACATGGGAGTTGTGAAAAGACATTTTTTTTAAAAAAAGTTCGTGTTAAAAGGTAGACTAGGCAGATAGCTGGAAACAGAGACCCCCACAGTTAAACATTAACCACTAAGAATTTGAAAAATAAAATGTAACAGGGAATTTAAAATATTTTGTTTAGCATCACATGGTAGGCATTGCTTACCTTTATGGTCCTAGATTTACTACGCCTTCTAACTAATTAGCTTCAATCTGCACAGGTCAAGACATATATTCTGTGGTAGCTCTCTGACTGTATTATTTGTCCAGTCTGATGTGGTATTGGAAACAACACCCATCATGAAGGCATAAAAATGGTTAAAATAATAAAAGCAGGAGTTGCTTTCCTACACCATTGTCTCAGGCCAGATAAACTGAACAACTAATGTGTTCTACTAACTCCTGGTAACTTCTGGAGCAATGTGATTTTTTTTTTATTTTTATTTTTATTTTTAATTATTATTATTTTTTTTTTCCAGTGAAAAGCTTCATAGAAAAATGTTTCTTTTTGATACAGAAGTAACCTTTTGGAAGATACTTGCTGTGAGGGCAGAATCTGAGACACGGGGAATTATACATTTCAAATTTACATACTATTTCTTTCTTCTTTTCCCCCCTTTTTTTTTCTTTTTTTTTAAGAAGAATGCCTTGCAATGGACAGCTACCTTTCAGCCAGCTTTCACTTGGGAATAAAAATAACGTGGCCTGCAGTGTGTATCACTTACAGCAGGGTTAACCAGGAGTTACTCCTCTGACATGAGTACTTACATTGGTGTAAATCCCGTGTAAGTGAGGCCAGAGTGATTTCAGAGTAACAAAGAATGTGACAACAGTAACTTTCCACCAGTGCCTACAGGCAGCCCCTGCCACATGGATTTCTGGGAATCAAAGCCCCGTGTGTTTGAACCCATGTCGACTCAGACAGTAAAATAAAGCAGCCTTTCTAGTCTGCTTCTCAGCATGATAATGCTACTACAGTATTACATTAAGGTCTTCTGAGTAGCTGCATTTAATAATGCTTTACAGTAAGGTTCCATTTATAAACACTTCATTATTAATAAAGCATGGCAATTTGTAGCATGCATAAAAATTATTTATATTCATGTGCTAACCAAGCCCATAGATTTAATAATATTGACGTCTTCTAACACGCGTTGTAACAGCTTGTCACAGCATCATCTGTTAAGCATTTCTTACTAATGCATTTCATACCATGCCTTATAATAATTTGTTAAAGGATGCAGCTGCATCTATTAAGCCTTTCATAAATATGAATAGCACATTTTCTAAAATGGCACCATATCTTAAATTATTACTGGATATTCTAACTGGAACAAGAATTTCTCTCTCAGTTCTTCTTTCCTTTTTTCCCTTCTTTCCTTCCCTTTCTCTTTCTCTCTGTCTCTCCACCCCACCCTCCCACCAGCCCACCCCCATATGTCTGTCTCTCTCTCTCTTTCTTAACTCAGCTAAAACACCAGGTTTCTCCTTATGCTTGGTGAGGAGCTGTTTCAGCTCTGTAGGGTTTCCTGTTCTGATGCACCATATAATTTTGTCACCCTAGAGTGAAAGCAGCTTGGGGGGCACCTTCAAGGAGTGAAACCCATGGAGGTACTGTACCTAGCTTGAAACAACAGGAGAGCCATCTGAAAAAGGAGGAGATGAACAACCTTAAGTTTCTCACATGGTGGGGACTCATGACATGGTCCTATGCCAGGAAGCAAACGTGCAAACATGGTATCAATGGTTCCTCTTTGTTTCGCAGGCAAAAATAGCATTTACTCCTTTGTTTGCAATGGCCAGGGGAAAAAAAAAATAATTTAATGCAGAAAATGAGTACAGGATTAAAAATTAATATCATAAATCATCTTGTTGTCATGAAGGTCTAAATACAGAAGATTTTTTTGTGACCTTTCCCACCAAGAGAAGGCTGTGTGACTCCCTGGGATGCAAGTGGCATCAAGAACAACGTGTGCATGCCCGAGCAGTGTCCTGTGTGGCTGCTTGGAGTAGCTAGGTTTTTGAAAAGACTTGTGTCCTTGCAGGTTTGGGGAAGGGCTATTACAAAATCGGTGGTCACTGATGAGGTATCAAGGCCTCACATCAGCAGTGAGACCCATAGACATTCCTGGGATCTGCCAGACATCTTGCTCCTGAGGTTGGTGCCGTGGTATCTCAGTGATTTTATCCTCTCCAACAAACTATGTTCCCTGATTCTCTTAGATAGAAATTTCCACCCAAGTGGCAACTTCTTACCCCACTAGTCCAGTGTCTTTTCTCCTGGTGAAGCCTTGTTGAATGCTGCTATAAGGCACTTGCCTATATTGCCATACACATATATAAAATGCCAGGTTATGCATCACAGCAGTTCACTTCTGCATTTTATTCCTGTTCAGGTAATACCTCTCTACTTTTTTTCCCCCCCTTCTTCTGTGATATAATCTATAAATGTGACACCCTGCAATGCTATTAGAGATTAAATTCTTAATTATGAATTTCCTTGCTTTTGTGAGTTTGCCTCAGATCCTTAACGTTTTTAATGTCATTTTTATGCGAATTTCCATGCTATTTTAATTCATTAGTCACGGGCTATCATTTTTCGATGTAATTACTGTAATTTCATCAAGTGACATAATTACAGTAAATACTTTGAGTAATTACTATTCATATGGAAAAAGATATCTGGAGGTGTAATACTGTCATATAATAAAATATTTATGATGTGTAAAGACAAATTATGATGACACACTTGCATCACGTAATGGCATGACAACATTCCATATTTACCTTGGGTGAGGATAATGACATAAATATGTTTCAGTGACATCATCCACTGGTAACGATTACAAAGAGTTGTGCAGCATCCAGGTACAGCAAATTCAGTAACTCTTGCCTTTTAAAAATAAATAATCTTCCCTAGCCCCCAGAAATGCCACAAAAAAGTCAGTGGGTTGATCTATTGCCAGCTGAGGTCAAAGGAGGGATTTATGCCTGTACTGACGTTAGATGGCACTGTGCTGGGATGGGAGATATTTTTGTGGGAGAGCAACTGCCTGCCACCTTTAGCAATTCCAGGTGTAAGGGAGACACTCTGAGAGAAGAGAACTAGCGTGGAATAAAGTTTAGAAAATGCTCAGAGAGTGTGAGGAATGTGCATAGATATTTGTGTATCTGTGTGAGATGGTGGATACCTAGCAATGGTAAGCAGCACTACGAAGCTTGTAAGACCAAGCCTGCTGTGGTTAGGAAGTGCCAAGTTTTATCAATAAAGGTTCAATGTAACATTTCACCTATGACGTCTGTTGAGCATCATCTTGTTTCCCTGCAGCAGCCTGGCCTTGCTCAGGGGATTCTCCAGCTGAGCAGGAGACGTCATGAAGGAGTTGCCCTACAGAGTGTGGTTGCAGTGGGGTGTAAGAAAAAAGGATCTTTCAAAGGGAGAAAGAATAAAGAATTAGATGTCTGAATTCTCTATGAACTTGGGATATTCTTGACAAAAGAGTCACAATTTTGTACCGGTTGTATACTTCCCATTTTCTGAATCGGGGGTTTAATCTGTGTGGTGGAAAGGCTTGGTGGCTGTGGGGGAAACGGAAGGCCAAAGAAACCAAGCTGGCACTCCAAAACAGCTCTAACCAACTTGCATGCTTAAAATCAGTGAAGTTATTTGACCTTACATTCACTAAGCCTTCGCTGTTCATCAACAAAATGATGTTTATCCTGTGCTCTGACCTTCCAGAGATCTGATGAAGACAGCAAACAGCTGAGAAGAATGCAAATAATGTAGAGGTGTGTGCCAAAGGGAGTTAACACATCTGCCCTGGGGGAAGGGCTCACATAGTGGGCTGTGGTGGAGGCCAAGAGACACGATTAGAACAACGAGTTTGAAGGGAAACCCTGGCTCCAGGTCTACATTGAAGTCTGTATACCTTGTGCTCCACATTGAGCCAAGGCCCCAGGAAGATAAAAAGGCAAATATGCATAGAATTTTTCTGTCTGGAAAAGACCTTTAAGATCATCAAGCCCCACTGTTAGCCCAGCACGCTGCCAAGTCTACCACTGAATCTTGTCCCGAAGCACCCCATCTAAATGTCTTCTAAATACCTGCAGGGTTGGTGACTCCACCACTTCCCTGGGCAGCCGGTACCAAACCATGCAGTTGGACACTAGAGCAGAATGCATACAGATGAGGAGATCTCGACAAGTTTGCACAGATAGATCAATTTCTGAAGCTTTGCTTCTCTCAGTGTAGGACTGTCCTTGTAATGGCATGGTCAGGGACACCATATGCACCCCAGGAGCATACAGAACAGAGATATTTTATTTTACAACAGCTTCTTCTCTGTGTGTGCAGTACTACTCTGCATGTGCTATAATTGTACTTCTTCCCCCATTTCTGTGACAGCTGCAAGGGAGATGACTCCTGACATGTCAGCATGATGCCATATAAACCACCCTGTGCCCTATCCCACTTGTACCTTTGTCCAGGGTCTGTAAGCAGTCCTCACAACCATTTTATGTTGAGGATTATGAAAGTTCCATGGAGGTTAAAGGCACACTAATAAATGAACTATTTATTGATTTATTGTAAACTGCAGCACCATTTATTTTCCTCTGTGGTAACAGATGGCTCTCCCTGCTCTGCTGGGAGGGGGCAGGGATATCTTAGTGGGACCTTACTGTAAAGCAATACCTTTTCCTCTAAACCTGGAAGAAATGCCATAAAATTGGTGTTACCTTTTGTGCATCTGCGAATCCCAATAATAAATCACAACAACAAAAAAGGGGGGAAAAACTGAGTTTGGGATCAGGATAATTCTTCAGGGGAATCAGATGAAATTAACACTCATACTATGCTGTAGATATTTGAGGTTTGCCACATATGTGGCAAACGTGAGCATCAACATTCCCTTTCAGAGCAGAGAAGAATAGGACCAGATCAAAACAAGATAAATGTCTGATTTTTTGTTTGTTGTTTTTTTTTTTTTAAAAAAGGGGATTTTTTAAAAAGGGCTGTTTTGACCAACTTTTACATTCTGATAGAGGCTTCCTTCCTGTGCCTCTAGAGTGGTAAGTTTTAATGATGTAGTTACAACATACAGCAAATACCTAATGTCACTTGAATATAAATATATGCATGTCATACAAGCACACGTATTATCATAACTATGTCATTTCTGTTTGTATACATTAACAAAACCAGACCCTTATTATTTCTGGAGAATGAACCACTGCTCGATTTACAAACTTGCAGGGGTTTTGACAGGTGTTAATAAACTTCAGTGTGATGTAGACAATGTTAAACTGCTTGCCAAAGCCCCAGGCTAAGTTGGTCTTGTAAAGCTTAAACCAGATCCTAGGAACTTGCAGGCAAATCGAAAGACCAAGAAAAAAAAGAAAAAAAGGAGAAAAAGAAAAAATTAGAAATCAGATGCTCAAGAAAGGATATTCTTGCCAGTAACATGACAGAGTCAAGTAAATTCAAAGTGATTCAAAACAAGAAAGACAATTTTTTTTCTTCTTCTTTTTTAGGATATTGCTGGCCAGTTCTGCATCCTGAGTCTGATTGACATATGATACTACTAGGCTGAATTAAGACATTTTGCACATGTTTTTGCTTTAAAGAGCAATTGCTAGGGGTAACACTGGTTAGTTACAACATGGAGACATGCCAGACTGTTCTGATTGAGAGTAGAGTGCTGGCTATCTTGTGCTTCAAGGTTTGTAGGGCTGGGTGCATAACTGAACATTTCTGACACCTCCGTATGGTCACAAAAACTTGCAGGGTTGGAGAAATTAATATGTGGAAGATCAGGTTTCTCCCAGGTGTATCATCCAGTTTGTAAATTGGGAATTCCATTACAAGAAGTTGAATGAACTCCACAATAGGCTTTATGAGAATATCTTTGACTATCACTGAAATTTCACCACAAAAGTTAGTGTTTTGACATAATTTTTTGTCAAGGCTTTTTGGACTAATACTAATCACACTTCAGTGAAGCTTTTAATTCTATTCACTCTCCTTGCCACAGTCGTTTATTATTTTTTTAAAAATCTATGGCTTTCAGAATATAGTTTCCATATTTGCATTTTTTTGGAAGTATCTTTCAGAATGGAAGCTTTTCTGGCCCACAAGGTGTTGATGCATTATTGAGAGCAATAGCAAATTAGCTCGTTAATTCTTAACAGGAGTCTGAGCCTGACTGAAGAGGCAATCTTGTTTGGAAAAGTCCTTAAATCTCTGTCAGCATTTGAGCTCTTTTTTATTTATTTGCTTGGTTTTCACCCACCATGGTTGATCCTCCTGTTAGAGCGCCTGTTCACACTTCTGAGTAGCTTGTTTTCCTCAGCCTGTGTATTTTGCATCAACTAGTTCAGCAACAGAATACTTCCAAGTTATTTAAAAAAACAAAATAAAACAAACATAAATCAAAACCAAGATGATTCTACTTGAATTTTCAGCCTATTAGCACAAATCACATGTTTCTTCCCAGTCAAGAAAGAAGGTGAGTTTCTGAAGCAGCCACTTTTGTGAGGATTATTTGGCATTAGAACAGGGAGGGATTGGGAGAAAACCACACAAACCAGAACAGCTGGCTCAAACTTCACCTGGCAAACTCATTAATATCCAAAAGACTGGTTAATCTAAGTTCTCAGTGTTCAAGCTGGAACATTACTCACTCATATTTGATCACTCTGTGCATTCCTGTGCTAGCACTTCCTCTGTATTTTTTTGTCTCTCAGGGTAAATGGAGACATTTCCCCATGTAGCTGAGATCAGACCATGGCCCAACATCTCCAAGGGACTATTTGCATCGGTGTACTCAACATGTCAAAGCATCGTGCCTTAACCCTGTGAGCACAGTGACAGGGCAGTTCAGTCAATGCTGTAGATGTATTGCCAGTAATGGGTAACAGGGGTAAAGAAAAAATCAGTGTACAGAGAGATGGAATAACTCTCCACCATCCCCACTACTGATAATTCGTGCCCACAGTGTGAGCATTGCCAAGGGGATTGGAAATATATCCACAGCTTAGCAGCAGGCAGTGCCCACCAGGCCATTAATGCTTGTTTCCAGTCTTTTCCAAATTGCAGTTTGTTAACTAGCAGCTAAAACTTAAAGAAGTCTAAACATCTATAACTGAGATAAGTCAGAGATCTTTTTTCAATAAACTTCAAAGTGGCATTGCTGGGTTTTTTTTTTTTTTGGTATTGTCTTTCATGAAGGCATTTGCTTCCAGACTGTATTAACAAAATATGTTGTTTGACAGATATCATCTCTGCAGACAGGTTTCCTAATCTGTTTTATTGACAAATTGACTTATTATTTGATCAACTTGAATATAGTCTTCAAGATATATTTCTATTACAAAAAAGTAGATGGAACAGAGAATAATGTGTTTAGTCCATCATCCTCTTTCAGCTGTCAGTTAAACACTGGTGTGTCTGTGAGAAAAGAAAAGTTATACAGTTGTTTTGATCATGCTGTCAGAATTGTCTTTATTGTCTGTGGGGGAATCGCCTGTGTAATTTCTTCTTCCTTGATACAATAATATATTGACCTCCCTCATTCAGTCAGAAGAAAGCAGGTTACAATGGCTCTACCCACCACCTACATGAAGTTTCATATTCTATCAGAAGAGAAACAAAGCATCTCCAGGAGCCAAAATCACTCATACTTTACTTCCCCTGTGTGTTTTTTCAATGGGACCTGGTAACAAAATAAAGGTAAAGGGGTTTTCTCACTGAAGTAAAACATACTTTTAAAAACAAATACAAAAAATACATTTCTAGGCTGTTATGTTACATTCTTTTTGCTAAAGGTGTGTGAGGGGAGCTGTTGGTTATGTTCATTTTTGAGTCAGTAAGCTGTACTTGAAAAGTTTCAAAGATTTAAAGAATATTTTTTAAACCCTTAGATTTTGGCTTAATTTGCTAAACAAGGTAAATGTGACAGCTTTAAGATTGCACTTCAGCTAATGGTTTTGGGAACCTTGCTTATGTCCTTATCTTTGCTGCCTAGTTTTAATGAGTGAAATCACACTCACCCCTGCTCTGTGGGGCTCCCATGAACCCTGAGTTCTTGGGTATCAAATGAGTGGTAAGATCAGACAAGATTTAAATTTGGACCAAGAGAAAAACCTGCTACCTTTTGTTGTTTGCTTATAGAACTTAACATCATAAAGAAATTAATACTTGGGACCAAGGCCCTCATTAAAAACTTCCCCCCATTTAGTCCTTTTTAAACTGTCCATTGCAATTTGTTAATTCGGAATTGTGCTCACAGTAGGTGTAACAGCTCTGTTGAAGGTAATGAAAAAAGGCCATGTTCTGTGTGTTTTGAAATTCAAAATTATTACCAAAGATGAAAATCTTAGCCCTTTGAAATGATATAGAACAGACTGTTTCTTTGGAGAGTAAATGCTTACACTGAAATTTTAAAAAATGTGTATCAAATAAAATTTTCTTCTTCCTGTTCAATTCAGTGGATAGGTATGTCCTTAGAGGGGAGTTGTGCATGCTTTTGAGGCACAAAGTCAGGATTTTTTTGTAAAAAAAAGCCCAAAATTGAAACAGTTCTGTATGCAATATGCTGTAGGAGTGAAAGCAAAATTGGGCCTTGGGCTGTACCAGCTCTGGCCTTTATTCAGCAAAACATAGATATGACCAATGGAAAACTGGCCACAGGAAAAAAAAAAAAACCCAAACCAAAACAACAAAACAACACAAAACCACCCACAATTTGCCCATCTTTAATGTTCCCCCTCCCCTTCCTAATCTTTTTTTTTTAAACTGCAGACATTTAATGCCATGCTTGCTTGAGAGCTTTTTCCTGTAGCTAATAATACTTTGCACTGCTGTAGTGCCTTTAATCCAAAGATCTCAAAGTGCTTTGCAGGCATTAATGAATTAAGCCTCATAACACCCCTTTGAAGTAGGTATTATTATAGCAGTCTTAGAGATGGGCTGAGTAATTTTCCTGAAGTTGTAGAGCAAGTCTCTGACAGAGTCAGGAATAGCCTGCTGAAGTCCCACATCTCAGCTGCTTCTCTAACCACCACACCATTCTCCCAGACTAAGTCTCTTAAATCATTTTTATTTAAAATAATTACTTTGATTTACTCACTGTATTTATGTCATATCTCTGTTAAATACAAGAGGAGGCATTGATTTATCCTTGGTGGGTTCGGCATTCACTGTCTGTGAAAGTTGCGCTGATAACGTGAAGTTAAACCGACACAAATCCCTGTGTGTGGATGCTCTTGCAGGGGGGGGGGGTAGGAGGGGCTTTTTAGGGCTTAGTTTGAGCCCCTGTCTTCACACACAGAGACTGAAGACCACACAGCTCCATCAGTGCAGCTGACACCCACCCTACTTGCTGGTGCACCTGGAATGAACATTGCTATTTTCTATAAGCGATGACCTGTGATGTAAACAGTCCTTTGCATTCCTAGAATCATAGGATCATAGAATGTTAGGGGTTGGAAGGGAGATCATCTAGTCCAACCTCCTGCCAAAGCAGGACCACACAAGTCCTGCATCCAGGCAGGTTTTGAAAGTCTCCAGAGAAGAAAAGTCCACAAGCTGTCTGGGCAGCGTATTCCAGTGCTCTGTCACCCTCACAGTAAAGATGTTTTTCCTCATGTTGAGGTGGAACTTCCTATGTTCTAGCTTAAACCCATTATTCTTTGTCCTATTACTGGGCACCACCAAAAGGAGATTGGTCCCTTCCTCTTGATTAGCCCTTAAGTTGCTATGGCCAGCAACTTAAATTACTTGTGATAGACCAGCCCTCCTTTCTCCTTCCTGATGTTTTTAACTTATACTAAGTATATAGTTAGGACTTAAACCAAGCCTAACTTAGCTCAAAAAGCAACCCAAACTAGAGCTTATATTGCCACACAGGGCTGGCAGAGTTTTAACTGAAACATAGATTCGTACATTTAATTATAATTTCAATTATGTAGGTAGCATTCTAGCTTCATTAAGATCCAGCTGCACAGAAAGACTCTCTGCTTGAAGTGTTTTCAATTTCATGGAAGGAAGTATCTTGGTGTGACTTTAACTTCTTCCTAACTGACTTGGCCTCCACTGGGAGAGGGATAGAGGCAAGCCTGATTTTGGCCAAAATAACTTTCTGTGCTGCATCTAGCAGCAATGTTAGAAGTGCCCACCAAGTTACCAAAAGGTAAACTGGTGGAAGCCTGTGGACAACCAAACCTATACTCTGTGAATTCATCCTCTCATGCCAAGCAGTTTGCTTCAGCTGGGTTAGGAATGGTCATCCCTTTCTCTCCCAAGCCTTCCAGCTGTACAATGCTGGTTCAGTGGACACACAGAGAAGTCTGAGTTGAATTGGGTCTGAGATGGAGGACTCCAGCTGAGGCTTGGGTGTTCTCTGCACTTCCCCAGCTCCTGTCCTGATAAGGCTGCTCTGCCAGCTGGAAGCTAAACCAAACTCCCTAAGCCATCCCAAACCAGTAAGCACGGGCTAATACCTCAGAGTGGCAGCTAGAGATGGCCATGACCATATAGATGACATGGGTTTTGGGTAGCCATGCCAGGTGTGGGGCAGAGCAAGGGTAGGAAGGTGTGTGGGAGATGGGTGTGTGTGCAGGGTACGTGGCATGCAGGGAGCAGGAGCCTGTGATGGGGCTGCAGTATTCCCTAAGACCAAGAGTGTAAAAGCCTCTCTGCAAAGTTCACATGACTAGAGGCTGGAGAGCAGCTGCTACAAATAAGTAATTCTGGAGAATCTGTTGGATGTCTTTTGCATTAGCTTTTGGATCAGATTTACTTAATGGAGAAAAAGCCTGACTGGAACTCCATTCGTTCAGGAACAGGGAAGGGAGGCTGCCATCCATCAGCCTTAAGTGTAGCTGATGCTCACAGCACTGCTGACACCCCCTCTCCCTTTCTGAGTTAGGCCAATGATGCTGTGGTAGAATTTTCTTTTTCCTGTTCATATCATTAGTTTGTAAGCAAACTCTGTTTTCAGTGCATGACCATCAGCACTACCATAATACCAAGAGGCATGAGGGTAAACACCACAGGGACTGAAATGAGCTACTGCAACTATCTCGAGCCCACCAGTCTCAGGCACTAGATTACTTTGATAAAGAAGTTCACAAGACTTTCTGTACCTTTTCAGTATTTGCTTCCACTGGGTTACCCAACAGCCACTGCCTGTTCTTCTTCAATATTGCTGAATATTTATTAACTGCAAACTTACTGACAAGCTCCCTTGTACTTTCTTGCTGATGCCGAAGTCACAGCGAGAAGCTTCCTCGTGAGGCACGTAACACTTTCCATAACCTCCCATGGCTTCTGTGGGGGGTCTTTTCACTTTCCTACACTCATTTAGCTCTGTATGTTACTTTCTTGCTAGGAATGCGCTAATTGTCACATGTCTTTCTTTAAAAAACAGATTAATGTCACAATTATCCTCATCTTCTTCCTTCCTGCTACAGGCAATTGCTGGAATGCTTTAATATTTTTTTGAAAAAAAACCAAAACAAAGCAAAACAAAAACTTTTTTTTTTTTTTAAAGCAGCTGCAACTTTAGAATTTTATTGGTCTTGTCATTTTGGGACATCTTAGCCTTGTCCACTCATATTACAATTTAGGCATTTTTTCCCCACTCATTTAGGGAATGTTGCTGCCTCTGTTAGGAACCATTTCAGTCACCAAAGGAAAAAAAAAAATGTAGAAGAAATCTTGTGTCACTCCATCTCAGTGCAAGATGGTGAGAAGGCTGACATGTCCAGTGATGCTTCAGGTGGGCAGTGTGTGCCATGCCAACAAAGACATAAGATAGTGTGGCTTTGACAGCAGTATTCCTTCCTATGGGGTCATATTTCCTAAAAGGGCAAAGAAGCAAAATATTTGCCTTGGCTCAAGTTGCAGGTAAGGTCTCAGGCATGCTGATCACAAACTACACCATAATTTGACAGTCACACTGCCCAGTGTGGTCTTATCTGTTCTTCTGGCCTTTCAGGTAGTCAGCTGTTCCATTCCTCACATTAATGAGAGTAATGGGTAAAGGGACTTTAAGGCGTTAAAGGATGCTGACATTCACTGGCCCAAAGCTAACAGTACTTGGTTCTGCTCAGCTTCATTTCAATTTCCACTGGAAAGTTCTTATATGGCACAGACTGTATCCCAAAGCTGCCAGAACAGACCTGTAGTTTGCTGATGGGATGTTTCAGGTGTCACCCTGCTCCCAGGAAAAGCACAGAGGACAGCCTGACATGCAAGAAAAGTGTGGGCACATCCATAGGACCTCCACCAGCTTCCTCCTGCTTTCCCAAATATTGCCTTTTCCCTTTAGGAAATCTGGAACCATAGAATGGCATCTGTCAAGCCGTAGGCACTTGAGAGTAAGCACCCATCAGAATAACTTACTGTCAAAAACAGGTACAAATTCATTTCATCCCACTTTGTGCCATATGCTGCTGTCAAAACTTCATGAACTGTTTAGGCAGCACGTTGGGACATTTTGACTAACTAGGAGCAGAACTGGTTTTTTTTTTTTATATAGCTTAGTGTCATCAGCATTTATAATTGGGTATTTCCCTGCATTGGCTTCTTCCCCAAACAGGTAAGTCTGAATAAAGTGAATGTATCATGAGCACATGGTAAACCTCTGGATTTAACCATTCCTGTTTATGAGGTACCCCAACTCTGAACTGGAAATTGCACTGTCCTACATTGTTCAGGAGCCAACTTCTTTTTCTGTCTTAATACTTTAAAGATGGTGTGACTTTCTTCCCCTGATTTCATGAAAACCTTGCATTTTGGAACAGCCTGGTGTTTTCTTTCCCTGACAACAAAATTAACTAGCACACCCTAAACTATAATAAGTGGGAAACAGACCACAGTATAGGTAAAGAACACATTTGCTGTTTTATTGGTGCCTTGCAGGGCAATAATACTGAAAAAGGGGAATGCAAAAGAAACAAAAAACCAAAAACCAAAAACCAAAAACAAAAACCCAGGATGGTGGCAACCCACATTGTATTTTTTTAAAGAGTACATCAACTCCTGTTTTTTTTTTATTTATTGTGGCATGAATGATAACATAAAACCAAAACATGAAAATATACAACTTATATTACACTATGTGTTATGAACAAAATATAAATCTATAACTCTATGTTATATTTACATAATTATTTCTTTTATTAAATTTCAAGTGAGATGGTAGGTTGCACATACTTTGTTTTAAGCTCCAGGCATTTGATTGTCTCTATTTCTTTTCTATTTTCATTTAATTTGTAAAATCCAAAACGTTAGAAGGAGTAAGAGCTTTAGAGCCAATGGAGCTATATAAATACTGTTTCAGCAAACCAGTGACAAAAACACTGGGGAGTAATCAGTCAGTAGAAAAAACGAACTTGACACGTTCTTCAATCTGGGAAACCGACAAGTTAAGATAAAGTTGAAAAAACGTAAATATAAACCAAGCTAAACAGCCAGCCCATGCCCTGTGAATTGAGGATACACTTGAATCCACATCTAGTGAATTACACACAGTTCTTTGCAAAATTGAAGGTATGATTCTATCAAGAGGTGGGCAGACAAAAAAGACTTTCTATCTGATACATCATGCCCTTAAACATACGAGATATCATATAGTTGCCATTTATTCTAGCAGATGAATTCTTGCTAAGTAAGGTCTACGTTTCCACGGAGCGTAATTATTTTTGATGTTATGAACGTGATGTCAGAGGCTTCTTCGGGGACAATAACAGCTCATCTCTTTGGATTAAAAAGAAAAAAGCTCTGAAAATGTGCTGTAAAAAGGTTAAAAGACAATTTACTTTCTAAAAAATGATTTAATTAAAGAGAGAGTCTACTGCAGTAACCAAATCTTTGAAATAATGTCTTCGAAGAAAGAATTTCTTCCATATGCATTCGTAATAAGAGGATTTGGTTACAAAACTAATTAAATGCTATAATAATAGCTAGTGTTCTTTTCTGGGGGCCTGATTAATACAGCGGAACGGTTAAATAAAGATGTTAAATGCACTTAAAAATCCTATTTTACTAATATAAGGCATGAATAAATTGAAAAAGGATATACTCTGTGTTATTTAATTGAGCTTAGAAGCAAGTGCCTCAGTTTTTTTCCTTCTTTCTCTTCCCCTTTTCTCCCACTGCTGGTGTTGTTCTTTTGTAAGCTTGTGAGACGCGTGGCAGAAGCAACTTCCCCAGTTTAGGAGGAGCTGGCCTGTACCCCTCTCTCCCCAGCAGCTCCCCAAGACCATCCTCACTTGCCAGGTTCCCAGGGAAGAGGGGAATGAAGCCCGCCTTGGCATTAGGGCCTCGATGCGCTTTTAGGTTAACACCACCCTAATCTCTTCTAACCTGTTTTTTCTATATGCTCCAGGGAGGTGTTAAGTATTTTGCTGGTTTGGAACCCCAGAGCCTTTTCCTTTCTCTTTCTTTCTTTCTCTTCTTTCTTTCTTTGGCCTTTTTTTTCTTTTTTAACATTGCTGCATCAGTTTCAACACCCAAATACAGGACATGGATAGTCTGCTACAGCTACCCCTCTGAACAGCCTGACCAAACTCCAGGCTCTAGCTTAGTCTCTCAGACAGAAATGTGCACGGTAACAAAACCTGAGCCCCAGGCCAGGCCAAGGCAGTGAGCAAAGCAGAATGCTCTGGAGAGAAGGGCTCTGCCTCACCACCCATTGCCAAGAGCAGAGCTCGGGCTGGCAGCCCCAGCACAAGCCGGGACTGATCCTGCCCTCTGGGACAGGGCTGCCTCCAGGAGCATCTCCTGCCCTGCAGCCCATAGTTCAGAGCTGAAATTCAGTCCTGCTGAAGTCCAAGGGCCTTTTCCCCACTGACTTCCCCGAGCCCGGCTCTCCAGCCCAAGCATCTGAGACTTGCTCCAACCAATCACGCCTGCCGCAGTGGCACCTACCTGGAGCTAAAACAAAGTATTCTGGTAGCCCAAAATGACACAATTAAACCAGAGAGTCTGTATAACGTGGTGGAAATCAAGCATCCAGCAAATGTGAGGTGAACCCACAAGAGTCAGAAGTAATTTGTTCACAAAGACAGGGAACAAATTTAAGTTAAAAAAAAAAAAAAAGGAGCAAATATCTGTTTTCACATTGTACATAATGATATAAAAACAATTGTCTATTTTTTTTTTTCCTTCTTATCCAACAGAGTGCTTAAAAAACTGGCTCTAGATGACTGGTGTAATTAAATAACTAAAATGAGTGATGAGAGAGCAGAAGTTAATTAAGATTGAAAACAACACTCCCATTAATTCACTCCATCATAATAAACATCAGAAGTTGACATGGCTGGGGCCAAAATTAAAATAAAAGAAAGAGGAATGGTGTGAGCAGAAGAAGAAGCAATTTGTTTTCATATGTATATATATATTTATATATATATAAAAAGGCAAGGTGGGGAGGGGTATCCATTTTAAATAGCCTAACAGCTTCATTTGCTGCACTGCCAAATTAGATCAGAATAAAATAAAGTTAAAAAAAGGGGAGGGATAAAATAAATTATACATAATTTACTAATCTGGGAACAGCTGACCATTATTATTATTATTATTATTATTATAATTACCATTACAACACTAGCAAGAAGAGGCAGTTCAACTGAAAAAAAAAAACAAAACCAAAACCAACACAGTTATAAAATACAAACAAAAAGAACCCTCTCTGACATGGAGGATCTGATCAGCTACTCCAAGCATAACTTCAGAGCAAATCTTCTGAGAGAGAGAAAATAGAAAAGAAATTTTTGAGGCAGAGGTGGGGGGGAAAAAAAAGGAAAACAAGAAAAACAAAACCGATGTTGCAGGGTAAAACTATCACTCATCCAAACTTCTCATAGGAGTATTGTCCTAAGTCTTCAATGGCATTTGCTTGTTTGCTTTGCAAAAGGTCTGCTGAGGTTCAAGTTACACTTCAAGTGGGATTTCAAGAGGCAGAGGGAGACCCCCCACATCCTCCTTCCCAGTCTCTTACTCCTACTTGCTCCTTCCATCCTGCACCTGGACTTAAATGGCTGATTGCACCAAGGACTACACTTGCCTGACTCAGGGACCATTTGCAAAATCACTGTTGCCAAGTACTGAAGACCACGGTTCTAGTGAAAGCCTAGGCTGGGTTCTCACTGGCACAAACACACACAGAGCTTTTTTTACAAGTTAGAAGAGGCTATGATAGCAATGAGTCTTCCTCTAGGAGCAGGAATTTGAGAGGGAACACAATGAACCCTCAGCTAGAGAACCTACTTAAAGGGAAGAATTTTGACTCAGTGAGTTCCTAAGACTTTCCTCCCCAGGCCAAAGAGGAGCTCCTGGATAGCTGCTGTCTGAAATGAGGTACACTCCTTTTGGTTGATTGGTTGGTAGGTTTGGATCTAATGCTTCTGTCTGAACCTGGGTCCTCTCCTTCTACAGAAAGGTTAGAGTGAGGAGATGAAAAGAAACTCTTTGATTCATTTGTATTTATTTTTTTTTCCTTCTAAAATAAGGTGTAACATTCAGTTACCTTATGGGAAATACATTATGCTTGTGGAAATCCACCTTCCTCACCTAGCTGCTGTTGCCCAAGGAAAGTCAAACTGCCTAAGCATCATATCTAAGAGCTCTAGAACAATGCTGAAAATATTTTAGTTCAGAAGAACAATTTTTCACTTCTGAGAGGCAGCAGCTAGGGAAACTCAGCACGGCAAGTTTTATTCTTACATGCCCACTTTGGCTATGGAAATCTCTCCATGGCTATTAGTCATCCTTCCCACAGAAACATCCAACTGATAAAAATGGATTTTTGAATTCTGCAATTGCAAAGGAGAAAAAAATGTCAGTTTAAAAAACAGAAATCGCCTTTTGAATCAGAGATCAGTACTCAGCCACCTTGAAGGTATGAGTTCATCACAAGTGGACATCGTGGTAACCTAATTTTGCTGAGAGAGGAGGCAA
The DNA here is from genome assembly GCA_038090715.1 of Florisuga fusca. Classification (NCBI taxonomy): domain Eukaryota; kingdom Metazoa; phylum Chordata; class Aves; order Apodiformes; family Trochilidae; genus Florisuga; species Florisuga fusca. The sequence continues at coordinate 12,919,331 of JAAWXA010000019.1, forward strand.
CGTTTCCAGTTGCCCTGTCCTGTGCAGAAAAAATCACACTTTGGACAAGCCTTTTTTACGTTGTGTATGCTGCCACTTGAAGTGTAAATTAAAAGCAAAGGCTCCTTACAGACCAAGTCATTTGGAGGGTGCGGGATTTCATTCTGGAACATGCTTTTTGCTCACAATATTCCAATATTATTCTTATTAGTACCATAAACACGCACACATGAAGATCCAAGACCATAAAATATTTTTTTCTCTAAATTTCTTATGTCTCTCTCTCTTTCTCTCTCTCTTTTTCACCTGAGAATGGCACCTACAGTTTCCTTTAAAACGCAAAACCAAAGCCAAAAATATATGTCTAATCTCATCAGCTGCTGGTATATCAGGTTCTTCAAGGGATTGTCTAAGATACAACACTGTCCTAACTTAAGACAGAGCAGGAAGCAAAAGAAAAGCAAAGGAAAAGCTAAACAAAAAGAAGAGACAAAAAAAAGAAAAAAAAAAAAAAGAAAAAAAAAAAAGAAAATTGAACTAGTTCAGCGCTTTAGTACAAATTTGGCACTTGCTCAAAGACTCAGTATGGTGTGCAACTGATGAAGAGAAGTCCTCTCTTGAAAGGAAATAATTGCTTGTTGGGGTCAACAGAAACAGACTCCCCACTTCCTTCCTTGCCAGCCACGCGCACAGGCACGCACGCACGCACACACGCACTTCTGACCCAGATTTGCCAGGGAGGAGAAGGAGGAGACAGAGGGGGGGTAAAAGGAATTTTATCTTTTTTTTCTTTCCTGTCAGGTGCATTACCAAAAAAAAAATTATTTCTCTTTAAACTGTAGCACAAAACAACAAAACACATTCACAAGCCACTTGTTGGCACTGTGTACCTGAGTGAGAATTTCTAGAACATTGTAGAACAAACAGCCATAAAGTTTATTTGAAAAAAAAATAATAATAATAAAAGGTCGACGGGTAAGACTTCAGTGCTTGGGTATAGCAGCTGAATTACTGGCATTATTTTACCCATAGCTTATATCATTCTGTTGTTGTTGTCGTCGTTGTCTTTGTTTCCTTTCTTCTGAGCCTTTTTTCTTCTGATGCAGGCTGATGTCTATTAGTCAGCTGATGTCCCAACTAGTTAAGACTAACAGTTAAAGTAACAGTCAGTGTATGAGAAAGTTAATGTGCTTGGCCACTGGCAAGGATAAACCAGGTGGGGCTTTATTTTTTTTTTTCTTTTCTCCTTGAAGTCCTTAGCTCACGAGACATTGGGACCCCGATCAGTTGGCTTGCCCCGCAATGTGGTTTTCACTGTCACTGCCATAGTCCGCATCGGGGTCGTCCTCTTCCTCATCGTATTCATCATAGATTTCTCCATTGACATCATCGGTCTGCATCTCTTCCTTGATATGAGGCTCCTCACCTTTGATGCCATAAGTGCTCTGGATGACGGGCATCCCGGGCTCGGGGCTGCTGGAGACGCTCGAGTGCTCGGAGGGCAGATGTGGGGAAGGCATTCCTGCCATGGCAATGGCTCCTGGGTAAACTACGCCCGCGGTGGCAATGGGAATCTGTGCTTGTTGCCTGCCGTGGAGAAGAAGTAGAAGGACATTTGAATGCTGGAAGGAGGAAGGGGATGGTGAGTACAAAAGCACTCCGCAAGCCCATAGCATGTGCGCTGGGGCGTGCAGGGGAAACTCCTGGATGGCCTCTACCAGATGACCCCTCTATCAATATTCCAGACTCACCAACTGATGCTCTTGAAATGAACATCAAGCCCAAACCAACTCAACTGATAAAACCCCATCTCTGTAAACGTCTTTGTCCGTACCTGAACTACACAGCTTCAGCTTGCCTGCTTCTGATGCAAAATTCTTTACTGGGTAAACTGGGTGTCCCATGAGCTACCAGCCAAAAATAAACATCCTTTCAATTCTAGTCCAACCTAAAAGAACATGTATTTTGAAGATGTCCCTTTTAAATAATCCAAGCTGCTGGCAGGACTAGACAGAAAAGTAACACATTGGCCACAGGAGAGATGTGGTGAGGGTGAGGCTGTTTCCATAGGCATGTGGAAGGTGAGGTAGGGAACTACCAGTGGCTGAGGAAAAAGCAAGGCAGGTCCTCTCCAAAGAGGCAATGGTTTCTTTACATTCACTCAGAGGCCCGACCATTACTTGGGAGAAGAACAGTGGGACTTCTGGGGCCAACAAAGGGGTTTATAGGACAATCAGTAGGGGCCTCCCACTGGAAGGTGATAGTTTCCACAGTGAGTGACACTTGTGAAAAGCAGAACCTTTGAAGGAAGGTGGATAAAATCAGGAAAAGGCAGGCTTAAAACAGAAGCATGCATTATTTAAAACTAAATAAAAAGCAGGCAAGCAACATGAGCATTTGAGAAAATCCTCTACAGGATGCCTTTATACGGCATCTAAGCCTTGGAAACCTGTCTGCAGTAATGAAAGAAGAATTATTCCAGGCCATAGAAATTCCCTTTGCATCAAGAACACTAGCTGTGTTATACCAGCATTTGTTTCCCTGAGAAGCTTCAGGGTCCCAACAAGCCTCGAGGTTTAAAATTCATGCTCCTTTTGTTTCCTTGCTGCATGAAGTAATTCCATTGCAGTAATACTCTTCAGAACATGCTGCACATTGTAATGTCATCAGCAGTGTGTCCATCTGCACTGAAAAGCCTTGCCACAGGAGACAGGGCAGAGTCTCTTGAGATGAACATTCTTAATTAAGAATGAAACCCTCCCCTGTTCCCCTGCCTGCCTGTGCCCCGGCTGTACAGTAAGCCTTGCACAGTACAGTGATCCTGAAAGACTTTCCTCTGCCAAACAGCTTTACATTTGTTTGGAATTGCTTGCTGCAATTTCAGATACTTCCTGCCTGCCATTGAAGTGAGGCCTCCCTCCTCACAGGCCTTATTTCCCTCTTTCTGAAACAAGTAGAAGTTGTCTCAGCTGAAGATACAGCTCTTAAAGTAGGGGAGCGGATCTAATTTGCATTTTATCCTTAATTCAATAGGAAGGCTTTTGTTGTTTGGCTTTTTTTTGGAGTCAGCATTTCTGTAACAAGATTCAGCACACTTAAATTGTTTTTAATATTTAACAATAGGAACGCTTTGCACTTAAATGGTACTTTTTAGAGTGCTTTTCAAATATTAAATAATTTAAGAATAGTATTTTTCCACTTCTATAGGATGTCCACTCCAGAGGATCTCAAAGAAGGCCTCAGAAACTAATGTATTAGGGTTCTCAGTAGTCCAGCGTGGTGAGCTTGCCCTACTGCCATTAAGGATGAGGACACTGAGACAAGGAAACATTAAGTTCAAGACTAGCAAAAAATACCCAGTCCTGCCCATTGTGATGCTTTCAGACAGGCTTTCAGCATGTCCCAGCAGCTGGCACAGCCGCAGCTCTTGTAAGCCCAGTCACTTATTTTGGTGCCCAGGCAGGAGCTGGACTGGTGTTTGGAAGTTTAGCCCTAAATGACCTGTACTGGGTGATACAGTAGATGGGGAGCTAAAACCAGGAATGCAACTGTAGTGCTGGGATTGTCAGCCTCAAACACTGACCCCACTGCAGATACTGGCTGCTCTGTCAATATCTTCTATAAAGGCTTCAGCCCAGGTTCTGTGTTCTAATGCCCTAGTGCAATTATCTCCAGAAATGACTTGATTTCAATGTCAGCCTTGTTTGGAAAGCTAAATAATATGCAGAATGTTACAAGGTTAATTTTTTTTCCCATGATGAAGCATGCATGTTAACCAGATAAGCAGTATTTTGGGGGCTCTGTTGCCACCTATTCTTTTTCCAGAAGGACCCCCTCCTCTTTTTTTTTAATCTCTTGATGCCAAACGTTGGCTGACTTCCCTGTGTTTGTTTCAGTGCTTACTATTGGGATCACTGGACCTGCCAGCGCCACAGGGTTAAGCAGCTCAAATTTCTCTGCTGAGCGGCTTATTATAACAATGAACACTGTAGCTGTTTAAAACACAGTCTGATGACACTTAACAGTTGCTGGACAGATATTCTCTCCTTTATTGCTGCTCCTAGCCTTTAACTAGGAAGATGTGCAACTCAGTTAGCGTTAAAATGTTTCCAAATTCTGATGTAACAGAACACAAGTTCCAGTTTTTTTGAGGGTTGTTCTTCATGCTGGTTTTGCTTTTTTTAAGACCACTGTGTGGCTTTTAATTTTCTGGAGTGAATACAGAAATACTGCAGAATATTCGATTATTTCTGATTCTTTGATCTGCTGTAACCAAAACCAAGGAGTCTTAGCAGAAGGAAAACACCCACTAGTTTTCTAGGCAGATTTAAATCTAATCATATCAAGCTGATCTATTAGCTGTTTATCAGAAACAGCCTTCTTGACATTTATGCTGAACACAAAGCATTTAGCATACTGTACTGGAAGACACTCCCTACTATGACAAATGCCGTGACGATGAACAATGAAGACAACTTCATGCTTGATATGAATTAACTGAGCCAAGTCTATATTCCAGCTTCATTTCAGTATGCTCAGCAGTTCTTTTGCAGACCAGTTGCTACAAATCATACTGAATGCAAACTTGTATTTTTAGCTTTTTGGATCAAGAGGAACTACCAAGGATTCATTCAGATAAACTCTCTGAGGCCTCATAATAAAGTAATACTTAGAAGGCTTTATTAGAAGATATGTTTCACTGGAAAATCTTAAGCTTTTCTATTTCTTTTGCATGATCAGAGTGGAAATGAGACAGTTGGCCGCAGCTGTAAGATGAGTATATAGCAAAGCCAACCCAAAAATCCCTAACTGCCTAACTTCCTCCTGGAACACATTGTTTTACAGTATAAGCTTCATATTCTGTTAGCAATATATGATGCTCTTGCCAAGAAAATCTAACATTTACCACATTGAACTAAGATTTCTCTCTGAATTTTTTTTTTTTTTTTTCTGAACAGAGTGGTAGTTTTTAAAGGTCCCGTACCCAACATTGAAATACTGCCTCATCTCCTGGCGTCTGTTGCGCATGATCGCTTTGTACTCGCCAATGCGGAGTTTTTTGCCATCTACAAGGCAGGTACGCTTCGGCCTGGGCTTGTATTTGTAGTCTGGGTACTTCTCCAGGTGCTGTTTGCTGAGTCGGGCCTGCTCCTCATAGTATGGCTGCTTCTCTAGGTTTGTCATAGCTTTCCAGCGTGACCCTGTCACCAAAAGAGAGAGAGAAATATGAGATTCTACTCATCCACAAACACTGAAAGGCAGAGAAACAAGTAGGTCACCCAGAACAAGATACCTACGGTCATTTCGCTCTGGGCAGGGAATCTGTCAGAGCTTCTAGACAGGGGTCAGGTCTTGTTTGCATTTGGCTGGTAAACCTCTTGGGTAGAGCCAAGAGGCAGAGAGATGTGATATTGGAACTTGTGACTCTATATTTTACTGAAATTTACCTACATTATAATGTTAATGTATTTCAGGTGAGGAACGACACCACCGTCCTCATAATGAGCAATCCCTGACACCTTGTTTTAGAAAACAAGACTGCATTTCAATGGAATGGCCAAAGACCCCTTAGATACACAGAATCTGCTCTGCCACATCCCCCACACTTTGGCCACGGTGATGTTTTCACCTCCTGTTCTAGCAGAGGCACCACCCCTACGTGCTGCCATCCAGTCGCTGTCCTCCACCACAGCTGGATCAAGGCATAACCTCTGGATGCACACGTGGCCATAGCTCACTCTTTCATGACAAATACCACATCTTTCTAGTTTCCAGGTTTGTGAGAAGCAGAATATGAACTGATAATAAAAGCTATGCTGCCTACAGGGAGTCTGCAAAGACCCTGAAGCAATGCCTCTAAAACTATAAACTATCCCATATGTCTCAGTGGGGTTTTAACTCCAAAACCAAGTCCTGGTGAACACTGCCAGCTCCAACTTCAAGAATATAGCATGTGTTATGAAGGGAAGGCCACTGGGATACTGGCACACCTCTCCATGGAGCTGCTCTATGGCTTCATTGCTGGCAGGCTTGTTTCCGACACTCTGCCTTTGTTAGTGGGGATATTTGAGCTAGGGAGATAATGAAGACATTACAATTGTTTTTTTCTAATACCTCCTGAAATTTATAAACTAGTATTTCTTAAAGGACATAATATGGGCGTAAAATACAAGTAAAATTTCTTGTATTGGTTATCCGATTTTATTTTTCCAAGAACTACAGAAGTGCTTGAGGGTAAGAAACATTTCAGATAACAGGAGTGGTCCAAGCTGTGATGCATGTGGCTTAAAAGGAAAACTTTACTGGAAAATAGTCAATTTCCCCATTGGAAAAAAATTTTTAATAGTTTCTCAATTTAATAGGGTCATAATGTCATATATCATACCTGACTTCCTCTTGTTCTTCATTTTTATGGTTACTCATACTGTACTTAGCTCATGCTATTCCTCGGGCTGATCTTAGCTCACTGTGCCCCCAAGGCTCACAATATAGAGTATACTGCAAGTATACGAGTGCAGTTATCCCTTCCCAGGAAGGAAAACAATTTGATTCCCTCTAGAAAGCCCCTCTCCTTCACACCATTTTCCCCATTCTTCTTTGAGTCTTTATTCCAACTTGCAATTTGGGCTTCTGGAGTGAAGGGCAAACAGGCTGGTCCAGCTTGACCTCACACCCAGAGACAACAGGTCTGTAAATAGTGCTGTATTTTTTTCTGCAGAGGAGCAATGGACATCACTTTCTTAGCCAACATTTCTTTGGAGTAAAAAAACACCGTTTTTCATTATGTTTACAACACATAACATGCAGAGATCCCCCAGATAGTTCTGGAATGGGAAACAATTACTGAGTTAATTAGCTGAGGTGCAGCACCATATTAGCAATACTAGATAGTTTCTAGGACCTGGACTAGAACTTCTACACAACAGGCTGTGGTGGCCAGAATCCTGGTCAGGAGCTTAGTCTCCTGCAGAGAAATTATTCCAAGCATTTATTGGTAAAGAGAGTGGCTAAAAAAAGCTACATTAACTTTCCACGTGTAGTTCCTCCTAGATTTCAGGCTAAATGACACAGTGATAAACATGTGGAGACTGCCAAAGCACTGAACGCCTATTAATGCTGTGTAGGATGGAAACATAGATAGGGTCTTTGTTGAGCAATGTTAAGAATTCAGGGTAAAGCCTATGAGATCTACTGGAAGATGCCTAGATGGTAGGTCTGCTTTTAAATACTACCTTGTAGACACTGGTACACTGGTGTTTTAGCAGATGAAGAAAATAATAAAAGCTAGTCTAAACCAGGAGTTCTCTAATTACAAGCCTGCTGTAGTCACAGAAAAATAGCCCCAGTCCCATTTCCTGCTGTGGATTTTATTTTTTTCTGCTTTTATTTATGAATAATGAAGCTGGAAACCTTAGTCTTTAAACAAATCTTGACATTTGCTTTACATGCTGTGAGGGGACCTGCAATGTGGGAACTCAGATATATTCTGAGACAGACAGACAGGTAGAAATTAAAATCAGTTGTTGCAAAATTGGCAGGAAAATGTTCTATCCCAGCACAATTCCTCTTTCACTGTACTAGCTCGCTTGCCTCAATCCTACAGTCAGATCTGGAGAGGCAGATTCCTACCCCAGCATGTGAAAAGATCTGTAAATAGTGGGGGAAGTCAGGCAAACACGTAAGTCTTTGCAGGATCAGGGCCATGAAAAGTGAAATTTTGATGCATAATATTTGTACATACAGTTACACATACAATATTTATACATAAATGTCATTTGGTATGTTTTTCCTTTCTAAGCTGCAAACTCAATACAACAAAAATTCTGGCAGTCTCACCTCTTTTCTAGCAAATTTTTAATAGCTGCCTTCTGCAGTGATACCTCCTCTTACTATGACTTTCCTGCTTTTCCAAGATATATTAATATAGTTAGCAGTATGTTTTGAAGTATTATAAATTATTAAACAAACAATCCTGTAAAAATGAATTTTGAAAAAGTGCACATTTTATGATTATAAACCTTAGGTTTTATATTTTATAATTTTCATTTATTTTTGTTTAATAATACCTACAAAATCCAACCAGCTCTCTGACTGGTCTTAATCTGAAATTATGAAAGTCTGAAGAATACAGAAATCTGATCTTTGAATTTGCACCCGCTGGCAAGCTAAGCTATGAATGAGTATTGTCAATCAACACACTAAAACTGGTTAAAAATACCTTGTGTTTGGACAAACTGTATTTGTAATAGCTTCATCTGCCACTGTTTTATGTGTCAATATACATGGGGAGGTAGGCATGGGTACTTACACCCAGTGCCAAGCTCAAAACCAAACAAGGTGTGATTGAAGAATCTTGAAAAATTATTCTTTTTAAATGAAGATTTACACTCTTGGGTGAGCTTTCTGCTCACCATCTGTGTGTATAAAGCTTTGAGTGGGTCAAGTATGCAAGGCTTTTCCCCTTGACTATGAAAACAAGAACCCATTCTCCTCCCTGGAGGCACACATAATGACAAGGAGGATTCTCCCTGATCCTCGTAGTGGATGAAGTATTTAGAAAATAAATGAGAAAATTTTAAGACTTTGATACGCCAAGCACAGCTCCTCTCCCCAGACTGAGTTCGGACACTTAAGAGTCCACACAATGACTGTGAACATGACTGTAGAGGACAGCTATCTGAGGCCAGGGCAGACAAAATATGCCCCTCTGTGTGCCCCAGCACTTGTGCTCAGACACACATGTGCATGCACCAGGTGGGGTTGGGAGCTCTGCTTACCACTGATTTTAAGCCAAGTTTCTCTGACAAGAAACTTCAGCTGTTTGTAATATTGCCTAATTTTTAGTACATTAAACTGACATTTTCAGTTTAACTCAGATTGTATATATATATATATATACACCTTCACATAAACAAATGCTTGTATAATGTAAAGGTATGTGTATAGCTTTCTATTCACACACTTCCAGACCCATGAGAAAATTTCTGACGGTAGTATCAGACTTCATCTTTTCCCAGTCTCTTTACGTAGGTTTCTCAGTGAAATTAATTAAAATATTTACAAAAATATCTAAACAATGCATTATTAAATTGCTAGGGTCCAGCAGACCCTTTTTAGCACTTTTTTTAAACATTTACTAAAAAAAATAATAATTATCCACAAGTTTAAGTTGCAACGAACAGATGGATGACAAACGTATGCGCAGATGAATTTCGTGACAAATCCATGTATCTAATTTTTATGCTCAAAACATAATACCACAGTGTCAAACATAATCCCTAGATAATTCTGGTGCTGGGAAGGGCACCTCCTCTCATTTTACTATAAAAATGACCCTCGATTAGAGACAACTCCATCTAAGCTACTCCCGGTGACAACGATCTCTGACATCAATGGGTAGCAGTGCTGCTAAAAAAACAATAAGGGAAAATTGTAGCTTTCTAATAGAGAGCCCCTAACACCTGTCTGAACTGTAAGCTTCCAGTTGCTCACCCTGCTCCAGTTAACAGCAAGCTCCCTGCTGACTTCAAAAGACTGGCCTTTTGCAACTGAGGGAAGACCTTTGTAATGCTTCTGTCAAGAAAGAAGACGTCAGGACATCCCTCTCCATCGCATAGGTGGAATAAAAAAATTGAATGTGAAGTTGGAAAGAAATAGAAACATCATCTCTTCCTGCTTCAGACCTTGCTTTTCCCCATATCTGGCAGCAAAACAGAAAGAGTTTGGAGTCAGCTACTCTGTCTGTCACCTCAACAGGATCTGTAATGAATTTGCACATTTTACTCCAACTACTGTATATCTAATCAGAAAAAGATGTCCCCATATCTCCCTGATCTAGCGCCAAATAGTAAAAGGTGATTCCTTATGTTAACAATTTCAGCAGAATGACTTATTAAAACCAGATTTTAGGGTATTATAAAATGCTTAGAAGCCCTTTAAAATGTCAACCAGGATCCCCAGAGACTGCGTAAAATGTCAGCCCAGCTCAAGCGCCTGTTTTAAGCAGAATGAATTAGCAGCGTGCTGTCGGAGGTTGTTATCCAAAACAATCAGTTAAGAGGGAAAACATCAAACTCCCTTTGTACTTTCTATATGAAAAGGGCCATTCAGAATGATCTTGTAGATTTCTGAAGCTGATTATTTAAAAACAGGTTTAACCAGGTCTACTCTCAATTTAGAAACAGACCAAAACTATTACTGCCCTGTCCTCAGTCTAATCACATCATACACCTCTGACCAGTACAATCCCTTTTAACCAGTATAAGGTTATTTTATCATCAACATAACCAATTTAGCCTTCTAATCCTGTTCCCACAACTAATCTAATCATCTTCTACCACCCTTTTAATCATAGGTTAATATCATCACATCTGCCATCCACAGCCAATACGTTCTGCCTCTCTGACCAATTTATCTCATTTCCACTTGCCCCCTGCTAACTTTTCATAATACCACTCTAATCAAGCTATACTTCAAACCTCTGACCAGTCTAAAAGCATATTTACCAGCCCTGCAGTTAGTTAATGCTGCCATTACAACCTTGCTACATCTCTCGGGTTACCTGCAAAACTAATGAGACTTGCAGTGCAGGTAAACATGTGCTTTGCTTAAGCTTTTACCTATAGGCCTGAGGGACGTTTAGGTCCTGTAATGCAGCCCTCACCAATAAAAATGCAGTATCTCCAATTTGGTCACATATTATTTTTTTTCTCTGCAAGTAATTAACTGGCCTTAGGGATCCTCATTATTCACCTCTGTATCATTTCAGCATGTCACGGAGTAGCAGCTTAGGACAGAATGTGATCCTGGGAACATGAGCAAGTAAGAAGCAAGAAAAGTTGGAAGACTATGGCATCAACTTCAAGAGATGGTGTTCATGATAAATATTGCTTGGGACATGAACAGTACAGGATATGTAAATTAGTTCTGATGTTTCTTTTTTTATTTCACAATTCTTTTCAGAATATTTAGAATAAAAGCAGCTTGTGACAGAGATCATGTACTAAAGGGAAATGTAATATAACAGGAACACAATAAAAACCTTTAAAATTGTCAGTGTCTAAAATAAAAGGATGTATTTTAGGATCTTTTCCCTATGGCTATCAGTTTGAACAGAAAGTGCTATGGCACAAATCAAATACTGTGATGTGCTCCTGCATAGAATCTAGTTAGATGAAATATGTGGGCAAATAAATGATAGCAGTCATTTTGTCTTCTTCAACAGCCTAATGAAATGGACTGCTTCTGTCTGTTCAGTTCATGTTTTCATACCAAAATGACCACCACAATCTCAATTACAAAGACACAAGATCATTTAATGTTATAGTTTATGTATAATGCTGGGGAGCACATTGAAAGCTCTTATCACTGTTTTCCTTGGGCAGTCATTGAGTAGCAAAACAGATGAACAAGACGTGGCAGTTCTGTTGTGTCAAGTGCTCAGCTCTGTTCAGTGGAAATTTTTTTATAATTTTGATACTGGCAGAACAGTGCTCTATCACTCTTACCTAGTATCTTGCTGATATTGGAGTTGTGCATGTCAGGGAAGGCTTGAAGGATCTTCCTCCGTTCATCCTTAGCCCATACCATGAATGCATTCATTGGGCGTTTGATATGGGGCTCATTGCTACCACGTCCTCTGGATTCCCGATAAATTCTTGACTCTGAAACTCCGGCACTTCCTAAAAATAAGGAGAAAAACATTCCCAGCCTTTGCTTCATTATGCTGCTTCCCCTGCATCAGTAATCTGTGTGAGGTGCTATACATTCACTGAGTCAGTGTTCACAATAGGTTAATGGTGTGGGTTTTTTGTGGTTTTTTTTGGTTTTTTTATGCAGTAGGAAATACTCCATATTGTACATTGTCTGCTTTTTAGTTATTCTATTGATTCAGTATCACATAGTATGGACTTGATGAAGAGTTTCAATTGTTTTATTCAACACAAAGCATTAAACAGCTTTTCCAAAACATGTTACTACTTGATAATGTAAAACCAACACTTATCAACCCAGAGTTTCTTTTATTTTCTTCCTTTCTTGCTTACAGAATGCTAGTCATATCATGTTACCTATCTTCTACCTTTTCTGTAATGGGAAGGGAGTGATACATGGCAACATCAGGAATTTCTTCTGAAGCCAGTCTCTGACTAGCAAATGAACATTTACACATCTGCCTCTTCTGAGTTTACTTCTCCATAACAACAGAAGCAACGGCAGAGAAAGTAACTAACATTATACTTGCTTCATCAAACCAAGAAAATTTATACAGATGCAGAGGGTTCATCATCTATAGATGATCAAGTCTATAATTCATGGATTCAATCTGTGATCTCATTTATCCCACATCTATTTACCTCCTCTGTTCCCTTTTACCATCAGAAGTACATTCTTGGTCCAGTCTTGAGATGCAGAGAGTACAATGGAGAAGGCTAAAAATCACCTCCAGCCTTAAAACACCAAATGATGAATCACTTTTTACTGCCTTGTTTCACTGCCACTTATTGCTAACAAGTCTTACTCCTCATAGGCCTCACACATTTGGATTCCCCTTCAGATCCCATTGATATGTACATGCAAAACTGGAAATAAGGATAAGCCATTTGTACTGACCGTCAGAATCTCCACTCATGTTGAAGTCCATCATTGTGTGGCTAAACTTCCCGTCTTCACTCTGTTTTACTGCCAGTTGTTGAGTCAAGGTCTCCAGTGTTGTTTTGTCCTATATGGGCAAGATGATGGGATTTGAATCAGCAAAATAATTAAAAATTGTCATGGCAAAGGTCATGGGTAATTTAGAAGGCTGATAAGGAAGCTGGATAACATTTCATTCACAACAGTTTACTTAGCCAGGTATTTAAGAGTACATAATAGTATTTTTTTCTGGAAGAGATATAGTTGCAGACTCTACCAAGTCCTGTTTAATACTTGCGTATTAGCTCATCATAAGCAAATTTCATAGTGTTGACAAGATTGTTTTAGTTAGGCATGATAAAACTGGCTGCACATCTGAAGAATACTTCAACTCTCTATGTCCCTGGGACTGCAAAGCTGGACTGAAAGTTTAGATTATACTCACTCTTTTGCAATGTATTTACTATTTTACTCTGTTCCCAGCCTGTAATCAAAGTGTGGACACATGGGTGAGTTTGCCCGTTTTCTTTTTAAATAGGCAATTATTTTAGGAAGCAGTCCACAGAGGGGAAAAAACCCAACACCCTGCAGTTCAACCTTATTCAGACCTTGGGAGAGGGGTCAGCCTGATTTAAGCATGATAGTTGGGCAGCAGCTTGTGTTCTTGTCCAGGCTGTTTTGCCCAACCCTACTAACACCCCGTCCCTCATTCATCCAGTCAGAACTATCTGTGAACCCTGGATTGCAACAGGCTAGTGCCTGCTGCCAATTCATCTGTCAGGCTGCAGCGGTGTCTAAAGGCATTGCCAGAACAACACGCCAGGGCCATTAATTCCAATGTTCTCTTCAAAACACCTCATTTCCCCTCCGAATTGTTTGACTTCACAAATACAAAGGTGTTCTATTTTCCAACTGTTTTTGTTTTCCCTATGATTTTTACTCATTAACATTCTATCTTCCTGACAATCATCTGTTTAAAAATAAGTCTTTCAGGAAAGCAATACTAACATTTCAAAATGTTAGGCACTGTGCCTTTTAAAAAGATAAGAAAATGACATGATACGGAATGATAATAAAGTGGCTCCATCCAAAAAAATTATTTTGAGGATCTTCCTGTTAGATTTCTATTTTGTTGCTCTGTTTCACTCCTGACGACTGTAGAAGCTCAACAAACTAAAAAAACTTTCAAGATTTCACATGCAACTGGAGACTTACAACTATTCTATGTAGCCTAATAATGTCACTGGGTTGTATTGTAGAAGAAAACAGAAAAGAGAACAATATGAATACAGAAATGCTTCCCATGATGTGATGTTCCTGCATCTGCAATTCAAAGAACAGTTCAAATTCATGTAAGTCATTTCAAATAGAATTTCCTGAGTTTGAAAGGAAGCTAAACTGCTCAGCTTTGTATGGTCGCACAGTTTAGGGAATGTGAGGTTAACCTGAGTGCTCCTCACGCTGATTTTCACTGTGGATCCTTTCTGTGCTCCTGCTGCTCTGTCTATAAGCAGGCACATGGCCACCAAAAGTGTGCAAGATGAGCTATCCTCTCAGTTGTTGAAGGAAAACCTGGTGCAGCAGAGTCAGGCTCTCATAAGGAAAGGGGTTACTGTAACATTTCCAGGCACAGCAGATCCAGAAAGCTTGGAGAAGCTTCAAATAAGCACCTGAACTATTCAGGCATTTAGCTTTACCACACTCTTTGATCTACCAGTCTTATATCAGCTCTCACTTCCAAAGCAGCCCGTCAGCAGACAGCAAGTCAAGAATAAGTTGACTTTGTATTTCTTCCAAATGGATCTCAGCTACATAATACCAGTCAACAGTTTTTCCTGAAAAAAACCCTTTATTTACCATCAACTTCATATCGTTAGAGTTCAAAAAATTTTGTCAGAAATCACTTAAAAATGCTGCCACCAACCCAACATATAAAAGAACATCTCCTCTTGTTGGGTATATGACGGGGGAGGGGAGCTACTCTGACGCAGACTTTTCTTGAATCATGTATAAACCTCTTAGAGAAACAGAGCTGAGAGCGCAAAGGGCACGGGCTTAACAGCTTTTTCTTTATGCAGTAAACGCAGCTGCTGAAGTCGGAGGCAGTTACATTGAGAACCACGCTCCGCAGAGAGGATCTGATTGAGTCTTAAGGTCAGCGAATGCTCTGGCACGCTGTCTGCAAGGTACGCACCGGGTACGGCTCGTTTATCAGAGCCTGACTTAACAAGACTACAGATGTTCTGCTGCTATCCATCTTGGGCTAGAGTTTTGCATTTTGAGGTGCAGTCACATTAGATGAAGTCAGAGAGTGCAGGCATGACCGAAGAAGGGCTGCAAAGGAATGCCAGATGAGTGCTGAGCTGCCGGGCACAGAGCTCGAAGGTGGATCTCCAGAAAGCCAAAACATCGGCCAGTGTGGAGACCACCCTTTCAATATGGTGACAATTTGCTCCCTGCTACTTAAAACATGGAGAACGACAATTTAATTAAATCAGGTGACAGCTAAAAAGAACTTCTGCGTGATGTTGCTCTTGAAACAAGAGGATGTCAAAACCGCCAGCTTTGTTTTCCTGAGTTAAATGTTTAGAAATGTCTGTGTTTAAAAAGTACTCAGGCAAGAATAAGCATGCTCTTTCCTAAGCCTCTGAAACAGCATTAGGAGAGCAGAAAGAGATCAGGGACACTCTGGCAGGATGGAAAAGCC
Source organism: Florisuga fusca (assembly GCA_038090715.1). Lineage (NCBI taxonomy): Eukaryota > Metazoa > Chordata > Aves > Apodiformes > Trochilidae > Florisuga > Florisuga fusca. Next base: position 12,934,647 of record JAAWXA010000019.1, read on the forward strand.
TGACTGTACATAAGCAGCATTCTGATTTTCTGTGAAACACTCTTCCCATTAAACACATAGCAGCTGATTTTCTCCAATCCATTTTCCATTACAAAATATTTGAAAGGAGCTAAGCAACACTCCCATCTTGTTTTGCCTGAAAACATTCAGTTGACAACATACTGCTTTTTGTTTGATGGGAGCATCTCTTTACCTTTCCTACAGTCTTTCAGTTGATGGTGAAAGTATTTATAGAAGCTCCAAAGAAACAAGGGGAAAATATCTTTTAATCCCTGACCCCAAATAAACCAGCAACCTGCTGACATTGCTGGGCCAGCTGATTCTCACAGAACCTTCAGACAAGAGATGCACAATGGTCTCAAGTTTACACAAAACGAGGATCTATTTATCACCATTATCTTAATTCAACAGCAAATTACACATTTTTAAGACTGCCACTCCTCTGCAGTGTTGGATTAGCTGTGTCAACAGCAGCAAGCTGCAGTACCATCCAGTGCGACCATGTACGTTGGGTCCAGCAGCACACTTAAATAAAGTAGTGTGCACTTTCCTGCACACTACACTGGACCATGCTTTAAATTTATTTTATCACTATCTCAACTTCTAGATCCAATTGTCTTACTGGGCAGAGAAAGAAATGGGGAAGAACATTCAGCTGATGAAAGAATACATGCTTTCAGGTTCTTAAAGCAAAAAAGAAAATAAGCAGAGTGATAATCCCTTTGTTTCAGATTTGCCCCACAACACAAAGATATAAAAATGCCACTCATCCTCATGAGTAATGCACGAGCAGCATCCGTTGCAGCCTAGAACCAATAGTCCTGTGATGAACAGGCAAGGCTGGTCCAGACCCAGGGAAGTGCTGCCAAGTCTTGTTTGTGAGACCTGCTGAAAATCCGACTCCATAAAGCAGAGAAACAAATGGTAAAGAATGCTTTTGCTCTTGCAGGAGGGGAAACATACGGTTTTCTTGCTAAAGATGAAGGATTCTTCTTCTTCTGAAATTCTGAATTTTGGATCAGGCCCCAGAAGGCTGGAAGACATATAAGCAACTTTCTCCTCTATGAAGAACTTCAGCAGAGGTTGGAAAAAACTATCCTAATAGTAATTTCTGTTGGATTGTAGGAGAGACTGTCTGCAGAGGCAGCAAGAGCTCTGTTAATGGGGATTATTAAAAATTGTAATGGGCAAACAAGTGAAGATAATACTGTAGAGAGCAATCAATCCCACAGTAGCCCATTTTTTCAGAGTATAATTGGAGAGGTCTCATCAATAGCCATAATGTGATGAAAAGTTTCTAAAAGTTTATTAATCAAAGGAAGTAATCTGCTGGAGAACATGGATTTGTACCACAGTTCCTAACAATGTTCTAATTATATTTGAAAGAACAATGAAAAACACATACACACATGGGATGCGTCATGTAGAAAAAAAAATTATAAAAAATGACTAAGCACTGCAAGTCAGATTCAGTTTTGTGGTCAGCTGCAAAAGTTACTTGGCTCTCTGTCATGGATAGCTGTCATAGTTTAACAAAACATTGATTTAAAAATGACAAGAACTTGGTTGCAGTCTCTTTCATAGAAGAAACATAAACCAAGAAGAGTCAAAACATATGTAGAACAGCCTGATCACATTTGCCAGAACTCCTCCCACTACTACACAAACGTGAAGCAAAACCTTGGATGGTTTGAGAAATATAGGAAATTTTGATTGATTTGCCTACTCCCCTCTAACCTCGCTGTTCCTGCCTTGTGCTGGATCGTGGCACCAATGCTCAGGGTGCACCTGGGACCATGTGCTCGCCTCCTCTCCTGAAGGACTCCACAGCTCTTCCCAAATACTGAGAATGCTGGGCATATGGCAACGGATCCCTCCTCCCCCTCTTTGAGACATCCTTTTGGCTGGGGTATTTGGCAAACACTGACAGTACTCTGAACTCTGTTAAGATTGTATTTTGGCAAGAGCTGTTTTTCCGATTGCATAATTCAAGGTTAGCAGCTTTACTGAAGCAGTCCACCCTTCACTTTTCTGCTCCCCTAACCCTATCCCCATCCCCTCAGTATGACTATTTCTCCTCTCGTTGGATGCCCGCAGAGACACAGCCAGCTTAAAAGACAAGAGGAGGAGCGTTCATAGGCACATCTCTTCACATTCCTGCTTTTCTTACTCCAAATGAACCGAATGGTCAGGAGGAAAAAAAAAGTGTTTGTAGAGTAGCTGGAGACAGCCAAACACAGTTAGGTATGGACTGCAGGGAGAAACTCATTGATCAGTTCTTGTAACTAAGAATTACAAATACACTGATGGACAGAGTGTCTGCTACCTTTGTTCCCTTCAGTGTCAATATGTGAAAAGAAACAGATGGTAGCCTGCTGTTGTCCTTTTTAGTTTTCTCCATTCCTTCTCCAAGTGCAGTTTGTCCAGTTATTTACCATCCTGCTCTGTGGGGAGCATTCCCACATCTAAAACTCTAAAGGTGGTATTTTCAAATAGATGGAGATTTTTGAGCAGGGCCTGTGACACCATTTACTGTGGTTTGTGGTGATGAGGCAGAAAGTCTCCTCTCAGCCAGTCCCAGTAAATATCAACCATTCAGACACAGACTTTGGTCAATATGCACCAAATCTTCAAGTACTACACAGATTAGCTGTTAGACTGTGATCCCACAATGGAAGTTCACTTCTGTTTTATGACAGAAAAATATCTTTAATAATCAGATGTACCAGTGGTGCCAGGTGTTATCCACTCAACATCATATTTTCCTTAGCTCTCAAAAAAGGTGAAGAGACGTAGCCTACATCTGACATGAGGGAAGATTTTGTAAAAGTAATCTTTCTGTGCAATTTCTCTGCCTCTTGCAATAATAAACATCAGAATAGCTCATGTTATAAATCTTCATCCACAGTCTTTCAAAATGTGGAAAACATGAGGTAGGCAGGCATTAAGGATGACAGAGAGCTGGAAGAACTTAGAGGAACCACTGGCAGCAGTAAGCAGTGTGAGCAGAGGTTTGCACATGATGAATTATTTGCAGCCCAGGCACTACTCCTGCATATTAATGCCATGGTAGTTCAGAACAGGCACTGTGCACCCTGTCTATGTCTCAGTCCAAAGCACGTTACAATATAGATCATGTTGCACCTATAATTGCTGTAAGAGAATTTCTGGCTCTTTTCCGAGGGATCTTCTATTTAGATTTAGGTTTTTCTGTGTAAAAGATCACATTGCCCAAGTATTTTGCACTCATCAGTGAATTTAGCCACAAAATTTCACAAAGAAAGGCAGCATTATTAACTCTGGTTACCAGATGGGAAACAGAGTCACATATTAAGTGACTTGCCAAAGGTTCCTTAGTAAGACTGGTAGTTTTAGAAACTGAAACTAGAACTCCTGAATCTTATCTAAAAATTACAACCACAGGTTTATAATTTCTTTGGGAGTATGTTACTGTGGCTCTTGCTGACAGCACATATTACTAGAGAAAATAAAATAAAATAAAAAATAAGAACAACTACAGATCTACCATTACAATGGACATGGCTAAAGTAGCGCTTGCAGGGCTGCAAAACCCATAAAAAGCACAAGCATGAAATGATAAAATAGAGTGAGACTTTTAAATGTTGACTCAGTAATTGTTAAAATCCTTCTGGCTGCACACTTTTATAGTCTTCTACTGTACTAATGAAAAGGAAAGAAACAACAAAGAAGGGTTTTAGCCTTCCAATTATATAAACTCTGTGGACCACCAAAGAAGATGAAAGATTATTTATAATGTCACAGCAATTTATCATTTGGGAGATTTTTTTGTTGTTGTTGTTGCATCAAAGTTGAGTATTAAGAAACAATGCATTCACCTCCCCCACAGCTCTTTCAGTTTTCCTTATCTGAGATCTCTCTTTTCCATGGAATAATCCACCCACAGAACCTAAAAACAGCACTAGAAGCAAGAAAATAAAACTACGTTCTTTATTTGTGGCTCTTCTGATTTTATGGTACTTGTTTCAGAATTATTACTTTCAGTCTTAATCTGGTCTAGATCACTTTGTAAAGGAACCACATCTTTTGGTTTAAAGTATATATTCAAATCCAGGTTGGTTGAATACTGCCTGGGAATCATTACATCTGATTTGTAATTTACATGCAATGCTACATGGACTCTAAGTAGAGAGGTGCCCCATGAGGTGTTACAGAGAAAAAAAATCAGACAGATCAAGTAGGTCCAGGCATTTAACTACTCTCCTCTCAGGAACAGACAACCAGTTACACAGGGGGAAGTTGATGAAATTAGTATAGTAATGTTCTTTGCTGTATGTTGTGGACATAAGTCTTCGATTTCGAAGGCCTCTCAAGTCAGTACCTTTCAAAGCACTAAAGGCAAGATAAAATCACTGAAGTAAAAAGAGGAAAATCCTCAGTAACTTGGAAGGGGTCAGATCTCTAAGAGTGGGGTTTTCTTAATACTTTATCTGAGAAAGAATGACTTCCTCAGTAAAATGCATTATCTGAGTTGGAAAGAAACTGATGGGAAGTAGCAATTGACAGGAAATGAGAACATCAAAGTCCTTTTCTTTGGTTACGAGCCCTAAGAGATAGTGTAAATCATGATTTTCAAACAACAATAACAACAAAAAACCAACAGGTAGAGATGGCCCGTGCCATTACGGTAAAGAAGAATTAAGAAGAAAGCAAAAGCAAAGCAGAATGATGAGAAACTACTTCCTTCCTATGAAAGCTTTTTCCAGTGTGGGCATAGACATTGCCCTCAACCAGATCCTTCTGTAATCCACTGACTGCAAACAGGTTAAGAGTTACATGACCCAGTTGCCCATCTAGGCTGCTTTCTGAGCTGACATGCTTTCTGAGCTGACATACAGCAAATCAGAAGGAGTTCCTACAACAAATGAGCAAGGCAAGGATAGGTTAACTGAGGAGGAGAGGTGGCACACCAAAAAATGTAAAAAGATTAAAATCACAACCCATGCAGGATATCTGGGGAAAGAGGGTCTAAAAAGACATAAAGCAAGGACACAGTCTCTGCTTTCCCGGAAACTGTTTACTAAACAATTGGTGACCCAATTGTACAGCAACGTTACAGATATGTGGACTGTTCTTTTTGGTTTTCTCTTGAAGGTATTAAAATTATGAAGGCTGCAGTACCTTTGCTTACACTTCCTCTCCCTCTAGTGAAGAAGCTGATGTTACCTAGGCTATCTCCTAAGAAAGAAACCAGGAAACCACAACATTTTCCCAGTCATGCAGTAAGGCTCAGTTTGTCTACTCCCCAGCATCAGCATCAGTACTATTAAAAGTAAAGTTCTGCACTCCCAAAACTTACGAGGCTGCTTGCCACACAGCCAAGTGAAAACCATTCAAACAGAGGAATCAGGCTCAGCCTCTGTGAAACTGAAGATTAGTTAGAACCCTCAGTGTGCTAAAAGCCCAAGCTATTGGAGGCACATAATTATGTAAAAATACTAATAAAATCTCAGGAAGTAATGAGCTTTTGTAGTTGTAGGGCACAGCTTGGAACTTAAACCTAAAAGAGTCAAAAAGCTCAAAATTCATAGCAAGAACTCCAAATCAATTGTACGTTTTTCTTTCAGAAGGAAGTTCATCCAGATTTATTTGGCTTAATAAAATTTCCACTAAGGTATAAACAACTGCAGTCCTCCTTGATCCACACTAGCCTGTGAATGTTTCTAATCTCTGCTCTTTGGAGTGAATGAAGACTTAATTTCTCATTCAGACTCCAGCATCTTCAAAGATACAGGGTTCTCTCCTTGCTTCCTTTACCTGTTCTTCTTGACTTCAATGCGAGTTTCATGTACACATCCATGGAAAGAATTTGTCCCTCCCTCTGTATGTTTAACTTTTTATTAGCTAACCCTGCCCATGCATCCCTGCAATTAACGATGATTGAGACGACACTTACTGATGTCACACACACACTTAATTTTTCTATGAAAAACATATCTAGGCATTTAATAGATGATGGTCAACCATGGGGAAAAAAAAAAGAACAAATGTCCTTGTGGGAATATAAAAGATCTTTACTGCAGAATCTCTCCCTCCCATGCGTAGGCACTTGCTAACTGAGAGCAGTGGCACAGTGACAGAAGTAGCAAAACCAAAGGCAGGCTTTACTAAAGGAAAAGGGGGAGGGGAAATCTTCCACTGGCCATCTGTGAAAATAAGGCATGTGGCCATTAAATGCAGAGGCTGTAAATATAAATATACACAAGCTCCACAAGGCAAATGGCAAAAAAGATGGGGTTTTAGGGGGTGGAAGAAAAAAGGAGTAAGCTTTCAGCAGAAGTAAATCAAAATGTTTAATACTTAGTTACCAGCGCTGGGCAAAACCAATTTTGATCTTTGCAGTGTGCAAACTGGACATGTGTTTTTAATTAAATTTGAGAAAAGTTTCAGGGGAAATGACAATGGATAGAGTAGTCCTGTTGAATAGAGGACTCTCTGAACATGAATGATCCTGTTGAGCCTGCTGATTTGACTTACTGAAAGGCTGGCACACAGGGTGATGGATGGGTGATGACATAATACCTGCTCACCTTCTTGTCATGCTTTTTGAAAACTGTCTGCTATATGCAGATAGCATTAACAAAGAGAACTGCAGCCCGCATACAAGAATTTCTGTTGGCAAAGAACCACAGTAAGACCAAATTAGGAAGAGGGTAGGGAAAAAGGTAATAAAGAAGGGACAGAGAGCTTTAGGATAATATATTAACTTTTGTGCTGTGGGACTGTAACAATCCATTGTCTGCAAGATACTCCCTGGTCCCCATATTGTATAACAGTTAGTCCAAACAGAAGGATCTCTGTTCACACTGTGAGAAAAGAACAAAATTATTACACTGATCAGCTTTCCTAATATTTTATGGGACAGTGAGGAACAGAGTGGGCTACAAATTACAGGACATATACATTAGCAGTCTGCTGAGCTTGCAGGGATAAGTGGGTGTGTATGTAATGTCTGTGGGTACTACAGCTTCTGCTAGTCACTGGGAATGCTGAAGTATTTTTCCAGTAAAATACTACAGGGATTATGAAAATGGGCAGGTTTTAACTTGTATTAAGGGCTTTGGTTTATGATGTTAGTATTGCACCTCTGGTCTTATTTCCAGTAAGGTTTCTCCTGTTTGGGAAGCCAGGCTTGTACCAGGTCCTGTTTTGCCCAGTTTCAGTCATTACAACGTATTTGCTCTAGTCTGATCTGCAGTCAGTGTCTGCTGCAAGCATGGGATCAGACTGTTTTACCAACCCTTCTGTTTTCTTTCCTTTCCTGCTCTTCTGTCCTCCAGTTTTCTCTTGAATTTCTGGTTCAAATTTAACCATTAGGGGAAGAAAAAAAAAAAGTGATTTTGAAGCAAAACCAGCTACTGCAAAAGAAATGTAAATCCCATGTGTTAAACCAGCTCCTCTTTACGCCTTTAGTAAAGTGAGCTCCAGTGTTTTATTTCTCAAAGACACCAGGATCTGCAGGTTTGAGAGTCTTAATATCCCCCTCCTCCCTGAGGGGAGAGCAGGGACAGAATTCATTTCAGCTCAGCAGATCACAGCAGTTTCTTAAGAGTTAACTCTGCTATCCCCATCCATCAGGCAGCCAGCGAGGCATCAGGAAGGAATGATGGATGTAAAATTATTACAGTGCTGCCACCCGATATACTTACTGCCATTTGTAACTAACGCTGGAACTGACACACTTTTTTCATTATTAAACATCCACATTAAGTCAACATTGGTCACTGTCATTTCATGTTTGGCACTCTCTTAAGGGAAAGAGGGAAAGCTGGGGGTGGGAGTGGGGAGGATGGTGGGAGGAGGGGTGGGTGGGAAAGGGAGAAAAGGCATCCTGAACCTGGTGTTCCATAAGAATGAGTAATAAATAGGTCCCTGCTTACAATGCTGGAAGAAATATTGTTACAAATAGCTCTTTAGTTCCAGCCCAGCAGACAAGTACATGTCAGAGCCTTTTAAAAGGACACACTCCAAGCGCCAACAGGGACAACTTCTGTCACAGGTTAAGAAACACTTCAGCACAGGATGTCTACGTACTGGGATGCACTCACCTCAGAGCCTGCTGCCAGTGTGGCTGTCTCAGTGCACAGCACCTGAAACGCTTGTGTGGCTGCAAACCCTTGCACAGCTGCCCCAGCCACCAGCTCCTGCAGCAGCAGGCACCAGTATTCAGAACCTGGTCACCTGTGTTTGTACCAGTGTGCACTGACACATGCTCAAATACCTGCTTGTGTGCCTCCTTCCCTCCTTTTTTTTATAGTTACCAGGGTACACAGGCAAGTGGAGTCAGAAAATTATTGGCTCACTCAGTGCATGTTTGTGCTGTGTATCTCTGAAAGAGTGCACCGTAGGCTTGTATGCATGCACACACATGCTGGCTCTTGGTGTTTGTGTACAACTCCTTTGCAAAGGAACAGACAGCTTTGAGGCTGAACAAATAGATTGCTGATGCTGCCCACTGTGGGGTTTGCACTAGATGACAATCCAGACTCTAATCTACCTGTATAAAAGGCAACACTGTTTATGTATAGTACATATCAAACTATAATTAACTGTAGATGACAATTACAAATAAAACTATGCTCCTGGGTTTCCAAGAAACCATAAAAACATATACACAGACTTCTCATTTATACATGGAAATGTTTCCAAGAAAAGTGATGTAAAAATATGTTTTATAGCATTTGCAATTAAAATAGGTCTTAGTAAAATCCAAGTTCACCATGATGCTCATAGCTTTTACTGTAATCCTCTGAAAATCAAATCCCTCAAGATGGTCCAAGTTGGGTGCCCACAAAGTGACTCACCCAAATCATCCTAGCCATTTTAAGAAAACCTTTTCTCATTTATGACTTCTTTTATACAGTTTCTATCCAATTCCACAAAATTCCTCTCTCACTGCTGCCTTACAGCTGGCAGGTCTGGCTGTCCACAGGGATCAACCCATATGGGAACATAAACTAGATAGCAGGTTACATACATGTGTGGAGAAAAGCCCCAAGAGCTGTAACAGAGACTCACAAAGATGATTTTCCAGCCTAGAGCCTGCCCAGATACTCCTGACAGATAAATCCCTACCACAAGTCTAATGTACACATTCAAGACTGCACATTTCCTACCTTCGCTGGTCCGCTGATGCAGCAATTCACGCCAAAAAAACCCCAACTCTCAACAGGTTTCAGAGCATCACAGGTTTCCGTAAATACACCAGCCACAGCAGCAAAGAAAGGAGGAAGATTTGGGATAGCCCCAGATCAGTGTTTGCTGCCCATAAAGCCTGCGATCACTCTACAGGAAGGAGCGTCTTAACTATACAGAACATCACTAGAGACGTAATGTACATTTCTGAGTACAACTAGGCCTCTGGTCACACAGCTACACTAGGCTAACCCTCTTTTAATTCCAACCTCCACCTCAAAATCTCTATCAGGAAGCAACCACTGAGCAAATGTAATGTCTCAAATGTTCAGGGGGCTGATGCCTCAAAGTCCCCATTGAGACCCTGAGCTTCTGACAGGAAACTTTTGGTAGTAGCACTGCAGCACTCTATTTCTCACTACCTGCCTTCCCAAATATCTCTTTGTCTTTCTCTTGAAAACAGGGAGAAACAGAATAAAATTTAATTTAAATTGGCAACACCTGCCCTCCTCTCAAATCTTGCTCTTAATAGGAGAGAATACTTTAAAGTTTTAGATCAAACAGACCTAAACTTTTGAAAAGTTGGGAGTATTTGTCTGGATCTGAACTTCACAGCTGGCTAGTCAGCGGGCAGCCTAAAGCATCTATGGGAAAAGAGAAGAAGTACTTCAACTTTACAGCCTACATCTTTTCGTCTGTGAGGTCAAACACCAGAGACAGGTCAGGAGATCCTACAAGTTAAAAAGCACAACTTCTTGACTAGTGTTTAATACCTTTAGTGGTCACTCCAGCAACTCAAATGCTGTTATAGTCTTGGAGAACTCCTACTTGGTTCTGTCCTTTCCCAATTCCACTTAGAACAAAAACGAAAAAAACCCCACTCTGATAAAGTCTTGGCACTTATAGTATCAGAAGTCCCAACCCCTACAGCTGCTTTAGAGAAATTTTCAACTGAGCAAACAGTTTTTATTTCCTGCTACCTTGTAAAAGAACTCCTCTCTGCCCTCCACGAGCCCACCAGGAGGCATGAATTAGAGAGGAAAATAAACTTCAACTGGGGTAGAGGGTGAGAAGTGAAAACAGAAGGCCTAAGGAGAATCCCAACAATAGGAAAGTAACAGAATAAAGTGAATGCAGATGGTTCCACTCCTGTTACTTAATCAAAAGGCTGTGCAGAGTCACTAGAGCCAGCATAAAGTCATGTGTTAGAACAACAGCTGATCTGTATTAAAGAAGATTAACTCGCAATGCCATGGTGGAGGGCCTGGGATTATTTTATGTACTTCCATTGCTGAACAAGCCGTCAGCACAATTACTGCCCTCCGATGTGAATGACTGATCTGTAACCACAGCTAAACAGCATGCTGCTTAGGGGCCTGGGTGCTTCATGAAGATGAATTTCCATACCATCAAAGTGCTTTTAATGGGCTTCCTGATCCAACCACAAGGCCTGCTTTGCAAGTATATAGAACTCAGGATGAAGGCTTCCTGTCCAAAAGGATTTGGTCGGTTGTCACTTGACAATTCCCAGCCAGCACAAGGGAGGAGAGGGGGGAGATAGGTAGAGTTGTCTCTGCTTTGGAAAAAAAAAAAAGAAAAAGAGAGAGAAAAAAGAAAAAGAAGGGTACAGATGCTTTCTGAATGCAACCAACTGCTGTATCCACAGCTGAATTCAATGCGCTTAACAAATAACGGCAATTTAGCTATGCTTGCGAGGAATAGCTTGAGTCACTTTGCATTAGCATCTGGCTGAGTGTTAAAGTCATTTCTACATGGGGAGCAGAGAAAAGAAATTTCTGCTCCGAGCATCCTTTCAAGAATGCTTAAATATTTGAATATAAATTCCTTTGTGCTTGTGATCGCTTCTTCTTATATCTGACACTCTGCTTTTCCCTTTTCCCTTCTGGTACTCCTCTATGTGAAATGCTGTAAACACACTCCATCCCTCTCTTCCTTTCTCTCTCCCCATACCAGCAGACTTAGTCTTCTAAGGGAGATTGTATGTACAGCCAGATACCTATTACACTGACCTCTTTTTTCCTTCCCCTTCATCTCAAGAAAGTGCATGAAATTGGAGTAATTTCTACACCACTTACACCCAGGATAGGCTGATGAAAAAAGTACACTAGTGAAACACTCACACGTACGTTTAACATTCATTACCCAGACTGCTGGCTTCTCACAGCTTATTGATCAAACTCCATCTAAAAACAAGGAAAACGGAAAGCTATCCAAATTAGCAATCTGCTCTTTCTGGACAATATTGTTTGACTCACAAGCTTCCTAGGATGACTGACTTTCAAGTTTCTGCTAAATAGCTGATCATTTTAATCTATTCTATTTTATCTGCCTATCTTACTATTCACACAGGGCCTTCCAGTGAAAAGCCACTAGAAGCAATTTCTATAAAATTCAGTTTATACCAAATGCAACAACAGGTCATCTTCTCTGTACTGCACGACAAAGGCACTATCAGAAAATATTGCAGGGGAAGAGAGGAGCTGAGGAAAAAAGTCTTGCTAAGCATACGTGACACACACACAAGAGTTCAGATGTATATTTTAGGCAACAGTATTATAAGGACAGCTCACCAGAAGTGTGGCAGCTAGGACTGGCAGGTCTATTTATCCCCTGTAGTCCAGGGCAGTTCATGGAAAGACATGAGGTATTACCAGAGAAAAGCAGCAAATCACAACCTCTTTCACATACATGATGATTACAGTATAAACAAATTTTACTAGAGCATCCTGTCGGTATTTCGTTATAGCACAGCTTCACAGGCCAGTTCAAAAGCAGGCGATGGTAAAACCCATGCTTTCTGCTTCCTGTAAGTTTCACTGCAAATACTTGGTGCAGTTTGTGTTGTCAATTCTCCATTTTTTTCTATTTTGTGAGGTCATCTAACGTGACATGACAGTGCTACGTTGCAATGGTCACAAAATATCATATATGACAGCCTCATAAGGCTAAATACCCAGAAGCTGAGCCTGAGTATCAGCAAAGCTTATGTTCCTAAAGAAGCTTGAATATTTTCAAATCCAGCTCATCTCACAAACACATGTAAGCATTTCCATAAAGCAAGATTTCCACTTAGACCCAGAGAGTTCCAAGATCACCTTCTCATAATACACACTGACAGGCTGGAACAGAGAATTAGTGGCCTCCAAAGTTCTCGTGCGAGCTTTAACTATCTCTGCCTCCTCCCCAGTCCGCCCGAAGGGTCTCCAGGTCTCTCTCTCCTGTCATCTCTTGGTTGTGGTTTTCATTTTGCTTTTCCCTTTTTTTGAAAGAAGTAACTATTCTGTTTACAAGTGGGGAAGAAGAAAATAGAGCAAGAAAAAGGAGGGGAAAAAAGGAGGAAGAACCTACATATCCATAGGGAGAGCCAAATGCAACCTCTGACCCTTTGTAAAGGCAGTCTTGGGAACTCACCTTTTCTGTCCGGCAGTTGTTGAGACCCAAGCTATTCACAACAGCCACCTTTCCATCCAGCACCTGTTGTTCCCTCCGAAGTTGCTCCTTCATCTGTCGGGCCTCCTGGATTGCCTTAGTAACAGCATCATGGTCATTTAAATAACCTGACGACGTGATAGAAGAAAGGATATCTTAAAAAAATAAAGTTACAAGAAAACACTTTAGCTTTCATCGACGAAATGCACCAAGACTTCATCATCATTAATGAGGAAGAGTTAAGAGGCAGTGCCCAGAAACCCATCCGTGTTTCTGTGATCATTATGATAGAGCCACCTGGACAGAGAGCATGAGAAACCTCAGTGCCAAAGTCATCGTCCTGATACTTGATCCCATTAGTTTCAATATTTCTCTAACGCTGCAGAGGTTAGCCCTGTGGTTTGTATGCAGCAGGATGTAACTGGGTAAGACTTAGGGGAAGCTTTGATTATGCCAGCAATCCCAAACTCTCAAAAATAGACCATTTCATTCTTCCCCTTCTTAAAACTTGTGAATACATTAAAATAAACCACAGGTGGCGGTGGTTTGCTATAGATATGAAATGCATAATGGCTGGGAAGAGAAACCTCATCCACTGAATGCTCCCCACCACCACCTGTCATTCAGAAATGTGTAAGAAACCACAGCTACATGGACCTACATTCCCACTCCTATTCATGCTGCTAATAGTAGGTCAAATGTCCACTGTTTTGCTGCAAATTCACAGCCTACGGCTTAGCCTTTGTAGTCACTGAATTATTTCTTTTTAAAATGTTACAAGCATCACCGGCACAGCTAATACTATTTAATTTTAAATGTGACACTTTGTCATTTTTTTCTTTTAGCGTACTATAGATTATACTTATTATGATCTGCATGTGATTTGTAGGATAGAATACTGATGGGAGACTCCAAGCCCCAGTCTATTTTTCAAATATTAAAGGAGAGGCTAATATCTATCAATCTCCCCCTCCAGCCCCCATCCCCACATGCGCGTGCACGCACACACTTCTTTCTGTCTTTTAACTAGGGCATAAAAACGGAATAAAATGAATCTGTAATATGAAATTGCCCAGAAAAGGGACTTCTGTTTGTGACATGAGGCTAAATCTAACCAGATCCATTGGTGAATTGTGACAGATGGAGGGACTGTGAGACAGAAGGCAGGCACTAATCACACACAAAATGACCGGCTTGCCTCAACATGTTCCATGGATTCCAGCAAACTTTACACCCTAATCCATTTTTAGAACAAAAAACATCTGGGCCATAAATCCTCTAATCTGCCAAAACACGCTATTAAATCCCATGATTTGTTGAAAAACACTAAGATTAAAGAAAGGAAATATAAAATGGCTAACTGCCGTGTTAGGAAAGTGTTATTAATACTCTTTCTTTGTCTCAATTATGAATGTTCTGTTCCTAAAGAGCCTTGTCTAATCATGTCAGATTACACATCCTTGTTGTATTGCTAGACTCTTCTATCTGATCCGCTGATTGCCAAAAAACGTAGGACATTGTCTTGATGCTTAAAACATTTCAGGGGAAGAAGCTGATGTCAGATTTGTTCAGTGCCTCACTGCTGTCAGGATTTGAGTTTGGTTTGAGATTTTATTGTTGGTTTTTTTAGACTGCAGACAGAATGAGATTGGTATTCCCACCTTCCTTGGCATGCATAAACTAGAAAGAAAACTTTCTGTGTAGTTTGACTGCTGTTAATTATACTAACAGTTAGATTTTGGCTAAATATCCAGGAACACTGAGAGTTTTGTATGAAACAACTTGATCCACATTGCTTTTATCAAATGACCCAGTTCAGTAATTCCCAGCCAGTTGAATTCCAGTAATTCCAGCTTTCCCAGTGTAAGGAACTGCATGACCTGCACCAGCATAGTGTTACCAGCTGATGTTTTTATTTTTCACCTCTGTTTTATCAACTTGCCTGATTTCTTCCCCACTTTGAATCTATTACTGATCAAGCCTGCAGATAGTCAGAATAAATTAAAAAGGAAGCAAGCAAACAAACAAATGCACTGTAGCATTACTGCTGCTTGTGCTCTCGATTGTGCTAGGTATAGTACTTTCAACCATAATACAGCTAAATTTGCCGAGGAACTGGAAATCATGCCCTTCTCCAGACGATTTGGCTTTTCCTGAATACTGCTATCTTTGAGACAGTTTGGCACATGACAGTGAATAAAAGCAAGCACTCCTTATGTTTTTCAGTAGCTGCCAAGATGCTGGTGTGCAGGGAAATGATTAATATAGAAGCGAGTTGAATGTAAATTATTGTTGTTTAGGGTAGGTGGTGAATTATTGACAGAGAGGGGAACCGCATTACATAAAATGCACATAGTTGCAAGGATTGCCAAACTAGCATGGAGATGTTGAAGATAATGGCAAAGGGCAGAGAGAAGTTGTTTCTGTTTTTAGTACACGGACATATGCCTGTTCCCAAAAAGAAATGCTTGGATTTAAAGTCATGCATGAAGCCACGACATTGTGACTGCTCAGTCTGTAGCAAAATTTATAAGCTATAAGGATCGCTCTAGAAAAGGACTACGTACATTTATGCCCAAAAGCAACTATACTGGCAATCACAGAAGTCTGTAAGTTTACATCTCCATAGACAACTGAACAATACGTGAGCATTTCTCCATGTTCTCCACAGAATGGAGCAGCCGGAAGAATTGGTTTCAGAGAATGGTTTTAATTTGAAGTTAGTGTCAGAGAAAAATGACAGCTCAGCTGCATCCCAACAAAGTGGGCTGTGCACACCTAGGACAGACAACTTGTGCCTTGCACTGACAGCCCCAGTCACTGAAAGGGTGGAAGTAACTGTCTGGCAAAGGACTGTATGCTTCCCAGTGACTTTTCCTGGAGGGATCCAGCTCTCAAGATAAAAAAACCGATCCAGTTTCCCTACCACTTTTACAGACCCCTTTGCTATAAATGCTATCAAAATGGTTTTTGTGGTGTAGCTCCTACTGGAGGGTGATCTGAAATTACCTGTTTACTTTTCAAGATCACCAAATGGTTTTAACATGGTAACGAGTTTTCCTTGCTGTCATTTTGGTTGGATCTGACCCAGCAGTTAGCAGGAAAAGACCCTGGAGAGTTTTCACAAGCCTTTCATTCTTCTAGTCCTCCATTAAAGGACAGACCTCTGCTAGAAGCAGGCTACGTCTGTCCAGCTCCTCCACCACAGTTACGGACTGCTTATCTTATACATACAGTATGCACCACGATACTGCTCAGCAACCTCAAAAAGTCACTTTCTATATTTGTAGCTGAGAGATATACAGCAGTGAACTCTATGTCATTAACAATAACTTAAGTATGTTATCTTTTGCTCCACAGTTTTCCATGGTTTATTAATGGTATAACATATTAATTCTTCTTACAGGAGTGACCTTTAAAGCTCCATTCATCCTCACAGCTTTTATCCAATTACATTATCACTCATTACAGGTACAGCATTTCAAAATCTGCATTTTGTTAAAAGAAGTAAATTACGGGGGTCTCAAACCTATAAAAAATATCATGTATGTAGGGAAAGAAGATTGGAAAGAAGAGAACAAGAGATGTCCTGACATTGCAGTGCAGGTCAGATGCTTAAGTCCACACCTAAATGTGATGGTCACTATATTAGAGTCAAAAAATTAATGTGAAAAAAATTGAAGCTCGATGCATTGCACACGGAGAGCAGAAGGGCCAGGCAAATTAAAGACAAAATACATTATTACCTGCCACAGTTAAAGAGTGTAGGGCTAATAATAATTTACACATTGACAATTAAAAATGTGGTATTTACAAAATACTTATATAATTGTAGCATGTCACATCAGATAACGCTACTATATTTTCTAAAAGGCATAGAAGCATACCCTCTGTCTGATACATGCAACCATCACACCAGGGATTACCACGTGTGCACAGTGGGAGAGTAATACAATGGGAGCTAGATCTGTTTTGAACTCTGGACATAACTATGGATCTTCCTGGTTTAGAGAGAATATACACTACACAGAACTAGGGTGAGACCCACAGAGACAGAAAAAAAATTTAGTATCTAGCACTGACATGTTGCAGAAACAGCTTCTGATGGGTTTGACCTATGGCTTCTTTTATTCTTTGTGCTATCTCTGAAAGTGGCCAGCAGGAGATGCTTTAGGAGCAGCAAGATACATGGTATCAAAGAATAATCTACCTCACTTAATTCACCTAAATAAAGCTTGATCTACCCCGGGAAATCTTAATTCAGGCTATATTCAATCACTTAATGGGATAAAATGTTTCAGTTAGAAGGCTGAAGAATGGGGTGTAACACATACAAAGAACCATCCCTTTAACACATCTGACTGGTAAAATAACCACTAGGACAGTCGTTACTGAGATGGTCTTCAAGAAAAGATTGGACAGGAGGAAGAATTAACACTGTTTTGTGGAACAATGTTAAAACCAGCTAGTCAAGACTTTTGCAAGATACAACATCACACCTGTTTGGTTTTTTGTTTTGTTTTTTTTTAATTAACCTGGTGACTGTTTTACTTATTAAACCAGGGTAAAATAATGGTCCATGCAGGTTTTTAGTGGAATAAGAATTAAAACTGTAATTCTGCAAAGATCTACTTGCACATGTAGACTTCTAGATTAAAGAGAATTTTTTTTAAGTTTTTCCATCACTTTTAGATGACACAGCACAATATAATGGGTCTTTATTGTCTTCTATTGGACAGGCCACTGTCTTTAATGTATGCCATTAAACAAACAACATTTATTAACTTTTAGAGACAACACAGTATCTTAAATAACATGGGTCACTGTTTTCCAAGTCTGTAAAAGTTAAGACACTCTTCCTGAAATCTTAGGTGTGTGGGACCTTCTTTACTGACATCAGCAAATATAGTTTTATGGTCAGACAGTGACAGCTCATAGACCAGTGCCTGGCACAGGCTGATAAACACCCAGTATCCAATAACATCCATCAAGAGTTACAAGGAGGGGCAAATGAAACTGAGCTTACCTATTGTGTTAGCTCTGGCTGAAGGACTAGCTAATGTTGCTGGCACAGAGGATTTTAGTGAACTGGCCCCACTGTTTATTCTCAGAGTTGGCATATGAGGGGAGGTGGGTGACGTGGGAGACTTGCCATCAGATGTCTTGGGTTTGGCGGAAAGGTTAAGAGGCTGGGCCACTTCATCCTATGAGAAGCAAAAGAGGAAAGAATGTTATTTAAAAAAATGCTGTTGGCACAACACTGTCAAAGCAAAGACAGTTGTTCTCAGCTCGTATGAACTTCTGAGACAAAAAGGTTGTATGATATTTATTAAGATCAAACATGATACCATCTCGTCATTTCAGTGTGGAACTGACATGACTGATAAACTGGAAAATTAGAACATAATAATCAGAGAACACCTTCCAGTTGCACTTTCTATGTAAGAACTGCATCTGAAGAAATTAATCATACCAATAAGATCAATGCTTTTATGATAAAAATTAATAGCATTTATAGAGTTATATTTTATTGCTACTTATTTTGAACATAAGGATGAATGAAGTAAGAACTGAAGAGCATTTTCAACCACCCAAATTGGACAAAGGTGTTTGAGTGAGCAAGTCTTCAGTTGGGCTTTTTTTGCTGTTCTTTTGGTTTTCTTAGGTTTTGTTGTTTGTTTTTGTTGGTTTTGGTTTTATTTTTGTTTGGTTGTGGGTTTTTTGATTGGTTGCTTTTTTAAAAAAAATCTGTGATCTCCTCTGAACTTCCAAGGCTTAAAATTTCAAGAACAAACCCATCATAGGAAATGAATGCTTCTCTTCTACCAAAACAAGACAGCAGGAAGAACCTGCCCTTTCTTTCCACAATATCTGAAACAATAATCTGCATAACTCTGCATAAGCCCCTGAATTTTTTCATCTTCTGCCGCGGTGGTCTTCCAAGATTTCTGCAGTTATTATTATGTAAAATAGAGAAACTGGGTGACATTTTTTTGCAGCATAACTGGAATTATTACTAAACCTGTCTTGATTATACAAAGTAACAGACAGTGCTCTAAAACACATTAAAATTCTAATTTTTGTTTTTTTGTATTTTTCATGTATTTTTGTTTGACCAAAATAAAGTACAATGAGGAGGAGAGGAACACGTAAGGGAGAAAAAACTTTTCTGTAAGGGGGACATCTTAGAAGTGATTTTAACTGACTTTTAAATAACCAGAATTAATGGATATGGTATTAAATCAAACCATCACATATAAGCTTAATTCGAGAATGCCATCCTTCAGTTACTGGAAGTGTTACATCACACAACTGGATTTCAGCTCTAGGAACTGATGAAAGAGATTCTCATCTCCCTGAGTTTTAAGTACATTCACTTTTACAAAATTATTCCTGTCATAGAGCAATGCAAAGAGAACTGGAATTAGACTGATAATGTTTTGAGTGCTTTACTTTTACCACTAAGATATATGTAACTACAGTCATATGAAATTGATTATTTTCCACAGAGGGTGGTGTGCTGCAGTAAAGGATTTTATAGTTGGCTTTAGCTTGTGGAAGTACAACGTGGAGATACATCTCCAAACACAGGACAAATCTGCAAAGCACTGTCATCTAACTTTTCCATTACCTTAGAGAAGCAAGCTTTGAGCAAAGTACTTTTGTTTTTTCTACACTTCTGTAATAGTCATGGTTAAAAATAAGATAAAGCCTAGCAAACAAATGTACCAGGGACATTATGGACAAAGCTGTTATTCTTAAAGTGGTATTTAAGCTGTCCTAGACCAAACTCCTGCATAAAGGGTGAAAAAAATCAATACATAAAATGGACTGAGGAGTATATATACTGTTTTCTCAGAAGTAACTTAGGCACTCAGAAGGCAGTGTTCTGTTCACCTTATAGAAGACTTAAGCCTCAGCCTTAGAAATGCTACCCAGTTCAACCAGCATCTGTCATTTTAGGAAGGCACATGTTACTTCACAGAAATACAAAATAATCCGTATGAGAGTAAAAAACAAGGGAAATGGGAAGCGACTTCCCGCAAATGGAAGGGGATTTGGCTCTGCTGTTCCACTGATTTTGACTCAAAGAATAAATAAATCCCACAACAGTGCAACTATACTGTTATGAGTACTGAGATAGTTGCATAAAAGAGAAAGTACAAACTTGCCAACAAATCATTCCAACACAGTGACCTGTGCCAGACATGGAACCCTGAAGAGTAAAGTCATCTATTTGGAAGCTAGCATCAGAAGAACCAATGCAAACCTGCCCACAGACTTGTTTCAGTACAATCCAAGAGGGGTTACTTGCATTTATATTCAGTTCTTGACCTTTCTCGTAAGTCTCAACAAAAGAGGCTGATTAATTTCAGATATGGCAGCAAAAGCTGCCGTGTGCTCACTGGCCTCTGGAAACCTGACCACGAGCAGCACTTCAGCTCACAGGGAGTCGTGTGGGAATGGGATGGGAATGGCTCTCATGCTCCACAAAGTCACCCCCGATTCCAACGTGCATCCTCGTGCTGAAATGTTTTTTTCCATCTTGTCCTTTGGACTCAATCCCTTGGCTATTCTGTCCCTATGAAGTTTATTTCTTAACTTCTCTCATGCCTTCTCCCTCTCCTGAGTGCTTCTGTTCTCTTTTTTAAACCTGGTGTGAAGGGAAGGTCTTGTGCAACTCCACTGCAGAACAGTGGTTTCTTCCTCATTTAATGCAAGTTAGAAATGGGGGAGCTGTGTTTTTCCATCTTAGGCATCCAGCAATGAAGCTGTCTACACTGTAACTATTCTTGGTAGTAAGAATGCTCTTCTTCACTCAAGTCAGCACAGCCCTCACTGGAGCCAAGAAGCATAAGACCTTGTGGAAATAATAGAAGTCGACAGTTCCAGAGCTGATAAATGTCATTCCAAATTGCCCCTTCATTCACTTTCATTGTGTGTTCAGGCTAATGGTAAATTAATCGGAGGTCACAGAAGCTTAGTTCTCATAAAGGAGGATAAGTAAACAATTTTCAGCTATTATATGTATTTACAAAATGGTATTACTTCACTGTCCTGCCTTCATAACATTTTCACTTCAGTTATTTCAAAGAGCATTCTCAAATCCTCACTGGAAGTCAAATACATTAAAAATTCCGTCAGAGAGTTTAGAAATCCTATGTTGAATCATGAGTTGGTAATAATTTAAGTAAGTCCCTTACCACAGTAGAACTACATTTATTCCATGAAGGTCTGAAAAATATCTGGGACACAGGTAATAATGTACAATTGTTTTAGGCATGAAGATGACTATTATGCTCTTCACTCCTATATCCAGCGAGTGATTTCACTCTTTTCCCCATCTGCAGACATAAAGCAAAAATTCTCTGCTTTCCCAGTTTAAATCAAGAACTTGATTTACACCTGAGTAACCATGAGAAGAATTAGCTGCTTGCCTGCCTTTAATTTTAACTATAAAACCTCCTAGCTCACATTCTGCCACATTATAGATTAGCAGGCTTCACTCTCAGTTTTGTCAGAGCTGTATACAAGTGCACCATGACAGCTAAGGCAAGTAAGTGACAAAAATAAAAAAAATAGATGTAGTATGTTCTCTCCAGGTATCTTTCAATAGCCAGGATATTTGTTTTCATACACTGGGATTACAGAAACTAGAACTACTCCCTGCACTTAGTTTTTATTAGAGAAAGCTCAGTATTGCTTGGTCCCTGCCTTTTTTTGACACAGTTATTCTAAGATGCCATTGATAAAGAGTTTTTTCAAGCCTGTATTTTTTAAAAGAGTTAAACAAAGTCAAACATTTATTTATATGTAAGCCAAACCGATTAATGCTTAGACTAGAGGATGGTAAGACTCAAGAGCCTTGCAATAATACAAACACAGATGTGATGAAAGTAAAATATGATCCTGATTAAGAGTTATGAAGTGTTTCCTTTAAGGTAGTGCATTTGTCTTACAAAACAAAACACACACACACAAATAAATGCATAGAATAAAGCATAAGCAAAAACCTCACAACAGAGGGCCAATCAAATGAAGTACCAACATCAAAAGCAAAACATTGGTAAAGAGATTCCCATCCCCTGCACCACAGCAGTCTCAGAAAAGTCTCTACTTTAGGGAAAGCTGGTGGTTTGCTTCCCAGGATTGAAAGACACTAAGCCTTTGAAGCTCAGGCAACTTTAAATATTTGATTTGCTCTAGATTTTTTTTTTTCCTAGCTGATCTCTAGGCATATGAGGGAAGAAAGAAAAACCCTTCATTTACACCAGAATTTGGGGGGTAAACAAAATAATCAAGAGCTGTATTTTGTAGCTTCACTCGCTCTGGATTTGTGTAACTTTTGAGCTTTCATATTTAGGAATCAGACACTGGAAATTTCCAAACTGAATTGCCTGACTGGCAACATTTAAACAGAAATAGTGCTGGTAAAGTTGAGTGCTTTTCACACTGCTTTTAGAAGGTTTGAGTTGTCCTTTGAAAAGGTAAAATGCCAGGTAAACACAAAATGCTTCTTAGTATGGGAGGAAAAAATGAAAGAGAGAGAAAAGGGAAGGATTTGGTCACAGTCACAGAGTAATGCAGCGGAAGAGTTTAGACCAAGGAATTCTGACTCTCAGTCATGAATGTTGCAAATAGTTGGCTGAAATGGTGTCTTTCCTAATCTTTCAATCATGCTGTCTCTGTTTACTTCCTCCTAAGATAAAAGGTTAATTTATCTCTATGGAGAATGGGTATGGAAAAAAGAAGGGAATAAAATCTGCTTTTGAGAATTTCTCTAAACCATTTATTGAAAATGGCACAATTTCAACACCAAGAGCTGTATAAGTGAGTGATAGCCCCCATGAATGAACTGGTTTCAGAGAAAGAAAAAAAGAGAGGAGGTAGGGAAGAACCCAGACAATTCATTTGGATTTCATAATCTCACTTCTTTTCACAAATTTGAAAGATCAGTATGCTATTAAAATACTGTTACTGAATTACTGTACTGTCATTTAAGTCCAAGTGCTGTATCCCACTGTGGCACACACTGAAGGTCCAGGTTGCACAGTTTATTACAAAATCATGAACTGCTCTGTCTATCATCTGACTGGCAATATAAATGTGCTTAAATGACCTGGCATAAGCACAGCCTAGCATGCTCTACTAAAGAGGCTTTTCATGACCTCTGGGAACACATTTGCCACATCTTGCTGCCTATTTAAATGACCTTGACAGTAGAAATTACAGCCAAATGAGTTAGAAATAAGAAGCCAGAGAGGGAGTTTCTAAAAGAATGCCTCTGCCACCTCACCAGAAACAAAGCCTCATTTCCCCACCCTGGTTCTGTTTCATGGAGCTCTTCATTTCAACAGAAATGCAAAATATGGAGCACTTACTGGCATGTCTGGGGCAGAAGACAACGATGCTATTGTTGCCCACTGAACAATGCAGCCAGTCAGTGGCTTATTCATTCAGTCTCTTGCTCATTCAGGGATTTCTAACCAAAATTTATCAGAAACCGAGGTGCAACAGCACATATGCAAAGAAAATCCTTTGATGTCACTGTCCCTCAAGCCTGCAGTTGTCCACACACTCACACAGAGATACTGGCAGTTTCCTTCACATCTCCTCCCGTTACTCTGAGGCCATTCATGGTGAAATTATCAGTAGTGATAATAAGAAGCTGAGAGGTAAAGGCAGTTGTGAAACATGTTGCATAAATGAATCATGCTGCTGATATTATCCTCACTGATGAAATAATTGTATTAAATTAAGCAGGGATGTTCACATGACAGGATGGGTGAATTAGATAATGCTCATCTGCAGCTGCACCTCCTCCTGCCACATTCTCAAGTTTTGATTAAGAATAATGTGTCCCTTCCTGCAAAGGTGGAGATTTCTCTAACTACATAGAAAAAGAGATGGAGACATAAAAGCAGGCACTTTATAAATGGATAAATCCATTTATCCTACTCTGGCCCATAAATTTCAGTGCCAAAAGCAGAAGGCACAACTAGACTCTTGTCAGAAAGGAAAAGGCACCAAAGATAAGGCAGGGGGCAAATATTAGGAAGAAATCCTCTTTCTTTCTGATCACGCGAAGTGTGCAGAGTTTTTCTTCTGTGATAAAAAGCTGCAGAAACATCTCAGCTTGAATTTCTATCTACACACAGAATGGGTATAGATTTTTTTTGTTTTTACAGTATTGCTTTGTTGAGTATCTTTTCCTGAATGCTTTACTCTCAGAAGGTAGATGATTTCTGGACTCAGTTCATGTTACCCAACCAAAGTTAGCATTTCCAGTTTTTCATGATAGTGCCCGAATACTCTTACTCACAGCAGTCAAAACAAAGAGGGGAACTGTATTTTGGACAAATATTCCTTTTGTTCTCTTATCTGCTTTTTTTTTTTTTGAGGGGACTACTCAAGGAATAAATTACTCCCAAATGCTGTTTTATACACTGGAAGCATTCTTTTACAGTCTCCATTCCAGTTCATGAGGAAAAGTGGCACAGGAACACAACTTAACCTGTTTTGTAGCACTAGGAACAGACAGAATTTTTTCCCAGTCCTTTTTTACAAAACTAGCATCTCTTTTCCTCTCAGAAAGACCCTCAATATCTTCTTTAATTTTTCTTTACAGAAATCCTAGCTTCCAGGAAAGACCTCTGCAGTTACGAAGCCTAATTTGCTGTCGTGGAAACCCCAAGTTTTGTTTTTTTTTCTAGTCCACATGTTGTCACATTAAAATAAGAGAGTTGCTGGGTTGTTTCCCTGTTGTATTTTGAACTGTTGTTTCCCCAAGTTGTTCACAGGACTGAAGAACAAAAGAGGAGTATGCAAAATGACCTGCATACAGAGGCCCTAAGAACTGGATGCCTTCACCTCCTCCCTACAACATTTTTGTTCAATGGACAGCACTTACCCTGCCATCTCATTCTATTCTGTGAACCCCAGAAATAACAGAGGACCAAACACCAAACAAGTCTAGGATCATTTTAGTCCTCCAGCTAGCTCAGACTTGGAAGAGTGTGGGCTGTTTCAGCTGCAGGGCAGTCTAAAAGCAGTGTTGTGGAGAGAGCTATGTAACTCCTCTTCAAAGCCTACATCCAAAAATAACCTGGGGCAAAGACCTTAATTTTGTGTAGCAACTGGTAGGAATTCAGCACACAGAACCCTACAAGAAACTCTTTACAACTCTTCAGGAAAGGCAAGTGCAGCACTGGGATCTAGCCTCTTGGGGTCTCATGGATTTCAAGGAAGGCTGTTTGGCCAACACAATACACCAGGGCATGCAGCTTAGCAAAATGAGCAGACTGGTATGTGTTTACCCAAAATTCATTCATTTAGTTTCTCAAGTCCTCAGAAAAGCATCCTCCAAATCATACTTGCAGCTCCTGGCTGGATTTGGACTGCCAAACGCCCACCATCCTTGTGATGTCTTCTGGTAATCTCCACAGAGAGCTAGCACAATGTGTTTGAGGAAAGTGTCTGGTATGAGATTTTTAGGCTATTTTTGCTGGATCATGAGTTTTCAGTCACATCAACCTCTAGGGAAACCTGACAAATTACGGATGCTTATCCCAATTTCAAACATTATTTTTCATCCATACAAAAGTAACTGACTTCCTCCTATTGCTGTTGTCCTGCTGCTTGGGCATTTGCTCTTCTGTTAGACTGAAACAAGCAGAAGTGAGAGTTGCTCACCACACTGCTGAGGACCCAGTATGGGGATTTTCAGTACAGCATGAAACAAAATTGCAGGTAGAAAGGGCTTTTAGCATTTGCTTGCACCTCATAATGGAAAAGCTCCTTCTCACTCTGCATCTCCGAGTGAGTGAAAATTTAACTCAGTAGCCTCATTGACAAAACAGCCTTTAGTGAAGCTTGTTCTGAGCAAATCCTGGCAGGTTTGGTCTGAAATGAGAAGAGTACACATTGAGTAAAGATACAACACGAGCCAGTGCAGAGAGACTGGCCACACTTAGGATTCTGCTGGTCCATACTTGGTGTCAAACTTGGGACCTGTTGTTAGCTATTTGTTTCAAACAATTATTTTTTAGCTGTATTTTTCACATCACTGCTGTAACTATTTATTTTGTATATAATTCTATTAATGAAGTGATTTGACGAGAAGACTCAAGTCAGCTGCTAAGCAGGCAGAGTGATATAGGCACAGGTCAGCAGGGGTTGATGCAAATATTGCAGATCTTCAATGGAAGACAACAACTACTTTTTCATGCTTTGAACCATGCAAGTCACTTCACAAGAAGTAAAAATCATTACAGAGGATTACAAAATTGTGGGGGACAGGAGGGGAAAGGATTCTTCTTAGAAAGAACGCTTCTTCCAAACTGTCCCCACTGAACTACATGGCAAGCAGTAGGATGCAAAAGGGAAAAAAAAAAAAAAATCACTTCTCCAGTGTACCACAGGAATATTAATTATTCAAGTTCATAATTACTCTGACTTAAATAGTAAATCTACTATTTTATAAACAGGAAAAATAAGGCACAAAGTTGCCAAATGGTTTACCTTATCTCCAAAAGTGAGTTAGCAGCTGAGTCATAAGGAAGAGCAGAGCAATGGTCACGCTTATTCAGACCAATGTTTTAGGGCTTTACGGTACTGTACTGAAACTCCCAAAATGTCTACCTGCTTCAAAAGAAGATGCAAGAGTAGATAGTTGCCAGTTTGATATGTGGCATGTTCTCCCGAACAAGTGGTGGGCAGAAACTGGCATGGCCCATACCCTCTGAAGCACGATGCCTTGTAGCTTGTGTTTTGGTTACGTAATTCTGTCCCAGTAAAAACCAGAAGTCTAAACATGTGGTGCTGCGTCTCCTTAATACTGTATTCTCCCACTCATAACAAGGCTGTTTTAAAAAATGGAAATAGACAACAGACTGGTTTTTGTTTGCTACTCAAATTGAACTTGGAGTCACCAACTTCCAACAAATAATCCCCAGTAAATGTTAAGCAGAATGAACAGCAATGAAAACAACAAAACCTGAAAGGACGGGGAAGGACTTCGAAGGAAATAAAACAAGGACCTGCAAAGCCAAACAGCATTACAAACTGGTACATTTTAAATGAACAACAAGAAAACAGAAGCCACACTGATCAAAGCCTCCCACCTCCTCTCTGTGGTGGATGACACCTTTGCTGGAGCACACCACCACCTCTAACCCCACACCTGCAAAAGGAATTAATTTCAAAAAGAATACAGACCAAAGCCTACGGTATCAAAACAAATTAGCAACAGACCCCTCCTCCTGCTGTGGTCAGGCAGGAGAAGCAAAGATGCTGAAGGATTCTAAGATTCAGGGGAGGGGAAGACAAAACAAAACGGAACAAAACAAACAAACCAAAAACCCCCAAAACAAAACCAAAACAACCCCAGCTGTTGAAAACTTCAGAAGAAACAAGTCAAAAGAGCTTGACAGAAAAGAGATTTCAAACAGCCTAGAAAACCAGCAGTGGGCTAAGAAATTCCTTTTAAAAAAACACCTGTGCTTTCTCTGACTTTGGATATATCTCTATGTAGTCTTGGTAGATTTTTCACAAAGAGAGGCAGCAATGTATGCAGCACTACAAATAAGTAGTGCAAAGATAACATGCACTGTTTTTATTTATAGATCCATACAACTGTAAGAAAAATGTCAAAATATACTTTGCAACTGTAGATATGACCTGCTTGACAATTTGTTTTTCCAACTAATAGCTTTTCAAAGGAAAACGATCAACACAAAACTCATCCGTCTTTAATGCCTGTGTGCTCTAAACAACATCCCAGATCACTAAAATCAAGATGACTTTACAACTCTGTCTTGCTGGGTATTTTTTCATTTCACCTCCTTTTAGCAGTAAGATGAAACCTATCAGCAGTTCCAGAAACCGAAGGAAATTCAACATACTGTGGGAAGTGTCCAAAGCAAACACGTGCTCCATCCAAGAGTACTGCAAGCACAGAAAAATAATTTGTTTAATATTTATACCCCACTCATAATTACATACGTGGGGTTAACTACTTGAGAGTACACTTGTTGGGAAGGGTCTGCCTGTTTCCCATGCCATGGTCAGGCCTTTATTTAGTGCTGATTCCTTGTGCCATGCCAAAGTGACTCAGGTTCAGTTCCTGAATTTCCGAGAAGATTTCTCAGTGAAATTGAATGGGTCACTCATGAGCTTCTGCACAAGGTCACTGATATCTTTGCAAATTTATGATAAAATTTTACTAAATACAAATCTGAGTGTACAGGATGTAAAGGGACACCTCTTTTGTCTCAATTCTCTTCCTACAGAATTGTAGAAAATACATACTTTAACTCTATGAAAAGGGTTTAATCTGTGCAAAGTGGACGTACATCATATATATGTTCAGCTAACTGCATGGGGACACCATTTACAACCCTCAAATTTTAGCAAGTACTATTGATATAACATATTTATCCTAATGAACATATTAATCAACTGTAATAACCATAATTAAATTTAGTAATATATTGTCGTTCCTTTTTTTATTTGCTGCTGTCAGAACCAAATGCAGATTACAAGGAGAATAGTGCTGAAGAAGTATTCAACTCCCCCTTGGTGAATAGACTTCAGACACTATTCCTGATTCACACCACCAAAAACGAAATCACCATCAGGACTGGTACCAGGGCCAAATTGCTGGAAGGCACAATGAACAACTAATTGCTGGATTCATTAGCAAGACTCATAGTTTGTCCCCATGAGATGCTGAACACTTTCAGTTTCTTTTAAAACCTAGCATCTTAGAAATTAAAATTAACAACTGCAAACTAGTATTTCTGTTATACTATAGAAGCTCAGCATGAATCTGAAGTCAGATCACAAGAATGCCAAAAATCTATTATGTAAAATTAGGCAGATTTTTATCTACTATTTTCCTGTTAATTCTGGAGAACACGCATGCATCCATACACAATAGATGTTCCATGCTGTTCCTCAAGCCTAAACAATTGGTTAAAATAGTTTTTGTAAAGCTGAAAGAAGACAACTGCCTTAAAAAATACCTTTCAAATAGCCCCAGCATCACACTGTTAAGATTGGCCTATTCTTTTCAGACATAAAACAAATGTCTATTTAAGAACACATCCAAATGCATTTCCATCACTCAGCCAGAACACATTCACCTCCCAGAAGCAACCACTGTGAGAGATGGAAAGAGAGAGGGAGAAAGAGGAGACTTTTAGTCCACCTACTGGCTTCACTAAAGGCAATGAATCCAGCCCTAGCTCATTTCAAGTAGCTTCAATTGTGTCAAAGGTTACCCACAAGCTATTTCTTGATGATTTATAGCTGATGTCTACAGATCTCCTTTTATTTTAATGATGACTTCAATACAGACGTTAAGACATTCTTTGTCTTCACAGAAGTATACGAGAGGGAAGTTGACATCTTAAAAAAGATTCCAAGAGGCTGTTTCACTGTTTCTGAGCAGGGCCAGCTCTGGGCACTTTTTAAAAAAAAAAAAAAAAAAAAAAAAAAAGCGCAAAGCCCTGTTCATCCTTTTTTCCCCTACTACAGCTGCTATGTTTTTGTGACTTATTCTGGGCACAAATCCTACAGCACTGACTCGACATGTATGTCACCAGTTAATTATGATCAAGACAAGACACTAGGATACTTGGTAAGCACAGGATAATTTTATCGCTTCACCAGTAATAACATGTATTTATATAGTATTATTTTCCCCTGTTTGAGCCCAGAGCAATTTAAAAAGTGAGTCCTACATGATATTACCATGGGAATCCATCCACCCAGCACTGGACTGTAATAATTTTGGGTTGTAGAACAACAGTGCAGGAAAAGCAGTACCAAGACATACTGCATCCACCTGAAATTTAATATGCCATGCCAGTAAAATCCCTGAGAGTTGTCCAAATGTGAGATTATTTTTAGCCTCAACACGTAGTCTGTGTGTGCACATGTGTGTAAGTTGGGCATGTAAGGTCTGTGTGCATATACTCATGTTTGGCAGGCTTATTCTCTGTAGATATTTTGAGCGCACTGGCCAACCATTTCAGGTTTGATGAAGTCCTCAAGGGTCCCACATAATTTGTGTAGAGGGACAGTGGGATAGGCTAGGGGGATGCTCTAATCCTCTTTTCTAAAGGAGAAAGCTTCAAGGCCTCCCCATGCTTTAACAGGCACCAGGGGTTCCCTGGAAGCTGATATTATTCTACATCTCCAGCCAGAGTCCAAATATTGAGAGACTTCACAAACGAAGTTAGGCGTCATCACTCCTGACACTCTGGGAGCATCTTGCTCATTTTAAAAATAAAGCCAGAAAAAAAGCATTTATTCAGATTGTTCTTTTCTGCAGGCCTCTGAATTTTCAGTTGTGCTATTTTCTCACCTACATGAGCTAAAATGAAGCGGCTGTTGCTTTCCTCACCTGCTAGCCCCAAGGAACTTCAGTTGCTTGCTAAAGAAGTGGATCTCCTGGGTATTACATCACGAAATCATTCTGTCTGTGAGCTGCAGTTCACTAAGAGGACTCATTTTGTGTAGATATTTCTAAGGCTGTGAAATTAAGAACTGTAAATCCAGACATAAAATGCAGCAGGCAAACAGTAAGTTGACACCATTTTAACTTCTGGTACCAGGAAGGGTGTGCTACTTGACACGCATTTCCTAGCCTAATGTAGGTGTTGAATTCCCTGACCCCAAATTAGGGCTGTGCCTTGTACACAGAAAGTTGAAAGCACAGGCTATCTGCACATTTATGAGGAGTAATAAACAAAGAGAGATTAATTAATCAATGCCAGAGTTTTAATTGTGGACTGCTTTCAGTAGATATCAGAAACCAGGATAGAGGTACTCAGAAGGAAGGTAGTTTCAGAGGAGAGGAAGAATATTGGAACTGCCAGCAAAGGAGAAAAAACAACAGCTTGCACTAAAATGACTTGAGATTTACTGAGGCTTCCAACAGCTAAATTCAAAATAAATTCACTTATGACTGTAACCTGAAGTCTATACAGCTCTTAGCATGGTTCAAGATACAAAATAATCACTGACCTGGAATGGCTGCAGCTCTGCAAGAGCTACCTTTGGAAAGAAGGGAATTCTCAAGAATCCAGCATAACAAAATCACTCTCCAGAACTGCTATATATGTAAATTCTCTTTATAATTTTACACTGAATTAAAGCTGCTTTAGTAATTCATTTGCTAAGTAACTCCCTCTTCCAGTACACCGCTTCATAGTTTTCTCTGGAGCATTTTGGAGATGAATAAATGTACCCCTGAAACTCAACTTTAAGAAGCTCTTTGTGCCAATTTTCTCATGGATATGTCACGTTGGGTTGTGTTTGTCACTATATAACTCCTGTTGTGTTTTGTTAGCTTGAAATCACGTAACATGATGTGGCTGATTCATGACGTGACATGTCACTGCCTGGCATGTCAGATGAAAGCCTGTATGAATCCGTGTGCTACATCTCTATATGCACTCAGCTCCTAGAAATATACCCTCATCTTAAATATATTACCAGGTCCTGGCTCATCCACTCAAAAAAGTTTAAGAAAGACTAATAACTTAGAAAATACTCAGTTACATTCTTTCTGTAACATCATGACTGGAAATTGAAAAGCCTTCTCTCCAGTGTCCCCATAAGACAAGAAGTCTTCCCATCCACACACCCCACATGTCAAGATACTGAGCAATCTTTGTTAAAAGATGTTTTTCTTAGGAATTTTTTTTCCAGATGTACTAGTCATGGAAATAGTTTATCTTTCCTCTAAAAGCAACAGGGAAAAATGTAGCAACTGAAATGAATCAACCAGAAACTAAATTCCTTTATTAGCAGTAAAAGTACACATTTGAATTCATAGGCTGGTAGCATTAGTTGAAAAAAGCACATGATGAAGATAAAAATTTTTAACTGGTTTTATATATTAAGTCCTGTCAAATTATATCAAAACCCAAAGTAGTTTGTTGCATCCATTTTCCTGTCTCTGATGTTCTTTGGATGCTCTCAAATATTCTCTCTGGGTACTACCGAAGCCCTTTTACTGCAAGATACCATGGTAAAAAGTCTAATTCGGCTAAGAAATATTTATGCCTTAGCAGAATTGCCAACATGAAGCCTTCTATGATTTGAGACTGAAAATTAATCCCACTTGATTAAAATAGTAACTCATAGATTAATTTTATTTGTTAGCTGCTTTCTAAGCCTTTGGGATACATTTATACTAATCTGTAAGTTTTAGCCATGACAGCTTAAAGCTTTTAGTTTAAATGGGACTCCTACAAATTCACATGACTCCAGGAGCTGGGACTTTAAGGAAGCTATCCATTATAAAAATCAGAAAATGTAGCCACACTGCTCTGAAAAAATGTGCGTACTCTAAAGTGACGACTTCTGCATAATTTTTCTGAAACCCTGTTTTGCACCCTTTCATTGTACACCGAACAATTCACACTGTACAATGAACATGTAGTTCTGAGAAACTTCAGTTATATATTTGCGAAGCACTTCTTATAACTCTAGAGTTACTGCTAGCTTATAAGAAACTGTCTTTCTGAATTTGCAAATAAAATAGATTTCTTCTCCATTCTGCTCCCAAATGTTGCTTCTCTTTGGCTATCCACAGCTATCGGGGATTACAGTTTCCGAGTAAAAAATCTGTAGAGCTCCGTTGCTAAATGATAATCATTCAGCTGTGGGCACAGGAATACTTACTGCAAAATACATTTCTTTGATGCTTGTGTGAATTGCATTGTGCCCAAACGCGTCAAGAGGATCTAGCTTGTTATGGGGAAGCAAAACACCTTTCTGCAAAGCAAGCAGCGTCTGGAAGCTGCTAGACTGATCGCACTAGAATTTGATTCAAGCACCTCAAAAATTTACTTTCTTTGCTGATAAGAAGTTCTGCATCTGGTAGAAGATGGATATCCTACTGTCCAGTAGACAGCCCTGCCAAGGCAGCCTATGCGCTTCACTTATGATTATTAACTTGTCACACAAAACACTCAAATATTTCAAGCTAAAGCAGCAAAAGGGAAGATTCCATTCCAGAAGTGAAGCACCTGGCTTCCTTTTAGAAGGATCTGGTAGAATGAGAGTACTCTGCTCCATTTCAAGCAGTCTCCTAAATCATGAAAATCAGTACATCACTACAGTACTGTTCTTTTGAACAAGCCTGTGCTCCTGGAATAAACACATTCCTTGATTTAAAGAGTCTGACAGCTCGGAGTTAAAAATAAGCTGCTGGAATAAAAGACAACCTTTAATTTATAAGAATTTCATATTTTGAAGTATACTAGGAAATAATCTAACATAGTATAACAGGCTGGCTTGTTACCTATATTGAACTTTGAGATAGTATCAGTCCTTCACCTTTCCAGTGCTGTGATTCTCTGCAGCCCCAGAGAAAAATGCATCCCAAGCTGAACTGCACCTACTTCTGCTCATGGTTGTTTCCCATTCCACAGCAGAAAAACCCAAAGTAACTTCCAGCTGTGCCCACAGAACCAGCCCAAATACGAGGATGATCAACAAAAACCACTGCAAGCAGAAAAATCTAAATCTTCTGTTTCATTATGCTGCTCTGCATTTCACGTTCTCCTAAAGCCCTTTTACTGCTATTCTTAGGACTGCGTGGCCACCTGGCAATAACAGCTCCACAGCTATCTTAGTGGCATTAAAAAACCCCTTCACTTTGTGTCATTGATTTCTTGTTTGGGACTCCTCCAGTCTCTTGCAAATGCTGCTGCTTCTCATTCAAGCTCTTTGTTCCAACAAACACTAGATGGACAGTTCTGTCACAAAGCTTCTGCAGAAGTCGGTGCCTAGGGATTTCTAAGCAAGAGAGTAAGACACAGAGCAGAAACAAAGTGTCATGTCCCAGCACTCCTAACCTCTGAGGGATTCTGTAACTCAACCTGTCTTTAGTAGCTGCCTCCTGAAAGTAATGGAGCTTGGAGTAATGTAATTGTCTTCAATATGAAGACAAAGCTGTGGATCATTTAACCAAAAAGAAGGAAAACTATCTGCAGCCCATTCTTCCATCTCTACTACTTTCCCACTTAGGAAAAAGTGAGTGTATTTTATTCATACCAGGTAAGGATGGCA
This sequence comes from Florisuga fusca, assembly GCA_038090715.1. Taxonomy (NCBI): domain Eukaryota; kingdom Metazoa; phylum Chordata; class Aves; order Apodiformes; family Trochilidae; genus Florisuga; species Florisuga fusca. The sequence continues at coordinate 12,968,361 of JAAWXA010000019.1, forward strand.
CTAGCAGCAAGGAAAAGTACTGAACTAATAAGAAGCACATATTGTATGTTTATCCTAACCACTTTGCTCTACATCTCTATTGTTCCCCGATTTTTTAAGATCTCTCAAAAATGCAGTGTGTCTCGCTCTTCTTTTGTTATCACAGATTTCAGAAGTTGTTTTTCCCCCCTTTTCTTTTTGTTACGTTTTCTTCTGAGTTTTTACAGTGAAAAGTGCCAACTGAGCCTGAAAAGGGATGACTGGCAACTCTGCTTGAGAGACAGGCTCCTGCCAGAGAGACACAGTATCAGGAAACAGAGCTGTGGTGATTTAATATGAAAAAAAAAAATCCTAGGAGCCCCTCCACATATTAGATTTATTTTTAGGAAAATAAGGGTGGAAGACTGGAACAATACTGTTCAAGTCCCTACTACTGCTGCTTAACATTGGTTTTATTGTTCAGAACCCATTCTCTGTTTTAGAAGAGCATCTTAAGAAGTTCCATTAATACACATCGCTTCCAGAAAACATTTTAAAAATTAACTCTTTATGTGCCTGGATGCCATGTGTAGGAAAAAGAGCAAGGAAGAGGAAAATAGACTCAAAGGTTCTGTCACCAACTCCTTATGTTCCTATCTGGAATTAAAAGCATGGGCAGCAAAGGAAAAAGGGTTCCAGGTAAAGAGATAATTAGCTACAAGGTCACACTTAAGAATGGACAGGGGTACTGAAGAAGCAGCATAGCACAGATAAGGTAGATGAGGTCTCATTTTACAGCTCCCTATACATCATTGCATTTCTACTATAAACTTTTCCTCAGTTATCTCACAGCTATTTCTAACCTGTTTGCTGCAATGACAAGAGGACTGGGAAACCCAAACACTGAAAAATGTTTTGAATGTACTGGTTCATGATATTCTAGTGCTCACTGCTATTCTGGTGCTGAAAAGCTTAACAGATTGATTTACAAGGATTTTATTTATTTATTTATTAATTAGTGGCATATAAAGAATTGTGTCCAGCCCAGAAATTCTGAAAAATAGAAGAGCCTTGCAAATCTTGGCAATAAACTTTATGTAAATATAGCCCTGAAGTTCTATCAGGGATGGTGCATCTTACATCACTCTAATGAGAACTCTTGTTATTGAACTAAAATACCACAGTACTCTTCTTAATGAAAATAAGGGTGCCTTAATTTCCTGCTGCTTCCATAGGCATTCAGTGGCTGTTGAGCATTTTGACCAATAAAGAGGACAGTAATTGCCACTAGTATATGAAGCCTAACACATGCAATGGGTTAGTTTCAGACAGGCTCCTCTTCTCTTTAGGGAAGAGTGTTTGGCCCCACCTAACAAGCAGACACTCCCTCTGATCACCTATACACAGCCATGATTGGTCTGCTTCATCACAAAGTTGAGCTGCTTATAGCTGAGGTACATCACAATAATGTGCAAAACACTTAGCTCATGTTTCCAAAAATACTTGGTAAGACTGAATAAAAAGAAGTGTTACGAAGAGGAAAAACCGCGTACCTTTCTGCAGTTGAAGAGCAATGCATCTATCATTTGATGAGCAGAAATTAAGTACTTTCCTTTAATGTGTTAAAAAACTGTAGCTCTGAGGGTATGAGGAATCTGTATGTCTAGTTATCAACCATGTTTCTGTAAATATCACACCTTGATGTGGCAAGCAAACTGCTCCATCTATGTGCCTAACAGATCTTAATGTTATACCCAAGATCTCCCCATAGTAAATTTTCACATTCTGTACTATCATACAAAGTAGAGAAATGAGGGTCAGGGAGACAAATATAGCCAACTAAACAGAGCTGTTTAGGGTGTTCACCTAAAATGAAGTTCAAGTCAACAATTTATTCAAAGAAGAACCAGAAATGTCATCTAGATGAGTGTTCTTATTACCCGGGCATTTTCTGCTTCCTTTAGACAGGTTGTTTCAGGGTTTTTTTCATCATATTTTTATCCTGAGTCAAGAAAGGTTTCCTACTGAAACGGAGGAGTATAGTCTCCTCATCAGTTTTGACTGGAACAGGAAAATCCCCAACCAGCTCCCCATAGTAAATTTTTTACTTATTTTTTCCTAATGACATAACTTGTGGTGTGACTGAACTAAAATACCCATTCCAAAGACTTCTGGCTTTTATTTTGTCCCTGGTATCAGATGTACTTGGTAAGAAAGTCAACAGTAACTCTTTAGCTTGGTATCCAGGTTTATCTTGCCTGGGTGAGAACTGAGCAAGCACACTGTTGGTGCCTTTCTTTACTATAAACAAGATGCAAGACACAGCTGATGCATATGGCAGGAACTGTAGTATCATCATCAGATGTTCCTCAAAAATGGAACAAGTTCCTCTGGAGAGTTTCTGGCCATTTTAAGGCTGTGCTGTGATAGAGAGGCAAGCTTTAAGTCTTTCCAACGCAATTCTATTGCTGACTGTGGGCAACAGGAAAAATTGTCAGTCCAATGTTTATTTTGGTGATCAGGGGATCAGATAATGTGAAAATAAAGTATAGTCTTTGGTGAAGGATTCACACTGGTATCTGTCTGCATACTGCAACTAAGGAGAATCTGACTGTGCATATCCAACTGCTTAGTGCTGTTTCTGGCTTGTCTGAAACACATTTTCTTTCCCTGTCACAACTCCCAGGTGCTACTGCTGAGCAAATAGTAACATCACTGCCAGAAGTATTTGAAAAGAACAAAAAAAAAGAATTGATTTGGACAATCTGTGTGCTGTTTCCATTGATGGGAGACACAACTGTGAGTAGGGTTAGGGCTGAGGTCATAACAAGGTTAAAAGAAAAGTGCCCAGGAATTCTCTCCTGACAGATCTCACACTGAATTGCTCCTGTTTTGCAGTAGATGCCAAAAACAATGTCGTGTGCTCCTAGAATATGGGGAATCATTTAGCTACAATTACAAGCTGCACTGAAATTCACCCCAGAATTACAGCACTTGAAAGGTAACATGGAAAGGGCTAGGGATACTGAGTCATGTAGGCACTAGATGCTAAATTTATATGTGCACCATAAAAGCAAGAAACAAAGGCAGGAATGAACATGGCCCTGGTTGTTTACAAGTGAAGGTGATGTTGCTGTCCTTACTCAGATTGTAACACACCTCATTTGAGTCAGTGAAGAGTGTAGCTATCAGGTTAAGAATCCTGGTAACATGCTAGAAGTCACTATTCAAACGTAGATATTCTCTAGAACATCGTTGCCTTTTTTTAGCTCCTGGAAAGCCCTGTACAAGCAAGAGACTTGAAGTTAATCCCACGATGGACTTGTAGGCTATTCTGCCCAGTTCTTTATCTGCACCTGTGCCTGTTCTCTCCTACTTGGGAGCATGTAACCACCTTGAACACCCAACAGAGCAGCATGCAAGCATTTACATGATCAAAGGCAAAATGTGCTTAAGACAGACTTTGGAAATCCAGCACAATTTGGCAAACTTCAAAGATAGTTGCCTTTCAAATGGGTTGTGGAGGAGGCCTTGGTAAATTTGAATGGTATGATTAGCATACCGGCTGTTTTTAAAACTGCTCAAGAAGAAGCTGTGTTAAAATCCATTTCCGCAAGACACACGCATTTTCTTTTGGACAGGCTCCACTAGCTCTGTTTCTTAAATCAATTTTTCTGGCACGGATTTCTTCTTGGAAGAATGTACGACACCAGCTCAGTTTCCTTACCAAAACTTGACAGAATGTGTGCAGCACAGCATAATGGCATCTCTAGTTCATGGATTCCTAAAAGTTACAGTACAGAAACCTAGGAAGTGAATCTGACTATTCCAGGTCACATCTGTTGAAAGGCATGTGAGACAACAGAAGATGCCAGGGTAGTCTGCCCAGCACCATGTTCAAACACTTGTGAGGGCCACTGATAAAAGGTTTGCCAAAACGGGGGTTGCCAAGGTCTTAGAGGAGTTTCAGGGATGTGTTCAAATCTTACTAGATTTAAAGGATGATCCTTGGCAAACTCCCCCTGATGCTTCTCAGCATTTCTAGAGCCAACAGTTGTTCCATCTGCTGCTGAGGCCGACTTTGAAGAATCCTTGCAAAGAGCAGCGAAATAACTTTAAGGCTGTACAAGAGGGAAAAAACCCCAGCTTTACAGAAGTGACCTAGATGTCTGCCAGTAGCTTGACACCCTCTCAGGTAAGGCTGTCTCCTTGTCTCCAAACACTTGAGCATACTACCAAAGCTGTGCCAGCGTAAACTGTGGGCTGAAAATAGAGATTCAGCAAGCAGCAGCTATCAAAAGCTTGTCTAAAGCATCAACTGTTCATCTGTGGAGATCTGATGTACAGTAACAGTGAGACAGACCACTATGAACTGACTTCATGAAACAAGTTTCTGGGGATTAAAAAAAGAAAAAAGTAAAAAGGCTGTAAAACACAGACACTCCCTAGCAACAGCTGAAAAAATGAAATTAAACCCCAAAATCAGCAAACACAGAAAACTTTTGGAGCTGTTGAACACAAACAAGCTTTGAAAAAGCAAAGGAAGGTTCACACAGACACAAATGAAAGCGTTTAGTTTCAACACATAAGCTTCAGTTTCTGCCACTGTGACAGATTTGCCAGCCTATTTTCTGAGCCAGGCCACTGCACTATTGTATGAGCTTTATTCTAATTACTGTAGGTTCTATAAAGGTTTCTTTATTATTTAGTATTATAAATAATTGTGCTTCCAGGCTGGAGTTCAAAGCTCAGTGCAGCATTCACACAACAGCACAGGCAGGCCAGGTGACCTTTCTCCAATTCTCCTCTCTCTGGTGCTGAGGACAGACAAAGTGATATGTCTGTCATACGCCATTACCATTAGAACAGAATCTTGTTCTTTTATTACAACTGAACTCCGTCGGATTTCTCAGCAGGAATGCTAAGTGAAATCAATGTCTTGGATTTCCAGGCTGAGCTTGGAGGTCACAGCCACTCTATCATTTCTCAGCATTATCCCTTCGCTTTCTCTCTCTCTCTCTCTGAGCCTCCAACTGGCACACAGCAGATTGAAAACAGCATGCATCACAGGGCTCATGCTGCACAATTTACAGACTTTTTTTTTTTTTTTTTTTTTTTGGGTTGGTTTGTTTGTTTGTTTGTTAGTGTCCTACAGAACCACAAGCCAAAGGCACTGACTGGAACACCTACAAATATGAAATAGCAATAAAACACAAGGGAGAACAGAGCCGATCTTGACAGCTGCCAGTAAGATGGTTATGCTTGATGTTACTGGTAGATATGGCAGGCCTTGAAATTCCACAATTCCCAGGAAATAAATACTGCTTCCCCTAAGATCTCAGCTGACATTCTGAGCTTGTTCACAAAAGAACAACAGGATTTTAAGTGTAGCGGATCTTGCAGGCCACAAACACACTGTAAAATAAAATTTAAAAATCTCTTGCTAACCATGGACACCAGTTTCTGCAAAAACCCCTAAAACTATAATCAAGCACTGCATGGCTTTGTGATTCCTTGCTCCAGAGTATATAAAAGAGAAGGCCAGCCAAGGATAAACTTCAAGAAGTCAAAAAGTCTACACTGAGGAGAGAAGAAAGAAAATGTAGACCCGGAGCTTGATTAATTAACACAACAGCTACTGGTTCCACACCATCTATTTTACTCTTTGAACATGTATCTCACTGAGCTGACAATGGTATTATTTATTTGTCTGGTTATTTTTAATCTGTGTTGCTTTACTGTTAGGGTGAAACGAAGACACTGCTGTCAATTCAAAGAATCTTTTCTGACACGATAAGGACATCATTGACAGCATGCTAGAGGACACTAACAAAAAGGAAGGACACATTTTTATCAAGCTTTTGCTGTCACCTAAATAGGACTGCTTTTTCCCTGAATTCCTTAGCTAAATACTTCCTAATTGTTTTGCAACACCTCATGTGCCGTTCAAATTTTGACCTGTTACTTCTGCTCAGTTGAGGCATACACTGAGCTCATCTTCTTCCACTGGACATATTCTGTGCCTTTTTTTCTAGGTATAACTAGTCACACACTGATGGAGCTACACAGGTGTGACTGTGTAAGCTTCTACCTTGCCTTCTTAAGTGAGTATGAACCTAATTGCTCAGCTGTGATCCATATTACTCATTGGAGGCCATTGCTTGATGGACAGGTTCCAGCCTTGTTCTGTGACACAAAAGACATTGCTTTGGAGACCTGTCCATTCCACAAGCTCCCACTGAAACTCAGGACAAGATCTGGCCACAGACAAGTTGCCCCACTGCTTTCAGTCTCTTGTTACACTGCTAACCTGACTCCAGTTTAGCCTTCTGAAAGGGAACGATGGTTGTCTGCTCAAAAAGGAGCTGGTCACCTCAGCCTGATACTTGTCACAGAACATGGGAGAAACAGCAGTGTGATGTCAAGGGCATTGCAAGGGAACCCACAGGATCTCTGCTGAGATGGTATCTGTTACTGATACGGTTAGTTGGTGTTACTGTGCTGAGGTCCTCCCACTAAAAAACTTGCACTGTGAATACTCTGTTTCAGGAAGCTACCCTGAGGACAGCTTCCTGCAATGGAGAGGCACATAGGTACTCCAGGAAAAAATAAACCAAGAAAACCCACGTGCAATACCCACATTGTGAGAAATGCCACACTGCAGGGCCAGGTACAGTACCTTGCTTTTGGGTGGAGGGCTGTTTGTGCTCTTGTCTGTGTGGATGCTGGTAGGGGATACAGCAGCACCAAGGTTACCCTGGGGTATGCCAGGTATCTTGCCTCCCGGAGACACTTGCATCGCAGCAAGTTGTGCAGCATACAACTGCTGTAAAACAAAGAAACAGAAAGGGGGTGAGGAGAGAGAGAAGAGAGAAAGGAGAGATACCATCGACAAATAAGTCATTTTCCCAAAATTTCTCCTACTGCAGATGATGTATTTTCCTTCTGATGCATATTTTTTATTTAGCACACTGGTATATTTCAAGACCAGAATTGTCATCTCAACTTTTGTGACTCATTCCTCAGGGGATGAATGACAGACGTCACCATGAGAAACGTCCTAGCTTCCCTGTGTGTCCAGGGATTCAAAACAAGGAACAAAAGCTGATCTTCATGGTTTGCCTGAGCCACTGGGCAATCTTTCCTTTTGTGAGACGAGTTATACATAACAGCATCTCCACCGATAGTATCTGTCGATCCCTGGGAAAATCCCATGGTGTGTGATATTATGTTGTCTCTATGCTATCATTTTACAATTTCTTTATCTTACTTGCTATTTTTGCCTTGTTTGCAAAGGTTGCAAGTTGTTTGGGATGGGGAATGCTGAAAGTTTGCGTAAAACTTACGGGGAGAGTTCTGTCAGTTGGTTTCTGGGGAACCACTGCAGTCAATGTAAATATAGACATATCAGTAGTAATGCACTGCTCATCAGCAACTAGAAGCTCCAATTAAGACTAAGAACCCTTTCTGTAATATATTCAAAGCAGATATACAGTGGGAATGTTTTATCTTCAAAAGTAAACCAGTAAGGCACTTTAAACACCTATTTGATTATTAGCATGTGAGTAGTTACAATCACAGCCATCTGTTTAAAGTTAAGCACTACAGTAAGAGCTGGACAGACCCAGGTCAAAAGCAGAGAGAAACTGGGCAAACTGACAGTGCCTGGAAGTTCCCCTGACCTCTGAAAAAAAGTGGTGAAAATAAACAGTGAGTAGAAGCAGGAATTGTTGCTGCTTAGTGAATAGAGAGGAATTTATGTGAAGGCAAATAGAACTCAGATGCCTGAGGGAGCAGGTAATGTAATAACAAAGGCTTTCCCTCCTCGACCACAGTATCAGTTTCAAAGACTCATGCTACGTATTATTTGTGCTGTGCAGTACATATGTAATGGGTAACACTGAACGATGGTGCTCTCTGCCTGCAGGTGCCAACACAGCTTCTGAAATACAACATGACAAGGGATAACTTTCAGGACCATGGAAGCGGATGTGAAAAAACAAGAGGGCTTCAAAATGAGTAGTCTAAGAAGTCTTGTTAGTGGTGCTTAGCTGCTTTGCTGCTGTTATTTTAGTTTACTGTATGTGCTGATAAAAGAACAAAGGTCAGATTGGAGGGCACAAAGAAATGCTAACCCAAACCAGCAAGTTTGAAAGAGGAAAATGAGGATTCATTATAGCAGTATTCCACATGGAGCTGTGCAAAAGGTAGAGAGATACTGCTAATGTGAGCTGAGAGTACGTAAGCCCTGATCAAACGGGCAAGATTTACTGCTCTGAGTCCTGGATGGCCCTGGACATCATCCAGTGGTTCCCTGTACAAAACTCTTCCCATCACTGATGCACAATCCCAGCCCTTTTTCATAATTAAAGGTAACCCATTTCTGCTCTGTTTAGTGTAATCAGGCACTAAGTTCTTATTTATTTTTCACTCTTTTTATTCTTTTCAGATTCTATATTCTTTTCAGTTTTGAATTCTTCTTATTTCTTTTCTCCGCTTTCATCACTGCTTGTTCCTTATTTTTCTGTTCTTTATAATCACCATTTACACATGCCTTTCTCTTGTCTCCCTCTCTTTCCCTATCATCCATTCATTCACCCACTCTCTCCTTGCTCTTCCTCAAATTTATTTATTCATTTATTCAATGTGTTACCTCTAGTAAGTCTGAGCCAAATAGATGCAAATCAACTACAGATAAAAGTAATCAAAAACAATCCAGCCACAAATCAGTCACAGATTCAGATGCATGTATTTATCAATTGAAGTTCATATCCATTCATTCTTCCAAAAGAAGACTAAAGCCAACCGGCAAAAAGAAACAAGGATTTGTGTGAACCAAAGAATGCTAGCAGGCAGTTGAAGGAAAAACAAGCCATTTATGTATGAATTCGTATCTCAGAATGGCAACACTTGTTTAAGAAATGACTAGGGTACAGCTCAAACATGATTGGTCTCTGATAATGATGAAGTAGATCCAAGGAAAGCTTTTCCTTTTCTTTTGATCCCTATTGAAAAAAATGACAAAACAAATTGAGGCAGATAGGGGAAAAAGACAAAGGAAAGTCAAACAGCCATTGAACAGGAAAGGTTCAAGCTTGCTGCTAATCTATAGCTATCAGACAGTATGTCCAGTTGACAATAAAGTCAAAAATAACATAGTCTGTTTGGATCCCTAGCCCTCCTGAACCAACTAGAGATCATTGACAGGCCATACAGGCACTGGACTTTTGAGGACTGAGCCTTCTGGAAAAGTCTGTGAGCCTTTGGGAAAGGCTTTTCGAACAGAATCCTTACCCTGAAAAGAGAGGCAAATCTCTACATCAAACATAACTCGCAACCTTATGCTGACATCCAAAGAGCGAATCAGGAGAACTAAACTGTATGAAATACACACACAACGTGGTGTTCTGGGATCTGTACCACCTTATACCTGTTCAGAGAAACATGTTGTGAGGCCTGGTTCCTCCTTGCAGTACTATCATCAACTATCTTTCTGAAAATGCATGCAAAGTAGATGATGGCTAAATAAGCATAAGGAATGAATTTGCCTATTCAAAAGCCTATTCAATTCACCATTTTTTAAGTGAAAAATGGAATATATGGGACTTCAAATGCACACCTTATTCTCAGTTCAGGGACAGACAGAACTCAAGACAGTGAAGCACACAATATATTTAGGAGTAATGTGGAAGGCAATGTGGAAGAAAAAGAACAACAACCACAACCTAAAAAAAACCCTATAAAGCTTTCATTCATGCTTTGTAAAAACTTCTGTCCTCCTGTTATCAGATTCAACATCTCACCTCTACTTAATTCATTTTGGGAATTAAAAACAAACATTAAATAAAACCTAGTAAGAGATCTCTTGTTAAAGTACCCTCTTAAAAAGTCCCTTTCTGCAACACAAACCAACTCTTCTGCTGAAAAGCAATATCAGGCCCAATTTTGCAGTAACAAACATGTAGCTTATGAAATTGCATTTAACCTATAATATTGCTCGTATATTCCCTCCGCCCTTTTACAAAAAAATGAGCAGAAATATACAACACACATCAAATTTCTTAAACTGTCAATATTTTTGAGCATTGACATTATTGAATTTGTCTGTTCATATTTAGTTGTTTTAGGTCATGATGACCTTTAGCTTATAACCAAGGAAAGGGCAATGGTGTGACGAAAAGCTGTTAATCAAGACAGCTAAATTACAACAATTAATGCTTTCATTTCATAGAAAAACTGCACTCTGACAAAAGAACATTTCTACCCCTGCTTCCCCAGTAGAGTTTCAGATTTTGGAACAGCGAATGAATCAGTCTCTGTTAAAACATTTTAAATGCACCCTTATATTTTCCCAGTAATGAAACCAAGACCTCAAACAGTGCAATGAAAATTTTGTGTCACTGCTGTAATACACCATTCTTGAGTCTCTTAATTTCTACCCCAAAGGAGACTCCTGAAACCACTTCTGCTTCCTTCAGCTAACCTAGAGGCTCAATCTCAAATTCTACCACTCGAGGTAATTTTGCAGGTCTTTCAATCTATAGGGTCTTGATTGGTTTACTGTGACCAAGGCATCCAAATGGAATCAGTGAAGCACTACTGCTTTGGACAAGTTTATTTTTGCTGTACATAACAAATAAAATAAGGATAATATTCCAGATTTAATAAGATATATAGTACCTCTTCAACAAAGCAGAATTTGGCTTCTGAAAAAGCAATTAAAAAGTAACATCTATTGTTTGTTTATAACTAAATAACTATGCTTCAGCTCCCTTACCCATGTGCAATACTGCATGCCTTGTTAATGTTTTCTCATTAACCTCTTATAAAAGTCTGTAGAGCAGCAAAATCATTAGAATAAAAGCACAATGTGATACACTTTAAAATGAGCAGGAGGTATAGTGATTTTTTTTTAATGTTGCCCCTCTGTTCTTAAGCTATTAAACAAAAAGTCCCCCTTCTCCCTAGGTCACCACCTAAACCATTTATAATTCTTCCAACATATTAAGCAGGAATATTCAGCTGAACTCTCCAAACGGACTAACTCCAACAGCTCTTGGCTTGATGACTCTGTAGTGCATCAACAGCAAAGCCTTAAGGTTAGACAGGCTTTGAAAACTTTCCCCTTGGGCATTGTTGTTACATGTTAACAATGCTCATTACTGCTTTGAGGGTACACTAAAAATGAATTCTGGTTCTATTAATACAGAAAATGAGAATGAAATTTAATAGCTATTTTAAAAAGGGTTGAACAAAGTGTTAGCAATTACATAGGCAGAGATAGTTGATTCAAGCACCTATAGGCATTTGGATTATAGTATTATCTCTTATTAAAATATTTTTATTAGTAAACAGTAGAGATTAAGAGCTGTTATTAAAAAAACCACAGAGAGACAGAGACAGGTGGCACTGGAAACTGAATCAGTTACTGCAATGAATTTGTTTCTGATATAAATGAGTTTTTCAGTGGAGTTACCACAGCGATGAATTTACAAACCACTGTGCTTAAATGTTTGAACTCTTGACTGATCCAACACTTAATTTCTTCGTCATTCTAAGACCCATCATTAAAAATACACACATGAATGGCCCTGTTCTTTGATTTTTGCATAATCTTGGGGGAAAAAGGGTATAAACCAAAATTCTCTCACTGAGAACACATGAATTTTATTTTCTTTACCTTATATTGTGTGTTTATAGAAGGCATGCAAACTGTTCGATTACAGCAGAAGGAATTAATTTTGGATCTCTTCAGATGAGTTTTTTATTTAAAAAAGACAAAAATGAGAATAAAAAAGGAATTAACTAAAATATTTGACATACAGCATTCTGTAATAAAGGTTTTTAAAGGTAGTGGCAATATAGATCAAAAGATAGTTATAGAAATCAGAATTAAAGTGGCACTGGTAACAATGTTTTCTAGATCTTCTATTACAAAGGTTCTACATTTAGCTCTTCATTACAGATCTGAAAGGTATAAATGCCAGATTATCACCTGTCTCTGAATTTCCTTCAAAGGCTGCTAGTCAAACATCTCAAAGGGACACAGAAATTTGTACATTCAAAAAGCATCAGCAAAGCCTTTAGAGTGCCATTTGCACTAACTGGGAGATTTTCAGAAAACAAAGATAAGTGAACACAAATTCAGTAAGCTCCTTGCCCAAAGCACCCATTGAAAGGTGAAGTTTACTGGCTTCAAGACTTGAGGGTACAAGCTTTCACTCTGGGCTAATTTCAGTAAGAACAATAAAGCTTGAGATCCTGAGACACACTTAAAGTTTTTGGTTTTATTTTATTTTGTTCTTTAGGATTCTGAACAGATAACTAATACTATTCTACTTACATTATATCTTTATCACACCCATTTCCTAAAAGAAATTGTGCTGGCTCCCAGTGCTGAGGGGTATGCATATGTCCCACAGAGACTACTTCTGGCAGGGATCTTGTCTGAACTAGTGTTTCCTTTATTCTCCAAGTAAAAAATAGCATGCTGGATGAATTCACCCCAAAACTGTGGACCACACAGAGACCAGAGAAGAGAAACTAAATGTTGAAAAGCTACACTGTTCTTTCCTCTGGCCACAGAAACCAGTGAACTTCCTTTGAAAACTCCCATCTTAGCTTCGCTCTGTATTTAGCCTAGGGGAGGAAAGACAGGTAAATAAAGTACAAATCAAAGAACAAGAATAAATATTTGAAAGTCATACTGGACATATTAAAGCATAAGGAATATGCTGCTTTTAACCAGAGAGCACTGGTATCACTTGGAGGAACCACCTAGAGACATGGTGGATTTTGATGCTTAATGTTTCATTAAAGATCAGATGTGTTTCTGGAAAAGGAACTTTAAACAAAGAGTTTATTATATCCAAAATGATTTCACATCTTGTTTTGTCAAACTAGACAAAACTAGAGATCTAATCGTCTCTCTAGACTTAAAAAAACCTGAGAGTTAGAAAGAAACATTAAGAAAACATTAAGAAAAACAAGTTTTCATTAGAAAAACTGTAAAGCATTCACAAACAGAACAAGGTTTCATTTATACACCTCTTGCATGAGAGTTACAAGTGCAGCCTTGTAACCACCATCTCTCTCATATTAGAAAAACATCATTTTTAGAATCAGTAACCACAAGTCTCCATAAAATATGATTCTGGTAGCTGATCTCTAGGGTTCCAGGCCCACAGCCCTTATTCCTGAGAATAATCCCACTGTAGTCAACGGGACCACTTTGCCTGTGCCAGGCTGAATGCACTAGTTCATTTCTCATTTGGAACCTCCACGGTACTACCAACTGGGGATCCCTGGCATCCAGAAACAAGGCTGAAAAACTCAATGAGCCTTAAGTCTGCATTTGAAACAATAAAGACTTCTATCATGACTGCAGGACTTCAAAAACAGTGCTTGCTTTGCTTGTAAAACAGTGGAAAAAGTAAAGAAGTGCAGGTACAATTTATGGAAGCTCTGAGATTTGTTAGAAAATAATGTAATTCCCATGGACAGGATAGTCATGTTAGCTAAATTACAAATATATTTGTATTTATAGTAGCTTCTATGGGAAAGACACTAACTATAACACTCCACAAATGTTAAGAAATGCAGTTTTCCTTGAAAAGCAGTCTTTAATTCTGGCAATGGGCAAACACTATTCAAATATTATTAGCAAGGTGAAAATCAGCACCCATGACATCAACTGACTGCTCCTGGTGACACAGGAAGACTGCAGGAAACTCCTGATTAGAGCCCAGACCTCATGGCTCCTTTGTTCCATGCTTTAACAAGAAGACAATCCTTCTACAGGATATAACTGTAGGAACTTATCAATAGACACTTCCTATCAGAGGCTAATAAGATCTGTTAGCTTCTGTGATAAAATATCACTGTAAACTGTGTGTTTAAGATTGCCTGCTCTTTACAAATGAAGAGTTTTTAACTGGAAAACTGCCCAAGTGGCCTACATATTCATACATACCATGTTCACACCATATGACAGTAATTGAAATAGAGTGACTATATGGAATGCATATTGGAGAGAATCTTGATAATGTCTTCTGGAAAAAGCTTGTTGGATGAGATGTTGCAGATGAACAGTGTCTCCTTCAAGGAAAGTAATTAATATTCTACATATTTAAAAATACATGCAATCCAGCAACAATATTTTTATAGTTTGTATTTTGGTGCTTTTACTATAACTTATTTTTATGCCAATGGAGCTTCTTTTGTTAGGAAAAAAGAGAAAATAATTTCTTTACAGTAAGAACATACTTTTAACAATATAGTCCTTAACAACTATACAATAAGATGGGGAGTGGAAATGTAAAAGAACAGCAAACAAGAGGGACTTGTAACTTAACAAGAAAGGGGCACTGGTTTTGTAAACTGTATTCCCTTTATCATTGACTATTCTGTAATTAAGATGAAGAGTTTGTCTGAAGGTTCCACACTGAGACTTCTGTCTCAGTACAGCTTTTCCAAATTAGAAGCTTGATGTCAGTAAAGTAGCCCAGACATTATAATCTTGTAGAGAAAAACTCAATACTGCCTATGTGTTTACCACAATATGTTTCCCAAGAGCTTATTTTTTGATATATCCAGATTTTTGGCAACAAGCTCAGAACACCTGACTCCTGTAAGTGTAATTTCCCATTTGAGAGAACAAAATTCTATGACTGGCCATTTGACAAAATGCTTATTTCATACCACATTGCTTTACTTGACTGGTACTGTATATAATCATTCATTGTTAGCCATTAAGTGACTAGAGTAGTTAATAAGCAAACACTGCCAGAAGAATTACTGTAAATAAGGTTCTATATATTTCATATTGCTGAGCTAAAATTAAGGCATTTCACTATTTCATACACATCTCCTTAAGCGACTCTTTCTCCAGATTTTATTTATAGATTTTCTGTTTGCATTTTAAGTTGTTGTATTCAACATGGAATTAAGTCAGGAAAACTCTGTGCCTGCTTCAGGACTGATACTGAATTAATTACTTCAAATCTAAATACTCTTGTTTCTCCTGAAGTTAAGTGCAGAGCTCATGGTAGAAAGATTAAGGGCAACTCCACTTCTGATTTTGATAACATGAATTTGCTCATTTGAAAGCTGATATCATATCAGGATCTTATATATTGATGACTGCAAGATTCCTCAGTGACTTGTCCCTCCTCTTCTTCAGGAATAAAGTAGTGAAATAGGTCTTTTGCAGTCAATGTGGACTACAGCACTCAGCTGCTCTTTTGTTACAAGATGTTATAATATAAGAGAAGAGTCCTAAAATACTGAAGTCCTTTCTTAAAAGCAGCAGAAGGATGACAATCACCAACCAGAAGCAACAGTATCATATTATCAAATCGGAGGGCACAAGAAAAAAAAAATAAGATTAGTTGAAAAAGTTTAACTTGGATGTTTTTACTGGTACATTTCTCAGTTCCCTTAAGGTTTTATCTTCATTTGTTAATTACGATACCAAACAGTGAAATGAGAAGCATATTCTTTCTACTCTGTTTTCCTCTCGACATTAAGAATATTTCCGAACCTGGTGTACAATGCAACTGTATCTGTTGTCCTTGGAAGTATAAATTAACATTGTTCCTCGGTTATCTGACGTGTACAGGAGCTCAGTGACATCTACTCAGCTCATTCAAAAGCTTAATTGGCTCTTTGAACTGAGTTGTATGATGTGGTCAAAGGGTCTGGATAAAGGCACAGGAGACAGTGATGAACTCTCAGCCCATCATAAGCAACTTTCAACAGAGCTTACTTTCACAGGCACGGAAAGCCACAGATACTCTCTTCCACTTTGGGTAGAGACTAAAGAATCTGATGTTTGTGCCTTAAAGAGGAACTAGGGACTGCATTAGTCTTACCTTGTGCCAAGCCTGCCTGAAAAGAAAGCATAAAGGAGGCAGTACGGATCGAAAAAGAATTCTGAAAGAGAGGGACTGGTGATGGATAGACCATCTGAGCTGCAAAAGAAAAGGTGCTTATTCCAAGAGCTAAACTAAAACAAATCGATTCCTAGAATAGCATGGAAAAAAAATTGACCCTTCCCTTTTTCCTTAGCAGAGAACACTAATAAGATGTAACATTCAGTCGCAGCATTTAATTTTATTTTTGGAGGCAGAGAAAGCAGAATAAGGTTATTATTTTGAGGAAGAACACCCATCCCACAGTGCTAGCTTTGCAGTTTAAGGTTTTCTGTACTGCAGAAAACTATCAAGAAATCCTATTAGAGTTCAACAAGAACTCAGTTACCTTCGATGTAATTTTTGTTCGTATTCATTGCCTTACATATACATTACCAAAGTACTCCAGAAAGCTCACAACTCCTACCTTGTCCTCTGATGAGAAGTTATGGTACCAGTAAAGGGCACCAGCTCACCTTCCCAAGCAGCACAATGTGATCACTTTCCATATGAGCAGAATACACAAGAACTATGGAAAGCTCAAGTTGGCACATACTTTTCCTTTGGTTTTAACCCACATGGATTTCATTGTTCTTCTAAAACAGAGTATTTGTGTTCTAGGTATTACCAAAAACTAAGATTGCTGAAAAGATCAGTCAAACTTAGCTAGACATGTAAGGAAACGAATTCCAACCAAACACATAGAAATTGACCTAACTTTGAGAACATTTGAGCCTCTCTGAATCAGAACAAAACTGATTTGTTTCAAGCCAAAACCAAATGAGCCTGAGCTCTGGTCAGATTATTCCTAGTGTTCTCCACAGTGAGTCCTATACACTTAAACCCATAGACTGCCTAACTTCAAACTAACCACACTGCTGTAAGCTGAATAATTTAGATGCTTAGGAAAAAAAAAAAAAAAAAAAAAAAAAAAAAAAAAAAAAAGTATTTTTGTCCAACTAGGATGCTTGAGGTTAGTAGATGACCAAGTGAAAAGAGTGCGTGGAGGAGAGAGCCATTTTTTTAAACGAAATTGCTGAGCCAAGCTATGAAAGCAGAAAAGCACTCAATTAATTTAATTATTTTGGAGTTTGCTACATTATCTAGAAGTCCCCCATTCACAAAATGAAGTAGTAGAAACAACAGAATTACTTCTCAATCTTTTCACTCTGATTTTATGACAAAAATGGGTGTGGTCTGTAAAACTCCCCTTTCGATGGAGCCCATAAAACTCCAGAGAGCCTGAAACCTCTGTGAAGCTTTGGCAAGCTTCTCAGGAAATAACATTAGAAGCTGTTTTCTGGTTCATCTCATTATTTCCATGCTTACACTGATGTAATGGGAAGAGTGACACTTTGCATATTCCATTAGGACACGTACAGAAGTTTAATTCTTCATTCTTGGAGACTTGTTCCCCAAAAGTGGTCTCTGAAAACATCTGAAATCCCTCAGGATTCAGTTTCTGACTCTCAGTACAATAAAACTTGAAACATTAAGGTCCAATGGCACTGCACAGTCAGAATTCAGCCCACGTGTGAAAAGCCTTAGATGTAGTCTGAAACTCAGGCACTCAACGTGCCTCTTTCTGCACATCTTGTACTCAAGGTTTAAGAAGCTGTAGGCACAATAACATGATTGAAGGGCAAAGGGAATTACATCTTTAGCTTCCATGTTCCTCACATGCTATGCATCACCCAAGAGTAAGAAGAGCTTGTATGATCAATTATGGAGCTTTACATTCAGATAAGAGAAATATGGTGGTTGCTTCTAGTTTTACCAATCCATATGGATGAAAAAGAGCTGCTGGAGCCTCATGTTCTCATCTCAAACACAAGCTCTCCACTCCCTAGTATCAAACTGGCCAAGGGAAATGCAAGCTTCTCTATTATTTCCCTGCTTCTACCCTTTCATCTTGATGAAAGCTGTTAAGTTCCAGACTCTTTCAGTCTTAACCTGGGTTACACTAAGGAAATGCCCTCTCTCTCCTTTAGCTCTACAACACTTTTCTTTTAAATCTAGAATGGGTGAATGCAGCAATACCTATCTATGAACTCCTCCTTTTCAGGCAAAAGGACACCATTCATTGGAAACAGAGTTCTAACCTCTAAGCTCTAACTCATCTATCTCCTAAAGGATCCTACATATCCATGTATTCTACAGCCTGTGACATGCACTGTATCAGTGCTACTTAAACAGTAGCCAGCTCTATGATTGGTTAGCACATCTGATCCATCCATGCCTATTTATTAGAGTTTATATTCAAAAATCCGAGGCACAAAGTAAATAAATAAATAAATAAATAAATAAAACCAAAACCAAAATCCCCACAAGGACTGAAGAACTGTAGACTCCTGACTGAAAATTTTGCTTTTTAAAAACTGTGCCCTTCATAGCAATTCTTAGTATGGATTTTTTTATGACGTAAAGGTGGATCTGTTAGTTCAAAAGCATTAAATACTGAAATTACTGTGCATGCTTTGGAAATATTTCTAAGTTGTTAATGTTATAAAAAGAGCAAATCTGTATTTCAAATAACAATTTGAACTAGGAGGGGTGAGGAGGGAAAACCCAGGAATTTTTTATGTTTAAGAAAGCAGTACCGAAACACTAAACTCTTTTTAATTCAAAACAACAGCCAAAAGTGATGTAAAATCATATTTTAAACTGCTTCTGGCTTAGTGGTTGTCTGTAAAGCAGAAGGGGTGGGAGTACCAAGGGTTTGCAATGGAAATACCAAGAGGCTCTTAACTGTAGCCACACTAACAAGAGCTGCTATCATGAAGTAATAACATTATCCAGAAATCTTTGTTCATTACCTCATTCCTAATGCCATCTCATTTCACTTGAGTTACTATGATGGGGTTAATGAGCGAGGAGGTGTTTGAATTGGTGTGAATTAGGGGCACTGCTAAAATAGAAGCTATTTCAACAGTTCTGTGTTTAATATAGTCCGAAGGTCCATGATTTTTTTTTTCAGGTAAAATACTCGCACATTCCAAGGCTAACACTGACTTTGGAAGAGCACAGATAACACCTAAACAGATTTATTACACAAGAGTATTACAGAGGCACTCAGGCTTCTATAGCTTTTCTCTCTTCATCATTCCATCCACAAGTCTAACATAACAGGAATGCTAATGCTTTGATTTTTCCTGTTCAGAAATTTTCCACAAACACTTGGATATTTACAGTGACCATGGGAGAAAAAATCACTGACAGCTCCCCTCCCCCCATCCCTGTACTCTACAGGTCATCTTCACATACCACACAGCAATCCATTACAATATGTTCTAACATCTGCCTGCTCATATGATGTATGACCTATTTGATTGACCCTTTTTATGCTGCTCCAAGACTAGTTGTTCACTGCAGTGGGAGGGTGAACAGTACTCGTTGCTTCTTCAGTTAGCAAGAGAGAAATACATCTCCATTTTGGAAAAAATCGGGAATGTCAAGCAGGGATCCTCCTCATTCCTCTACATGTAGCAATGATCCACTCCAAACAGTACCTTCCTTTATCACTAACTACATTTCAATCCAGAACAGGGAAGGTCTCTTGTGGGCCCTCCCATCTATCACTAATACATTAAACATTTCTGCCAATTGATTTTTTCTATGACAATTATTAACATTTCTATGACAATTATTAACTGTATTTGTGACTTAAGCATGGGAAGTATGAATAATGCAAGAAACACCACGGTCCTTGATTCTGCAGGGATGAGTTAGGGTTGGGGTTGCACCTTGTTTTTGCCAAAGTCAGCAACTGTAACGTATCTCTCAACTTCCCCAGTTAATATCATGGCATAACACATTTCTTCTGGTCAAAGTGATCATATTCACTACAATAAATGGACCATCTCAGGTAAGATAATAGCATTTCCTAATTTGGAAGGCAGTCCTTATTCTCACCATCTCTCTCTGCATCATGTATTTAGCAACACTGACATACTTCAGGACCACTGATGATTGTCTGAATTTATCTGTTAGGAAATGGAATGAATATGGCTATGAAAATGTCGGGAAGCAACATAGTCACAAGCACAGTGGAGTATCTCCTCTTCCCAAGGATGGAAAATTCAACTGACACGGGGAAGCTACATATACTTGGCAGCTAAAAAGTTGTCTGTACTGATTCCAACTCCTTTAACAAATTGCAACCAGTAGAGAAATACAGAATCAGTTGGTCTTCAGGCTCCATGTCCCACCAGCAATGGCAGAAATATTCTGACTTTTTTTTTTGTTTGCTGTTACTTGCTTACTATCTGGAAGTGCCTGAGCACAAGAAAAAGGGAAACTGAATCACAGCAGAAAATAACACAAAGTGGAGATAAGTGGGGAATCAACGTAACTAGGCCTGAGCTAATCATTCCCCGCTCCCTTTATAAAAACTACAATAGAACCTGCAATTATAGGCCAGATGAATTATACATGTCAGTCATCCATGACTGAAGATGATTCTCATCATCTTCAGTACAAACCAGAAAAAACCCCCAAACTTTCTAGTTTGTGCTTAGCACATTGTGGCATTTTTTTAAATTTTGTGTTAGCAGCTGAATTTTTTAAAGTGAAAATGCAGCTGTCCTCTCTGAAGTTCATGAAAAATACACATTCACTTTTTTACTTGTTACACAAGTAAGATGGAAAGTGACTTTGTCTTCCTCAGAGCTGTACAACTGGTAAGGCATACAGCTACATTTTCAGTAAAGAACATGTAGGAAAGGGCATGTAACTCCCTTAAAGTTGCCTGCAAATTAATTTGCATTTGTGTAGGGAACATATATGTTAACATAAAGCAGAGTGTGATCCCAAGAAAAATGAAGACAAACACTGACAGCTGGCCAATCTTGCCCTTCTTTACTGTGTTTGTCTCAAATATAGAATGTTTGTAAGAATGTGTGAAATACTTCTGAAAATAACAGTTATACTCCATTTAGTTTTAACAAGCAAAGGAACATAGCATTTACAATCCTCTTTGGAAGGATCTGATTTACTAAAATTAATGGAGAGATACTAGCAAATTCCCAGGAATTAAGTATCTAACTCATGCAATAGCTTGCAAATTTTGGAACCGAGATGTTCATTCTGATTTTTTTCTCCTATGTCCAAGGTTACACTGATTTGATGTAATGATTTGGTTTAAAATTTTGTCTTCAACTTAAAATTTCAAAAAGAATCAGACCAATGCTTATACCACACGTTATCTTTCTCCTGTCGGTGGGGTGTTAACACATTTCAAAAGGACATTGACAGCAAACTACAATTTCTTCTTCCAGCAAAGATGGGCTGTAGAAGAAGCAATCTTTGCCGTCTCCGACCCAGTGGCGAGTCTCAGGAGGATGAAGCCAGGCTTTTCCCAGTGATTTCCAATGATAGGACAAGGGGTAATGGGTATAAGCTGGAGCATAAGAGGTTCTGTGTAAACATAAGGAAAAGCTTTTTCTCTGTGAGGTTGACAGAGCACTGGCACAGGCTGCCCAGGGAGGTTGTGGAGTCTCCTTCTCTGGAGACATTCAAAACCCACCTGGATGCATTCCCCAGTGACCCACACTAGGTGACCCTGCTCTGGAAGTGGGGTTGGACTCAATGCTCTTTCAAGGTCCCTTCCAACCCCTAGCATCCTGTGATTCTGTAACTGGCAGGCAGCCACTCTCATCCTCCTCTTAGGGAATTCTGAGAAACAGATTCACACAATTAGGATATAACAGACATATCCTGCATTGCTCATCCTCAATTAACTAAGACCAGTTATAGATCTTTGCCCTTCAAATATACTTCTGTTATGCAACTCTGAACCCTGTCACCAACATTTCATATACTGCAACCACGGGAAGGATCCATTGGAGCTTCTCACTTCAGACCTAAGAACTATGACTGGAAGACAACAGTCATCCTGAAAGTCCTTTTGCTTTAATTTATTCTGTAGGAGGATTATACCGATTTTAATGAGCTTAGGATAAGTAACGTCCTAGAGGATGCACATGACAGATTTTCTCATAAGACTGAAAATATCCTACCTTCCAGTATTATTTATAACTGGTGTCATTGTCCAAACTGTTTCCCTTAGAATCATTGTTCTTATGATGACACTGATAGGTGTCACCACTGACAGCTGTTTATAGACTTTTGACCCTTTTTGAATGTAAAGCACTGTATGAATGGTAAATTGTTTTGACTAGTGAGATGGGTAACAAGTAGGAAATGTTCAGTATAATGTGTACAAGCAGGAATCACAGGGCACGTGCAGACATCACGTGTTTTAAACTTCCACAGTTAAGTGCAACCTCTTTAGATTGAATTTCCACTTCTGTGGTAGCAGAAACAAGCAACCCTAAAGATGGTATCTATTCTCATTGGCCTAGAGGAAATCTAAGGAGTTGTCAGCAGTATTATCCTTCCTCCCTCTCCCCCCTGCTTGTCTTCCATATTGCGATGGCTGTTTATGAGCTCAGCTGTCATTCTTTGCACCAGGGAAAGATAGATGGGACACACCAAGCCCAACCTAAGTGACCTTTGGATGTGACAAGATTTTTAGGTCAGTCCCGCTAAATGGAAGCCTTGGTGTATCAAGGCTCGCCTCAGGGTGAAATTTCCAGTGAATTTATTATCTCCCAATGCCCTTTGGACTGCTTCCCACCATCAAACACCATGGCAGCACTCGGAACAGGAAGAAATACATTAACTGGAATCTGATCGTTTTAAAAGGTTACAGCTGCCCAAATATAATTTAATTTCATACTTGCCCTTTGAGGGTTTGGTGTATATTTTCATTTTATGACTGCAAATGATAAAGCTCTTAAGATTCCAGGCAATAAAAAGGAAAAGGGGGGAGAAAGTATTTTAAGGGTTAGAAGTCTATTCAGTTCATAGTCAATGAGCAAAGTGACAAATCAGCTTTTTTTAAAATCTAACACTTCCTTGCTTTTTTTTACTACTCATTTCTTCCTACATTTGATGCTTAACAATAGCTTTTACTGAAATCAAACCTGTAATGCCACCCAGTGTGATACGAAAGAAACATGTGACGTGCAAGCAGCTACCTGTCCTCCTGTCCTACATCCATTAAAGACCTGTTTCAGAGCAGCAATTAATGTGAAGTGAAATTAGATTATCTGAATGAACTGATTTAAAAAAAAAAAAAAGTATATATATATAAAATAATCAGACCCAAAAAAAGGCTCAAACATAAGGATAATGTTTTGAATGTTAACTAGGTAGGCCATGGCTCATTTTAGAACCTCTTCTCTCTACCTTCTCTGTGAGCTCAGGTCATGTTTACAAATTCATCTGCCCATGCCCCCATGGTATGAAAAAAAACAGGGTATACAGCACAGCTTCTGAGGCAGCATTCAATTTGGTTGGAGTTCCACACCTGTGCAATGATGCACTTCCAATTCTTGAGTATATGAGATATGACATCCTAGTATACAACAATATACAACACAAAGTTCTGCTAAGCTACGCTCATTCTCTCTTTTCCCCACTACAAATGAAATCAAGCACTATGCACTGAAACACAAGTCACCACACAAATAGGAGCTTGGCCAGTTTGGACTAGAGGTAGGAAATGCTGAGTACTCATGTCTTTCACTGTATCCAATGAAAACTGAGTTACTAAATGAATGCCACCTCCCCATCAACCGTTCCGATTTAAAGTTGTTGACCATTTCCTTTTCACAAAAAAAAAAAAAAAAAAAAAAAAGGAAAAATAAAACAGCTGTGGAAAGGAGGAAGGATTAAGTGAGAATGCTGCATATCCAATTTTCAAAACCACCATAAGTGGGATCCCAAACCCCTTCTGGACTCTTTAAAAATCTTACACAAATATAGATCGATATGATACCATCCCACATCACTTTTGCCACCACTGTATCAGACTAACAAATAGAAAGAAGCAAGGCTGCTGTGTTAATGGAATGGGATGAGTTTCGTTGACTGGCCTAAAAGAAACTGTATTCCAAGGCAGCTACTGGTGACACAGCAGGACAGTGAGTCAAATGTAAGCTATACATACATGACACACTGATTACCCTGAGCATCAATAAGCCCTGAGGAGTTTGTAAAATAAATATTGAACAAATACCACTGCAGAATTACTGTGGAGAAAGCAAGAAATATTTAAAGATAGTTTCACCTATGACAAAATGTAGCACACAAATGAGTGTTCCTATAATGAATTTTCTAATTTTCTGAAGTTCACAGTTTAATGGTAAAATCAACATCAGAGATAAAACAGGATTTCAGCCATGTTCTTTTGCCAAATTCATCTAGATCCATTTGGTTCCCTTAATGAAATAAATATGCTGCTGTATTCTATGGTAATGGCCCAAAACACTTTAATAACACTATCATAAGCTGTAATGTTTTGGTGCATTAATGGAGAACACACTGTTATAATTTGTAAAGAGTGTTTTGAGCCATGAAAGGAAAAAAAAAGTAGGGAAAGGAAAAGATAAGGCTTTGCTGCCAGTAGATGTTTTCATAGTCCAGAGTAGAGAGAAATGTAACTTGAAGAGTGGACACTTCCCTTTCAGAAGGGCAGTGAGCTTCTGGCCTTGCTGCCTGGGTGTGCTGGGGGGGCAGCCAGCCTCGTCCAGCACAGGGCTCATGGGGAGGAACGCAGGGATGCTGCTCTTTTGGCCCACGAGTACATCAGGTGGAAGGATGGGTGCCACCTCTTGTGGCATCCCACATCTCTGAGTGTTTAATCTCGTCCCCTTGCACACAAACTGAAAGTCCCACGTCCCTTTGGGAGAACTGGATCGTGCTCCTACAGGAAGGATCTGAAAAAAGCCTCTCCACAGCAGTCCACAAAGACAATCTGGCTCCCTTGATACGCCACAAACAGACTGCCCCTGGCAGCCTTTGCAGGTCCAGTATGTGGCACAGCTGTGGTTACTAAACCCAACTACAGCTTGCAGTACAGCTAGAGGATTCTGCTGTACTGCAGATTTTAAATAGAGAGAGCAATCACTCCAAACAGCAGGACACAGAGGTGCAGACAGAGCTGGAGAATGCTTTTTATACATCTGAGTTTCTACTAACATGAGAGAATTTGAAACTTTCTTTCTGCTTTCCTGTGGTATTGACAATCAGAGTATACTGATTTCAAAGTTCTTCTCATCTGAAAAGCACATCGACTTTTAAAAATGTTTTTCTTTCTTGTATACATGCTTCTTATTTTGTTTTTTAGTTTGTTTGATTTATGTTTTTGTCCACTGAGAAAAGATAACTCAAGCGGTAGCTTGCTGACAGCCCAGCTCTCTGTAATTCTAGCATTTGTCAGTCTGAGACAGATGACTTAAACTTGCTGTATGTTTCTGGTTGGGTAACTTTTCAGTGATGTGACTGCTCTCTACAGCTAAGGGGTTAAGGAATGTAAATCCAGTATTCTGCAATACTTTTCTCCTTAGCTATCAAAGGAATGGAAAGGAACAGAAACAGACCATTGGTAAAAATGGCAAAAGTGAAAGGGACGCTTAGAAGCTAGTCCAGGAGTTAAACTCAAGAGACCCACAGAGCTCGTGTGGGTTACAAACATAGGAGCTAGTCTAGAGGACCACTAGAAGCTCCAGGCACTATTGCCTCCAAATTTTCTTGTTTAGGCTGACCTTACAAAATTCACTGGAGTGGAAAAAATTAAGAACCTCTGAAAGAAGAAAAGGAATTTGAGGAAACTGAGCCCAGGTATTAGGGAAATAATTGCACTCTGACTTGACCTCAGGATCAGGCTTATGCTATCCAGGTACAACAGAATAATTAACACTCTGAAAACTATGTCTCCAGATACTATGGTATCTTCTATTGAGCTAAATTCAACTGAGGACCTTAGACAACAAAGAGAGCAAGCATCCTGATCTCAGTGGTTTGTTGTCTAAGGCTTAGCTCCATAGTCTACAGTAACTAGGTATGTCAGTTTCAAACTGTGCCTAATGTTAACCTCCACAGATGCTGAGGTATCCTGGTTGGCAGCAGTAAACCCTGGAAATGAATCAGACACAAGAAACACAGGATGAGAGTAAGAGCACAAGAACTTTTAATGGCTCGCAATGCTCTTTTTTGTATGCAATGTATATGGCTGGACAGAGATACTGTCCTCCTGTATACATTTACTATGCTATTTGTATACTTCTATCCTATTCTGACATGTCAACTGAAAACAACCTAACACTTTTGAGAGAAAAGAACCATCGTAAATAAGACTGTAGTAAGAAATAAGATACAAATCTAAATTCCATATACACACTCATATATTAAACTGACCTGCATCTAACAACAAAGCAGATCATATTACCGAGGTACAACTCAACTAGGAAGGTTTCAAGGGAGATTTTCTTGTGTTAACTTCTGGGATGCATAAAATGTAGTAAATTGATTTGTGGACCTAAAGGCATGTTAGTAGTTAGTTTTGTCTAAGTCAGCTTTTCTCACTGTTGTTGCTATTTGTATCATTGTTCCACAAGCTCTGAAGAGTGTGCGTGTCAGTGATTTGCGGTCTCCCTCCGTGTTTGTCTGTCATGACGCTCTGCTGAGGCACTGTAAATACACACTATTGGCAGAGCTCAGATGAAGACAATGAATTCCAAAAATACTCAGAAAAATTCACTAGTCTGACTGCAGCTTGCATGTCTGAAAGGAGGCCCAAAGCCCCCCAGTTTATGGTTTCAGAGTGGATGCCCCTGCAGCCAGCCAAGCCCCTCCTTGATGTGATTTCCCATCCATCTCCATGCTGTTTCCACTCCCCCACCCCCATTGGTTTGCTCAGGATTACACAATCTTATTTGCATGATTATATAATCTTCTTTTCAGCAACATCCCTCTGAAAGAGCAAACAACAGAATAGGAAAACCTGTAGCATAAGCCAACTATTTCAAAACCCAGTGTCTGGAATGTGCAGAGGGCACAAAGTAGGAAAAAAAAATAAAAAATAAAAAAATTGAAAGTTTTTTTGGTGTTGTCATCAGATTTTTTCATACAGACCTTTCCAGGGAAAATTTACTCCAAATGAATGTAAGCCACAAAACACAGTGTTCTGGGCAACACAAACACTTCACAGGTTTGTTCTGTTGCCAATGCAGGGAGGGAGGTACCATTTTGGTTATCTCAAGGTACAGGTACAAAGGTGGCTATTTTCTTCTTTCTCAACAGAAGCTACTTCAAGGCAGTATAAGACACTTCTCAGATTTTTTTTCCCTCCCTGGTTTCACAGTCTGGCATTCAGGTGTTGCCATTGCTATTTTGATACTGGTTTTGTCTTGCAGCTGGTTGAACACATAACATGGAGAACATAATTCCAACCACCCAAAGTCTCAGTTCTACTACACAGAAGAATAAACAAAGACTTTAGTTGATATGTATGCCTCCACTTCTCGCGTTCTCTTCTTTCATATGGTTCAGACTTTGTCCTAGACAGGACACGGTGTAAGTGAAGACTGTCATATTCCAACCTGTGAACAGGCTCTTCTGCTGGCTGCTAAAACTACTTACTGATGTCAGTTACTTCAGCAATATTCATCTAAAATTAATGCCTTATAAATAATCAAGGAGTAATCTGCTTCCGTCTGTCAGGCTAACCCCAAAAAGAAAGAAGTGTAACATTTTTTGCTAGAGAAAAGAAGTTAAGGGTGACCCGACCTCGCAAGTACGCTTGCCAGACAGTTACGCGCTCTTCCTTGCGTGACCCATTTTCCCTTGCTCACACCGCAGAGACGCTTCAAACAAACGGGCCAGTAATTCAGACTCCTTCAGATACAGAGGGTTGCCACCCAAATGAGACAGCTGGGCATCTTAATGGCTTTTTCAGGTCTCCAGAAATTTTTTTTTGTGACTTATTATCCCTTTTCAAGTTGAAATAGAGCTCTATTTATCTAGTCCATAAAGGACAATATGTCACGTTTTTCCTGAAGTTAGGTGTACCAGGTATGGATCACAGCCTGATGGGGTCTGGTTGTGTATCACAGTGTGTGAATGGCCCCTGTGAAGAATTACACTGAGTACAGACACCTAGCATATTTGATGCTTTAGTTATAACACAAACTAACATAAGGAATAACTTATAGCTAAAGAAACTATTTGTAGCTGAACTAAGACTTTGTATAGCCTAAGTTCCAATGCTGGAATACTTTCAAACATGCTTTTGAAAGATGTTCAAAACTATTGCCTACTAAACTCTCATGAGATTTAGAGAACATCTGTTTCAACTACTAGAACCAGATTCTGTGCTGGCTATGAAGATCCCCATTGACTGTAGAATGAACTCTTTAATATCCATGATTCAAAACTTTTGAAAATTCCAAAATCTTTTTAGTAGAGACAAAGATCAACGTATCATGATAATAAAAGCCTATCTACAACAGGTTAATTTTTCTGAGTCACCTTTCAGATCCACTGCAAGCACTTAATGGTCCCCTAGCAGAAAATCACTGAATTATATTGTTATGAGATATTTAAGGTCACTAACAAGGCACAGAAATGGTCATCTTCTACTCATTCGCAGAAGGCAAGAAAATAAAAGAAAGCTTGAGAAACACACAGGAAAATGGATACAATGCAAGAGATGAGAAGAAAAAAACCAGAATAAACGTGCATACGGAAGGCAAGGCAAAGGACTGTGTTCCTTCATGTTGGAGCTTATTTGTAGTGAGACAACAGTTTGAAACTGAAGGCTGGCATATATGAAATAACATGGAAAAGACACTGCTTGTGCTATTTCCATTGTCCAAATGTCAAACGCCTTTTGGAAACCTGGGGGGCAGGGGAAGGAGGAGTAATAGCTGCAGAAGCATCTTGTAACAGGTTCTTCCTAAAGGGGATTTCTTCAAAACTGCTAAGCTCTGATGCTAGCCCATATGGGCTCAGGCAAGTCAGAGCAAACGCTGGCTGCACTTTTTCCAGGCTATTTGCATATGTTCTTTAGTATGCAGAATGTCTCTGTATGTAATTGAATTGTTGTTTTTGCCTCTATTAATACATATGCAAATGAGTCACTACTGCAGCTGTGCTGTATTAATCATATGTGTGCTTCTGTCTGTCTGCCCTGCAGGCTCAGGGTTGGAGGGAGGGGGAAGAGGGAATTCAGTCTCTTTAACCTACAAGAAAACTCACTCATGCAGATAGAGGTCTGCTAGCAAACAGCAGGCCTGAGTTACAACTGGAAAGAACACAGGCTAGTAATTTTTCAGTCTTTTTTCATTTTTCACAGATATGGATGGAATCTGAAAGTTATGCAGAAAGGACTGTTAATCTAGATAAAAATGAGTATGTTACCACGGCTAATTCTTTTCCCCAGAGGGCCAGGGAGGGAGTTATAATTTGACAACCCACAGACTAGCCATGATATTGTTTTACCACTTGTATTTACTGCCTGTGAGTGTCCACTGTGTGTATGTTCAGACACTCACAGTGCTCAATAAAATACAAAGCGTTTATATACAGTCTGTCATAATGGCTGTCTTTCATAAATTGATTGGATTCCCACAAAATGATGTGATCAAGCTTTTCATTCAAATCTATTTTGATAGAATATATTGAGTTTATCCATAAAATCATACAAGATTATATCAAAGGCAAGTATGGGCTATTTAGATGCCAACTACAAAGCACATTTACCCACCATGAACAAGATTTATTTGAGCTGATATGTTCTTTGCTTCATGCTCTTACACAATCTATCACAATCTCTAGCTCTCAGCAGGCGTGCTGAAAGTGAGGACTAGTTGCATCCCAGTGTTGTGAGGCTTGCTTTTGAGTTGATTGAGAACACAGGGATTGATCAAAATTGCTCTTGGTAATCAATACACCCTCACCCCAAACCTTATGCAGTTTAATGAATATTTTAAAATCATTACTTATACTTCATCATAAATAATAAATCCTGGGAAGTTCAAAATTTTGAAGACAACCTTCTCCACACCCACTTAGAGACCTTTATTCAGTTCAGATGGTTTTAGCTTCACTTCCATGAAGAATACCATGCCCCATTTATCTAGCTGAAGAAGTGGACCTTGGTCTTTAGCAATCTCTTTTAAAATGGCCATCTTGACTGCTCATTTGCAGAACAGGTGGCAAATAATCCAGTGGCCAACACATTCACTCACAAAGCCAGAAACAGGGGCAGGCAGAAGTAGGGAATACAGAATCTGCATGAAGATAGCAATTAAAAAAACTATTTAAAAGGGCATCCAACAAAAATGTATACATATTATGTTGTTTTATTACTCCTGTTATTATCATTATTTGTTATGGCCATCAGAAATAGCATAGCAATACACTGAGCTAATGGCAGATGGACAACTGCCATCTTTTGGTTATGCTAATGAGAAATCCCGCTTTTCACGTACTTCGCTGTTGTTTTTTTGTGGTTGTTTTTTTTTTTTTTCCCCCAGATGTGTGTGCTAACAGTGAAAAACTAATTCTACTTTTTTTATGCTTAAGTGGATTGCATGAGTTTTATAATATTGTAATTAAACTGTGCACTACTTCATTCCCTATAAATTAAGTCAGAGTTCTATAAATGAGGACAGGTAAAGTAGAAAAGCAAACAGGGAAGGGATACTGACTGTTACTGTTCGAAAGTCAGCTTAGTATTTAAGGTAAATGCTGACCAGCAAATAGAAGGAATTCATCCTTGCACTGCTAAGAAATGATTTACCCTGTTGTAGGCAAAGAATTTTTTATCGTAATATCCCAAAGAGGTCATGAATGTAGATTACAGAGTAAATGAATAATGGATAAAGTATTGCCATCTTTTGGCTACATTCCGTAGAGACAATAACAGGGCATCAGGCTTTTCTTCTCAATCAGAAATAATTTGTATGCCTTTGCAGCTCTGGCAAGTTGGCTCCCTAATATAAGTAAAGAATCAAAATTTCACAGTGTTCACAACTATCACTAGAGTGCATAGAGTTTTTTTCAGGGTCTTCTTTCACAGATTTGTAGTCTTGTAGCACTGGAAGGCCAACTGCTTAATCTGGTCAGAAGTGGTTATTTTTACAGATTAAAGTAAAACAAAACAAGGAAATATGCAAAAAAAAGTAATTAAATGTGCTTGACAATTAATGCATGAAAATATACTGCCATCTCTTTAACAGGGTGTTAAACATCAGCAACATCATCAGCAACATTTCGAAGGAAACTTAAGGAGATATTTCAGACAAATAGCCTGATCTGACAAGTGGAGAGATGTAGCTCATCCTTGCAACGGTACAGAAGCCAAAAGGAAGTTAGTACATACAAATAAAAATGGTATCTCACTGAGCAGGCAGTCTCACGCTTTATTTTTGTTTCACTGGCAACAGATGTTTTATGTAATACTTGTATGACCATTGGAACAGTCTATCTTTGGATCAGTCACTCGTTAAATAGCTCTATCATTTCTGTTTCCTTCAAGTAAAACAAACATGGAGACCACAGACGATTATGTGACCCTTAAGATATCTAAAAGCAAGGTTTTACAGAGAAAAATTTGTAAAGAGTCAGACACCTTAATAACAGTAAGATGAACAACTTTAAGACGCACTCAAACTCTGATCGGATTTTAATTCTCTCAAAATCTAGTCCCATATGTCAGCGCAGTACACGGTCCGAATTCTTCTAAAAATGTGGTACACACTATTTATGCTAAATTCCACTGAAACTCAGTATGTATCTTCCCACACCACTGAAAAGAATAGGCTTGTAACAAGAAAAAAAAAAAAAGAAAAAAAAAAGAAAAAAGAAAAAAGTCAAGTAGTCAAGTACTTAGCAAAGAAAGCAAAAAGATACAGCCTGAAAACTTGACCAAACTATTTTTCCAGATATGTCTGAGGTCTAAATCTGCTCATTATCTTTACACAAATAGCCAAAGGGATTCAATTAGGATTCTCCAAATGGCTGGTCTTGAGAACTGAGACCCAACTAAAATGCTTTCACATTTAATGTATGCTGGCATTAGATTCTCTTGATCTATATAGTGACAGGTTTGGTCACAATGTTGAACATCACCACCAATATTTGCAAAGTCCCTGTTTCATGCTAAAATGAATAGGGAAAAAAGTTAAAAATGTGGGCACTCAAAACTTTCTGGGGTATTTTTCGAAGAGCAGATGTTTGAAAGAAGTCTGTACTACATCAGACTCTGATACTGTTTTGACAGGACACAAAATGTCTATATAGTAACACTACACGGGCAGCTGTCATTATACTTCCAGCATTATCTTTCAATATAGTTGTGGGCATATACAGCATTTGTATTACTGCCAATAAATCAGTCGTTGTCACTATTTGGTTATCAAACAAACAATCTGGTAAATCTGAACCATTCACACTCCCAGTGGTGTAGATTCCTCTCAATTTTCAGAACAGGCAATCAGGCTCCTTGTTTCCTAATTCTCAAAAAGCATTTAGGCATTATTTTTTTTCTCAGAAAAGAAACCACAAGGTATCATTTTATAGTGAATTTTCTCAGACTTCTGGAAACATCTATTTCATACAAGTTATACCCAGATGACCAGTATGCAAAAAATCACTTCAATTTATTTTGTGTAAAAATTTGACTGTGATATCTACAGCTACAGCTCTGCATGTTTATCTTTGAGATGGTGAAATGAACTTCCCTCATCTGTTGAACATGACAACATCATGTTCATATGCGGCACAGAGCAGTACTTTCTATTCATTAGCCTCATGCAGTAGAACACAGTGGCAAGGCCACTTTAGTTTTGGTCTTGTTCATTTGAAACATAACCAACCATGCTGCCTCACTCTTTAAGACCAAGACCATATGAAATCCACAGGGGGAGAAAAAGCAACATAAGAAACTCATGTGCTAACCAAGAGGGGTTTTACTGCAATGAAGGTGGTGTATTTTAAAATAACAACTGACACCATCGTTGGGAACAATTCCTCTCATTAACAGAGGAAATCTAAAAGCTTATTGTTTGCAAATGGAACTTTTGTCATTAAATATGTGGATGAGAGAATATGCAGGGCTGGTAAAGTAGCTTGTGCATCGTGTCAGTTACAACTTCTCCAACATGGCCCTGGTCTACCTATTCCATTCCAACATCTAGCAATATAAGGATCAGTTTCTGTTCTTATTGAGTCATTTGTTTCTCTGTGGACACTAGAAATAAAGGCAACCACATATGGCTAATTGTGGCTGCAGATATCAGGCAAAATAATCTGTCCACTCCAGTGGGGACTCAAAGGCAGGCAGAGAAATGGAGAGCTTCAGATTACAGATTTGTCAGCAGGAACCAACAGGGCATTTCAAAATGAGAGATTACATTTTTACTGACAATAGGTATCTTTGACATAGGAAAACAATCAGGTGTTAATTATTCCTCTATAAATACAGTATGCATTTCATTTACAAAAACAAAATTCAATTTTTACAACCGAGAATAAAAAAAGTACTTCCTGTTGATCTCTCAGTACACTACTAAAGCTATGCTCTGACTTAAAATC
Source organism: Florisuga fusca (assembly GCA_038090715.1). Taxonomy (NCBI): domain Eukaryota; kingdom Metazoa; phylum Chordata; class Aves; order Apodiformes; family Trochilidae; genus Florisuga; species Florisuga fusca. Next base: position 13,001,675 of record JAAWXA010000019.1, read on the forward strand.
CTCTAATAAAATAACAAAGACAAGCTTATCACTTATACAAACAAACAAGAAGAATTCCTTGGCTTTGTCTTCACTAAGATAATGTTGTGTACCAAATTCTGCTGGGAGCAACAAACTGAGTATTGTGTCAGGCTCTTTGATCTCCCTTTAAAACTACTGCTTTTAGTATACAAAGCTTGAAAGATGAGCGATAGGGAGGACAGAAAAAGAAGGAATATTGTACTTTTCTGACTTTTGACTGTTTGATGACCAGAGGACAGAAGGATGTACAGAGCACTGTGGTTATGTGCAATGTAAGGGATTTCTCAAGTAAGAACAGTTCCTCCTAGAAACAGACTGGGAAGTCTGAACATTTACTCGTGCCATTTAAAGGTGGTTTTGGACCACATTACTGCACAGAGCTTTGGAGCCCCCAGTACAGGAAAGCTATACACCTGCTGTATAGCTGGAAAGGGTCCAGAAAAGGGCCACAAAGATGATCAAAGGGCTGGAGCACCTCTGCTACACAGACAGGAAGAAAGAGTTGGGCTATTCAGCCTGCAGAGAGAAGGTTCTGGGGAGACCTTACAGAGGCCTTCCAGTACAGGAAAGCTGGGGAGGGGCTTTTCACCAGAGAGTGTAGTGAGAGGACAAGGGGTAATGGTTTTAAACTGAAAGAGGATAGATTTAGGTTAGATATTAGGAAGAAATTCTTCATCATGAGAGTAGTAAGGTACTGGAATAGGTTGCCTAGGGATGATGTTGGTGCCCCCTCCCTGGAAGTGTTCAGGGCCAGGTTGGATGGGGCTCTGAGCAACCTGGTCTAGTGGGAGGTGTCCCTGCCCATGCAGGGGGGTGAATCTTTAAGGTCTCTTCCAACACAAACCATTCCATGATTCTATGACCAGTTATTCATTACAAGTATCACAAATGTTTCTTCATGACTGAAAAAACAGTCATCACTGAGCTAAACTGGATTAGAACGGAGTTGGGAAGACACAATCCTTCTAGGCTAGCAGCTCATATTAATCAGAGTCCATTCTGAACACTGCTTCATAAAACCCTTCTCAAGGCACTGACTTACAAACCACACCACAAATCAGTGGCATGTCCAACTTCAATTACACAGGTTGTGCTAAAAATTACTCTGAAGACCTGAAGAAAAACAATGTTTTCTTCAGAAATTTTTTTTCAGAATATACATACCCAAGAGTTGAAGTCTGACAGGAGTCTACAGAGCTAGTCATTTGACTCTTTCCCACTGACTGTCTGCCAAACTCTCCCTTTAACACCAGACTAAACAACATGTAGCAAAACAACATAGGTGAACTTGGCCAATGCTTTCTTTTAATTTGCTCCTTTGCACAGAAATAAGAGGCCTCTGAGATTTTCAAATTTTCCAAAAACTGAACTCATCTTAAGATACTTAAGAAGTCAGCCGCATTTGAACAAAGCCAAACCTTTTTATAAGGAAACTGTCATTGTGATAAAGCCTATTTTAATCAGAATATTTCAGCCCACCACATGCAGAGATACAGCCCAAAGCTGGTCCTGAAATGAAAGTAAACCATGCTCACAAGTTACTGGAGCACTGATGCATTATTTTAGGACTAGCTTGAATGACACAAAAGTAAAGAGATTTAGACTCAGACCTCTACTTCCCCATTGCTAGCTAGCTCCATTGTTGTTTTTCCTTTTTTTCCTCATCTTTCTTCCATATATGTGTTCATGCGTGTTTGACTATTATAAGCAGTTTCTCAATACTGACGTTATTCCTCAAAATTCATTTCAGAGGGATGACTTTTATGGCTCCCATGATTCTTAAGCCGCCTACGGTATTTGTAACTCACAGAATCAGAAACTAACACACAGACAGTGTAGCTTTTCATACAAAGGCACAATAGGAATGAATGTATTAACCTCTGTGGTGCATGGAATGTGTCAGCTTACACACTGGCAGCTATTTCTGTGAAACTCAGCTAACTTCCGCTGGCTGTGTTAAAATAAAAAAAAATATCTTCCCCAGAACTATGTCCCACGCTTTTGTATGCTGGCCAAACAACTGAAATATCTGATGTTGTAGAGTCTACTTCATACTGATGATGGCCAAACTGAGTTTGAGAACGTATTTTAAATGTACTGTTTATAAATGCTGAGCTTTTTCAAGCAGGTATAAAGCTCTGCTGTTCCATGTGACTTGGCAAATAATAATGAGCAGGGAAACGAATTAGCAATGGAGAGTACAGGATTACTATTTTTTTTTCTACAAAAGAGTGTCAATGTGGATTTTGCAGAACTAGAGATGTTTGGAGCTTGATTTCATTTCAGTCCCTAATTTTACCTGGCTTCATCCTACCAGCATAGCATACAAGGCATGCAACAAAAACCAAACTGGAGATGGACATCACATTTTCCTAATTCCAATGACTTTTGGGAAGTTGGAAGGATGGTCAGGAAAACTTCAGGGACATCTTCACTGCTATCATTAAGACCAATGGACATATCCTCCAAAATTTAGAATGCTACCAAGTGCTTTGAACTGGATACATATGGCCAGTTCTTTAACATAGCTCAAAAAAATTCTTTAGTATCTTTCCACCTGTTTTCTAATTCCCTATGTTAAATTAGGATAGTGGCTAAATACGTGCACTATGGCAGTTCCTAAAATGTGCTGGGTACCATAAAACACTGCAGGAAGGGCCAGTCATTGCTTTAAAGAGCTTACAGCCTAAAGGGCCATAATCATGTTAAGTGACTTTTAAGCAGTTTAAAAGTGCTTGTCAGGACAGAGTTTTTCTGCCTGGCACTGCCTTTCCTCTTTCTGATTTACACCCAGCCAAAACTCTACAGCCTGCCTCACAACCACCTCATGGAAAATAAAAGCAAGAAAACTGCTCTGCGGAAATTTAAACTACAAACCTGAAAGTCTTGGAATTGACAATAAAGATAAACACACACACACAAAAAAAACAAACTAAAAAAGAACACAAAAACCCAACAATAATTTCCCTTGAGGTAAAAGAAGAAAGTATATGATTTGACAGCTCTTTTCACTTCAGATGCAAATTTTACATGAACAAGAGAGAGCCCCCAAACCTTGTTAATTGCATTGTGTTCACATGGAAGAGAAAACTGTCTTTGGTATTGACTTAACCTTTGCCTCTCCCGCATTGTTGTGGGACTTACCTGCAGTTGGAGTGGGCCTAAGCCCGGTGTTGCTGCGGCAGCAGCTGCCATGGTAGTTGGGATCAGCTGAACGGGGTAAGGGTCACCTAAGTAAGAGAATAATAGAGGCGTCAGCACCTTTTATCTACTCTCCACCTGCAAATTAAAGTCCTGCATTCACTCTTTCCAAAAGCCTTCTTTTGTGTGCCTTGTTGAGGCCTAATGAAAAGCTCTATTGTGCAGCCTTTTACTAACACTCTTTTCACAATTCTGGCTGAGAGAGGAATGTGAATAAAAGGCACAAGCAATTAAGGCGGAAACCTCATCCTTTTTCATGATGTATTTAGGGGGTGGAGGAGAAGCAAAGGAAAACAGTACAACCTTGATAAGATCACAGCATTAAAAGAGGACAAATTTACAAGCTTGTCCAGAATATGAAGTTAACCAAACTCTGTTCACTGTTAGTAAACTGAGCCTCACACAGATCAGACGTGGCACTGCCTTGACTACCATGTTTTCTTTTAAGTGAGAAGAAAAAAAGTATACATCTTGCTTTAGTTTCAAGGTTTGATCCTGCAACAGGAAAAAGCATGTGAAGTTAAGGAAATCAGATACAAGCCTATGAAATTCCTACACCAACTCCAATTCATGACATTCAGTTTTGCTTCTGAGGGAAAACTACTTCGGGTTTACTAAGAACTGCATTGTGCTTAATGAGATAAAGGGACCCAGTACAGTTTTAAGAAAAAGTTGCTGGCAAGGAAAATTACCTGAGATGGCAAACATCAAGATGGAGACAGACGTGTTTTAATGTAACAGGGCACTCAGTTTTAGTCATTCCTGACCTATCTGATTTTTAAAAATAAACATCACACTAGCCATTCAACAAAACTATTAAGAAAACTGGTAAAAAAAAATTTAAAATGTTACTTGCACTGTATGGCTTCTCCAAATGGAAAAATGTTTAAGCACTTTTCACTCAAATAAGGATCAGATCACCAGAGCATTTACATATGCGATGCATGTTTTATATAGCATCAAAACAGTTATTTCAAGTGAGACTATGGAAAAGGCAGAACACTTTATCAGGAAAATCTATCTAAACGTTCCTTTGAGAGGAAGACTAAGACTTTTACTCCTTTTTTGAGTGAACTGGAGAAAAAAGAAGACAGATTAAGATGGCAATGCAGGTTGTTCTGTACAATTATTATTAGTTATTATTGAATTAAAGTTTATAAAGCTATCAAGCCTAAGTTACAGAAAACAAGGGGAAAGAAATCTGTCATGCTTTTTAAATATTAGGAACAAGCTGTGTTATTGTATGCAAGTTCAGAAAAACTGCTAATGTTCATGTTCCCTTTTATAATGCACCCTTCTTTACAAAGATATTTTCATTCAAGCCTTTTGATCTCCTGTTAAGAATTAAATACCATAACTTCTGTAAATGGAAGGACAGAAAAAACTGTGCTGGCAAAGCATCTTAACAGACATTTAACTGAAGTGTGCCTCTTTATATTTAAGAACGTTTTTCATAACTCTCTACTGATGGAAGCCTTACAGTCTTTCAAGGCCAGCCAGCCAAGCAATGGGAATCCAAAGGTCCACGCAGGCATCAGACATCCCCATTCAACAAATGTCTTTGCACTAGCACTAGGCACAACTTCTCTGTTTATTTACTTATTGTCAATGGTTAACAGATTTCCTGACTTGCTTGGATTTTTTTTTTCCCCAGAGGATGCCATTGTCTCACATTTTCCCATTTCCCTTTGCTTTAACTGAGTCATCCACCTTCCATTTAATTTCATGGACTGCATTAAGCATTTCTCTGACATGAAATTTTCTGGGGACTTATTCTGTAACCCAAGTAGTGGGTCTTAAACTCTGTGAAGACACAGAAAAGAGACAGAGGTCAGAGACTGAGGGTCAGTGGTGCTTAGCTGCTTCTATGTCACTAGTAGCTCAAGGTCTAATCTCCATATAGTTCTGAAAGACCTCTCTAGATGGGGACATTTTGTTCCAGAACCAGCTACGCAATAACATAAAATTATCGGTTTCTAAACTTCAAAGAAAAAAATTAGGAAAAACTTTCTCACTAGCATGTTGATTCTACAGCCCATTTAAATTTTGTAGTTACAAATTATTTGTATTAAAACATACAGATTAAAATGCACTGTCCCACATTCCTCTTCTCTGCCCAAACATGTATAAGCCTCAGCCCATCTTCCCACAACCTCATGCTAATTCATAACTCCCACTGTTCTCACTCCTGAAAAAAGCCAGGAAGATTCTCATACCCTCATCTATTGCTGTAGTTCTTACTTTTTACAGTTCATTTAGTAGATATATCAAGGAGATGCTTCTGAGAGAAAAACATGTCCCCATGGCCACATCCATATTTGGCCATGCACATAGTCAAAACCACTGGTTACATGTAGGTAATGCCTCTGGGTTGCTAAAAAGCAACTTCTACACCAAAACATGCTAATGCAGGTTTTCAGTATTCTAAAGAAAAAACTCAAATTCCTCCTAAAAATGGATTCTAGCTGTGCAGATCTAGTTTCTCCCCTCTTCAAGTTTGAAAAGATCTCCTCTTGTCCTTTCGCTATACACCCATGTGAAAAAGCCCTACCCCAGCTTTCTTGTAGGCCAGAAAGCCTACAATCCAGGCTTTTTGTTAGTTTGCTTTTTAAAGGGTTTTACATTTTTCCAGTGCTCCAAAGTATTTTGAAGAAACAAAAACAACAAACAAATCTGAATGGTTCCTGTAACCTATTATGAATCTTTGCACAGTTATGCTTTTGTAACACCCTCTGCTATCTTGTGCTTTTAGGAGGTTAGCAATTGTTTTAGTGGAGCAAAGTACACCCTGGCTGTGATGCAATTCTTTCACAAGTGCTACTTATACACAGCACATCCACTTTACTTCTCCCACACGGTAGCAGCAAAAAAGTTGAAGGAAGATACTGTAAGGAGTGGAGTGACCACTGGGATTTGCCATCCACCGTGTTTGCCCTGGTGCAAATGTCTAACAGAAGATCACCTCTGTATGGAGGAGCTTACTGTCCACAGAAGACAAAACACAAAGGAGTGAGGAATGTGCTCAAACACCATGTCATACTCTGGGTACAGTGGTAGAGCCCAGATTAAAAACCACAAACAACTCTTCAGGCAGCGTCCTTCCCAGGGAATGATCCAGGCCCTGTACCAATGAGGAGGCCAAGCACTTACATACTTGCATCATATAGTGCAGGAGCAGCTGCCACCCCTTAAAATACTAACCAAGTTTCCTCTTACAGTAAGGACCTGCTCACTCTTTGCTGTTACTCTAGAGCATGATACCTCTTGCTACTGTCCTTAAATTTATTCCTCTATCAGTCTGCAGGTTTGCCTGAGCACTTTTCATTTATTCTTAAGTCTGGGAAATACATGTCTTAACCATTTCACTATTTTTTTCAGTAAATATCTTATTTTTAGATACAAAAAGTTGCTACATTTTTTCCCAAGCTCTGAGAACATTCCAGGAATGTGAGGCAAGATATAGTTATTAGAAATAGATATTTCCCAAGCCATTCACAAGTTTTCATCACTGAAAACACCAATAAGTTCTCAAAAAAATATACATTTCAATTCACGGAATTCACTACTAACCTACTAATGGGAGCAGGCAGGAGTATATGTCCCTGCATCTCTTAGTTACCAAAAGATAAATTTTGTGTATGCCTTTCAAGTTCTGAACTGTTTCTCATTATGAGTGGACCTTTCTTATAAACAAAGCTCCAGTGAGAAGCTTTGATGTTTTGTTGCTGTTGCTTTTCTTTAGTAGACTATATGGTAAAATCTGGAGCAAGGCAAAGGGATTTATATTGTATGAACTAGCTAACTATTATTTCATTAGCTGATACATTCTTCTCTAATATAGCTATTTCCCAGCTACTCAGTGATAATCACTTTGAGGAACAGGATTATTCAAGGCTGACTACATGAAAAGAGCACAGAAGGATGTACATACTGGTGATACAGCAACTAGAGAAGTGCATGGGGTATGTCATGGAGGTGTATCATGGGGGACCTGAGGGGGTGCATTAGAGGTGTTGGTGCACATTGTGAGCAAAGGAGAATGCCAGAAGCTCACGGAAGAATGAAGGCAAGGCTGAACCCTCATTTCTGTGCCAATTCTTTATCCTCTTTCTCAATCCTTCTTTTGGTCCGTCTTCCACAAACATACCCAGAACCTCTTCCCTGATAATTTATGCACTGCAACTTCTTTCAATCTCAAATCACACCTTCATCCTTGCCCAAAATAATCTTCCAAGTACTTGCTTACAAGAGGATTTTTCATGAAGTGCTTTCACTTTTAAACCACTCTTTCTATTAACTTTCCCCATCATCCTCCACTGAAAACACTTTTCTGAGAAAGTCAGTTGTGGTGCAGAGCCAAGTGGACATCCTGTCCCAAAACACAAAATAACAACCCTGTGTGTTTAGGAAGCTTCATTTTCAACTGACTAGCTATCAAGCTCACGTATTTGAAACAACTGCATATTTGTGAAAACGTAAGAGTGGTTCTTAAACCATTGATATGTTTTGCAAGATTTTATCAAAGGAATTCAGTAAGTTAAAAAACATTATTTTTTTTTTAAACAAAGAAAGCATAGGAACTAACATTATCTATGTTGCACCATCCACCTAAATTCATGGATTTTGTATTCCTTTTTCTGTCACTCATCTCATTTATTCTCCTTCATGGTGTAATCCCCCCTAGTGTCTTGTCTTGTTTCCTGACAGGCTGCAAGCTCTTCAGAGCAGGCACAATTGTCTTACTTGCTATATAAATCAAGTTACATGCTAATGTTAAATGATAATGTTTTGACAGGATTTTTATGTTGAACCCAATTATAAGAAACAATAGAACTCTCTGAATGTTTTTTCTGATTTTTTCTTTTTTTTTTTAAAAAAAAAGCAGAAAAGAAGAAATTGTTTTATTTCCTATGATTCTTTAAAACTTATTGTTTTTCTCATACCTGTCAGGCAGGGAGGGAAAGTGAAAAAAGTTGGAGGTCATGGAAGGAAAAGAAAAAAAGAAAACACTTCAAAGAATATAAAGTGTAGGAAACAAAACCAAAATTCTTGAATTACAACTTCCCAAACCAGAACGCTAAACTAAATTCAATGAAAAATAATGAAATAAATATTTCCTCATAGTAGAATCTGTTAAATGAAAAGGAATTCTTCAATTCTTTCCCTCATTTTTCACAAGTTCTACAAAAAGCCGCAATAATTTTACACACAGTTTATCACTTAAGTATATTTATCACAGCTGATGGCTAGTGGACAGGTAAGCCACTGAACCTCTTCTCACTACTCGTTTATTCTCTTCCTGACAACCACTTGAAAGACATGAGCAGTGTTCCCTGACTTCTGCCTCTAGGCATTGGGTGTTTTAGATAAATAAGAAAAAGATTATGAAGGAGATGCTACCAGTGGCTCCCAAAAAGAAATAAAACCTGATTTCCTGGTTTCGGACTGTATTGACTAAGTGCTGTCTACTAGGGATTAGCCTGCTTTGTATTTTAGGGAAACAATTTGGTCTACAGAAAAGATGGCTTTGGAGGGACCTAAAAGCAGCCTTTAAATTTCTGTGAGGGAATGATTAACAAGACAGGGCCTGGCTCCTCATGGAATTGTTTGGTTGGAAGACAAGAAGGAATGGACCTAAAGAGAATCACGAGAGGACCAGATTTTCTCCACAAGGAGAGCCAGATTTTGAAACAGGCTGTTAAAAGAAGGGCTGTGCTTGGAGGTTTTCAAGCCCTGACTGAATAAAGCCCAGAGTAACCTAGCCTCATTTCCTAGATGACCCTGCTTGGAGGAAGAACTACAGACCTCCTGAGATCCCTTCCAAGCAGAGTAATCCTGTGATTTCCAGGGTGCCTTTTTGTTTTGTTTTGTTTTTTAATATACCTGTTGGACAAATGACAGTTATTCAAAAGCTCTGAGTACCAAGGAAAGCCAATGTATTGCCACAGAGGTTTGTACATGCTCATGAATGCAAAAGCTGTATACTTTTATTTGGTTTACCAACTGTGGATAATAGTGCTGTAACACCAGACATCTCTTATGGCCCAGCAACTGAACTGACACTGTTTTCACAGGACCCCATTATTTTCCTTGGCTGTTTTGTTTTAATTAGCATTATTGTGGGAAGCCACATAAAGATCAGGGGCTAAGGGACTCTTTCAGTTAGAAATAATCTTTAGTTGTGTTGTTATTTTTTGCATTCCTGATGCTTTCCATTGCATTTGCAGCATTACAGAAGTGACACATTCTCATGTATACTAAAAGGCAAAGTTGCTACCAGAATCTCCTCCTTCTTTCTGTTTCTGTCATCAATGCTATTACTCTTTTCTTATCCTGGGGGGAACATGAGGGTTTAGTCATATGCTCATTCTTTTCGAAGGCATAAACAGTAACCCTGAAAGATGACTACTATCTTTATAAAGAAGCTACAGTATGTGGTCCTCACAACACATGGTTTCTATTTTTGTCATTCTGATAAAAGCATAGCAATGCCAGTATTTCTTTTTTCTTGTGATTTGGTGATTGTCAATGACCTGCATTGTCAGCTGATCCGGCTGACACAGTTAAGTCAGAAATTAGCACTCACTCTCTTTTGAAGCCAGACACACGGACACTGAGCACAAGAAAAATTATAAGACAGTCCACATGATACTTCATTTAACAATGAAACATGTGACTGACTGAAAAGCAGAGATACATCAGCAAATTTCCCTGCGGAAGTTTGTGGTATTTAACTCCCAAACATTAATTTTATTGTTCTGTATGAGGAACTAATTAACTGAGAGTTTCATTTTTATCGGACATTGGAATTATTGTTCAGAACATAGATGAACAGTAAGTTCATCGTATTTTAATTTTATTAGGCTAAGCTTGTTCATCTCAAACCGTTTTACCATTTTAAAAGGTAATTAGATACTTCATCAATAACTTTGTGTCCATTATTTTATTTAGAACACTTCCAGCAGCAACAAGCTGATACGTAAGGCACATACAATGTACCTATTGTATATTCAGATTTTCCCCCCTAATTGGATATGGTTGAAATAGTGATTAAAGCACTTTCAAAAAACCTCATGTTGATGACATCTGACTTGGAACACAATATGATTTGTTACAACAAAATATCCACAGGGGAGAGGAGGTATGGGCAAAGAAAACCAATTCTTGTTTCCAAAATCTGGCATATTTCCATAAAAATAACATAGGTATCAGTTAAATAAAAGGCTACCCACTACTGCCTACTTCTTTCCTGAGAATTTGCGAATAACCTGGAAAAAAATTTGGGAGAAATCCCACTTCTGGTAATATAGACTTAGTAACTGTTCTTTCCTGAGAAAAATAAACAAATCCTAAAAACCTCCATATAATTCGATTTGTTGCATACCTCAGTTTAGAAAACAAAGTATGTTGTTCTCCATTCTTCAGAGAAGCAACTAACTGGAATTCAATAGCCTTAATCATACTGCAAACCCTCAGGACTGGTACAACTTATCACATTGCCATCAGTGGCTAGTCAACATTTTACTTCCTTTTTATCACAATCAACAAATGTTTAAAGATGCAGTGTAGTGCAGTTTCCAAAATGAATCTTGCTTAGCACCAAGAGCTGGGGAAGGCCCATCTTTACAAGGTTTGGGCTATGCTGTGTCAGGTAATTGTAAACAATGCTGCAAATGCAGAAGCACAGAGAAAGGATGGGGAAGAATTTTCCTCTTCTCAGTCAGTGAAGGATACCCATATACTACTGTTCTCAGCCTAACTCCTTCTGTCTTGTCTGTAAATAGCTCCCCAGAAGCAGCCTCTTTTGCTTTCCCAACTGTTTGTTCCATTCCCTTTATCATTTCTTGTACAGGAGAGACAATCGTGCCTTAATATTTGACATACAAATCTATACATACGTGCACTGATAAAAGCATCACACTACCTATGACTGAAGGGCAGTCTCCTCTGAGGTGGAACTATGCAGTTTTTAAAGGGCACAACACAAAACTTATCTTCTAACACTTACGCTCTTTCTATAACTTCAAAGCACTGCACTAATATTAATGAGCTCTAAATAAATTCTAATTATTTCCAAGAGTGGCCCGAGCAGATCTGTATCATCTGGTGTGAAATCTGACTTCAGTGAAGTCAACAGCAACAGCTTCTCAGACCTCAGCAGAGCTGACATTTCACTCACCATTGCTAAAATGCTGGGAGTCGTGTGTATTATCTCGCAAGTATTTCAAGTAAAGCTGAACAAGTAATAGCAGTAGTAACAAATGACAGGGTCAAGAAATGCTGGCTGAGAATAAAGGGAGAAAGATTAAATGACCTGAGCCAATCTGCATAAATGTGGGAGAAGCTTTGCCACAGTTTGGGAAGTGCTGCAATTGAGCTCTGTTTATCTTCGATATCAGTCAATATGGAAGAAGCTCACCTGCTGCTAAAACCATTTTAACTTAGGGGTTAACTCCTACCATCTCCTCATGCCACAGGTCACTTAGTTCACACTCCATTTTGAAACATCAGTTCTTTGTAAAAAGATTTCCATTATGCATCTATACATATATGACATGTTATGTATACAATAATATACACATAACGAAGTACGCATAAAAAATCAAAATACCTCAATTCCAAACAACACTAGGTTAATGGGTAACCAGGTATGTAGTGAATAAGTGAATAATACTTATTTTGGATACAAAATAAGTATTCTTCTTGCTAAACATGGACATTATAGTCCTCTTAACTTACTTTTCTCATATAAAAAAAAAAAACTTTGGTTGTAAATCATAATATTAAAAAAATGTACACACCATGCAATTATATCTAGATATGGAGGTTAAAAATCAACTGGAACCATAGATTATAAATCTTTTTCTCAATTTGAAATGTAATCCTCATAGAAGTTCCTCTCTTTTTCTCTGCCAACTTTACCACCACACAATATGCCATAGAGAAAAAAGGGGAAGAGTCAACTTGTGTAAATTGTCCCTTATGTAATGCAAACCATCTGTTTGAAAAAACAAAACAAAATGAAAAACCAAGCCACTCCCAAGCATGATTTGCTATGGAAAAAAAGAAAGAAAAGGAAATTTACTACATTGAACTGGAAGTCATAGACTGTGACCTGTCATGTAACCATGGAGAAAATATTTACCCCTCTCATCCCTATATTTACCCAATTTTGCAAAATATTTGGAGAAGTACAAGTGAATAATTAATTCTGCACATATTAGAGATTGGTACTGTTGTATTCTTTTGAGCATCTCAGCTGTCTAGAATGTTTCCAGTGAGGTAGGAAACCCAGCAGAGAAACCTCTGTTTTCAGTGACAGACAGAAATACCCTCACACATCGGTGCCACCCATGGGTCAGAAGGTCCCTGATTCCTCTACCACTGCAACCTGCTGAAGTATAGGGGGATAAAGTATCAGTATACTTCTGCCCTGTTCTTATGCTCTTCTTTAAGCATTTGCCATGAAATGAATCTAAGTGAACCCTGCTATGAAATGGTATGACTACTTTTTTGTACCCTTCAGCCAAGCCCTCAGAAAAGGAAGTATATGTAGAGAAATTAGTCTACAGTCTCTCTCTCGATAAGTCATTAGTCCATTGGGAAGTGCTGCCTGAGGACAGCACACACAATCTGTGAAACCACTGGGAGACATACATTTGACCCTCTGTAGCTCTGATATGGACAGGTAAATCAGAAAGCATTGAGTAAGTTACTTTGGCTTCATTATTTCAGCTGAATGAAAGAAAAACAGCAGGATAACTAGGTATTCTTTTTTTGGGTTGTTGTTTTTTTTTATCTTTCAGTGACCTCAAGGCTTAATCCCATATTCTCTTCCAGCTGCAGCTGTGCTGGCTAAAGAGGCCACCATCTCCAACCACAGCCCCCTGCCAAAGGTTACCACTGCAACCGAGCTGCTTGTTTAATCACTTCCCAACATGTTTCCATTAAACTGAGCCAGCTCAGCTAAAGCTATTTTAACAGGAAGTCCTTGCTATCCCAGCCTGAACAGAAGCAAGTTAAAGAGTGCTTAACCAAGAAGCTTGGCCAGTATGTCAGATACTGGAGGCAGAGCCATGAGCCAGTTACCTCTTTAGCTACTTGACCTGCAGACAGAAGCAGCGAGTAACCCAGTCACCAGGTGTGACCAACAGCACAACTGATTACAGATCCGCAGGGCCTTAGAGGACACTGCTGAATTAGAGATACTCTTTTGGACAACTGACTTTTCAAAGGGGGAGGGCAGGTAACAGCATAAATGGCCCAGTATAAAGGCGTCCTCAACCAGACACCTAATAAAGTTACTCAGCATCGTTAGCTAGTTATAAACATATTGGTTGTCATAACAGTTCCCTCTTCCTTCTCTCCCAGATTTTCTAATCTCCTTTCAATTAAGAAACAGCATATGCAAACTTTCATAGTTCTTTGGCTATTTGTGACTGGAACTGAGTTGTCTCATGGAGATTTTTAATGTTCCTATGTGCAGGTTGTTAATGCAAATAAAAGACAGAATTAACACCAGAGAGTTCCTGTCAGTCGAGCTGTAAAAAATAATTCTGAAAATTTGTCAACCTAAAAAGAAAGGGCAGAAGGCCTGTGAAGATGTAGAAGTGAGGTTCCATTTTCGTAAGGTACATAGACCAAATGTTAAGCATACAATGGCAGTCAGGCAAAGACGCTGCCAGTGGAATCTTTAGAAGTTCATTTGCAGGCCTTGAATTCAAAAGCAAATTCAGTGAAAGTTAAGCCTTTAGTGTGCTGAAAAGCTGAGCAAAAAAATCTGCTGTACATTCTCTCAGTTCCATACTGGTACTCCAGCTCAGGTCAAGATAGCACAGGTGACCATACTAAAGTTTATAGTACAAACATTTGCTAAATACTCCTGAGACATAGATCCTGGCACCTTTGCCACTCTTCAAATGAAGATTTAGTCTCCTGTATCACTCAGGTGGTTTAGAAAATTTTATCGAAAGCTCTTTGGTTTATAATCGACCACATCTTTGTCAAGAGGACAGATACAGGGAAGGGTAAGCAGGAAAGCAGGAGAAATATGCTTTAATGGCCTGTCAAAAACATTACTTGATGTGAACACGTTACAGTTTTAAGGCAGCTATATTTCACATTGCTACAAGCTTTCTAGGTGTAGCGAAATCCGTATATGGTTTTTTGTTTACACCAAACTGTGAGCAAAAAGAAAAAATCCTTTGGACTACTTATCACTTTTTCTCAGCTTCTCAGTCAAATTCAGTCAAACATGCCAAGGAATCACCAAACACAGAGCTGTCTTTTTCCACTGGCTTCTGCTCAGTCCTAGACCTTGGCATGCTGCTAATTCCAAGCCTTACTGCCAGGAGCAGCAGCAACTTTGCTCTTTTTTCGTTTTCATTTTCAAGGTTTCACAAGCATGCCATATCATATATACTTCATGGATGTGAGGAGCTATAGGACTGTCTTACAGTTAAAGTACATGCAATAAAAAGAAGGAAAAAACCCACAACAATCTCAGCCCATTCTATCCAAACTAGACTTCATTAACGTGGAACTAATTTAATCTGCCAGACATTTCTAACAGGGTACTTTCCTGACCTTTTCCAGGCCTACAGTTATGGTAGCATTCATATTCAGTGTGGCTTTCAGTTAAACATTTTGTAATGTGAATCACTACATCTCCCATTTGAGAGAGACTGAGTGTGAAATCACTGGAAGAACTGAATGAGACTATGCTTTGGTACTGCAGCTGCTGAGGGATGTGAAGTGTTTTGAACAGGAATTTTCAGTAGTGGCCCCAGTCTGTAAAATATTAGGAAAAGAGATCAGTGCTCAAAGAGACACAAGTTTGCTTTCAAGCACTGTATCTACAATGTTACAGAAACTGAAAGAAAACTGAAATTTTGGGCTAAGCCAGTTTAACTAAAATAATATTTTTATGTTGCAATTTTCTGGAAGGGCTGCAGAGGCAAGTCCTGAGGAACTCAAAACAACGAGTTACTCAATGACACAGATGGGTACACTGACATTGATATATAATAAAGCTAAACACCCATGCTAGAGACTAAGACTGGGAGAATAAGTTAGTCCTAGATAACTGTAAGAAAATTATTTGGGAAGAGTTATATAAACACAAATGCATTAAAATAAGTCTACAAAATTCACTCTCTAGGTAAATCTATTAATGGAAACAGAGTTCCTCAATTTTTCTTTAACTTGTATTTATTCTTATCATGTTGACAGGAACATGAAATCCTATAGAAGGCTGAAATAAAATTTACCAAAAAATCTGGGGAGTACTGAGGACAATATAAATCTTTCAAAGGTTAAAAATATAGATGCTATATTTTTTATTGTTATGGTCTTGTAAATATAGTCATAGTTTGTGTTAGTCCATCAAACAGAAAGGCATATGCTATCTTTGATCTCCGTGCAGAACCCCCATTGAGATTAATGTGAGTTCTGTGTGAAGAAAGAGACTAGAATAGGCCTTCAGTTCACAAATAGTATGCAGGCTGCTTCAGAAAAAAACCAAAACAAACCAAACATATTTTCTTACAACAGTGTTGAAATTTATTGGAAAGTTTCAAATAGCTTTGCTTCAGATGTATGTATGTATGTGTGGTCATGAGCATGTTCACTTGTCAAAAAGATCTGTCAGAAAGAAGGTGCACAATCTACTTGTCGTATAAAATGTTTTGCTGTTATGTTGAAACACATACTTCATCTCTGACAATCTTTTCTCATGCAATACTGACTAATTCTCTATTTTGCACTTATCTGTGCAAGCTTTGCCTTTGTCCATCTGGTGAGAGAGGTGATGCTTTCATACAGATTAGCATGAAATTGTGCCCTATGCCCACTTCCAGCTAAAAAACAATCTACAGGACTTACTGCATCCCGCTTTGTAGCTGAAGCCAGGAGGAAGGAGGAATCCTTGCTGTGCAGCTGCTGCTAGGGTTCGTTGGTCTGGAGGGAATACGGGAATCATTAATGGAGGCAGCTGACCCTGGACCTGCTGAACAGGAGAGGGAAAATCAAACGTGGAATTTTTCTGGGGAAAATGCTTGCACACTTTCTTATACTTATGATCCGAGAGGTCAGGTTTGAATATGCGTCTCCATAATGGGGTGTTCCAGTAGCATCAACTATTCAGCCTCATCTTAATTACCAAAGCACTTCATATGTACTACATTAATCCAAAATAAACAGAAATATTCCAGTGATGCATACCTATATGCCAATTAACTATTCCCCCACAGTCCGTATCGCCTCACTCCTCTAAGTCAGTAAGGTGGGATTTTCTTCTCTTTTATTGCACTGGGTAACAACATCTCTGTCTATAAACTGTAGCTTTCACCCTGACTGAGCCCAAACATAAAGATACTCACACACACAGAAGTACAAATACACGTATCAGTACCGTACAGCAGTCAATACAATTTTTCTACCCATACACACGCACATATTTGTACATGTGAAAGGACAAGAGCCTTTGAGATGGTAAGAGGAAAGGCTGAGACATTTTATTCACAAATAAAACACAGCTACGTCTCAAGAGCTAGCTGTTCAGCATTGCACAGCAACTTTACACAACCATGCAAGTCAGGAAATGGAAAATATTATATTGTAAGTGGATACTGCAGGAGACTTAAGACATGCAGAAATTAATCATCAAAACTGGAAGTTGGCCATGGCACAAAGTCTGATAGTGTTGCATTTACCTAGTTCTGTCAGTTTTTAATGAGCAGAAATAGACATCAGCTTTGTACTTCACATAAATGAGAAACAAAAGGTTTGCTTAAAATGCTAAATGGCTGATTTTAATTAGAAACACAAGTATTGACCAGATCAGTCAGTAAAGGGAGACTTGACTAATTTTTTAAGAGATCATTTAGATTTTTAATGGCACTGTAAAGCTAAGGGATTTGAGTTGCAGATAAGATTATCAAAGAGTAAAATTTAATTTGAGGTCTGCAGCTTTAAGAAACAAGGGAAAATCATGTGTTGATAGACACCCTTTTTTGGCCAGAGGTGTAAGGTGTAACTCCCTTCATTATTGCCTTCAGAGCACAACTGGTAGAAGAGAACTTGTTTCAGACTATAGTGTCTTGTCTTAATATTTTTTTTTATTTAATCTCCTGAAGATCCAGGAGGTGTCTCGGTTCACCAGACACTTTTACAAGGCAGAAGACTGACATGAACTTTGGGGAAGTAGCTTCTTCATTTATGCCAGGACCTGTCAACACCTGTGTGTGTGCTGACTGTATCTTTATAGTCTGAAACCATCTGCAGGGACTGAGTTGAGGAGCACTGTGGACCGAAATTCTTGCACTGGGAGATTAAGGTTGTGACAAGCTAGAGTAGACAGAACCCTGCTCACTAAACTGACTTGATCCATTCTTGGTTATGCCAGTATTCTCCTTCTATTCTGAGTTAACTAAAAGACATACTTTTCACTTGGTTGCTTGAGAAAAAAGACATATAGAACATGAATTCTTCCCTGTCCTTATCCAGTCACCCTAGAACTGCCCAATGTCTGCCTTTTCTTTATGTGTTTATTTTTTGTTTGTTTTGCTTGGGGGTTTGATTTTTTTTTAAGACAAAGACAAAGTAACTGTATTCTTTTAGAACAAAAATGAACAGCCGTGTGGAATTTTTGCATAGTACTCTTCTTCGGCAAAAAGCCATAGAACTTTTTTTTTAAATGGTTTCCAAGGATGAAAGTGACTTTGCCAAGCAAAGAAGCTTCAAAACAGGACTCAAAAACACTAATAGAAAGACAGATGGTTCTACTAAGAGCTTTGCTGCCAAAAAAAATGTTAAAAAAAAAAGTGAAAAAAATGGAGTGATGTTATTGAAGCTGACTGCAAAGTTCTCTGATGACTGCAAATACTCTTGTCCCACTGCAAGTGTTAACTCTGCCTCCAGGGCTAATATAACTAAAGCACCACACACACACAAATTGTCATTGCCAAGCCCACAATGTAGCACAAGTCTGCACTTGATTCTAAGTGACTGCCAAATACACGAGCAAAACACCACACTGAAAAATTCCCATTTAGGAAAACATTTACCAGGAAAATGCCCTTTCTTCTTAAATCTAACTGCTGCCTTTAATTTTTTTTTTCAATTCACTGCTCCTCTTTATCTCTCCAAGGGGCCTTATACCCACATATTTCAAATTACACAACGCTGGCTGTATTACGGAGGTAAGAACTATAGAGTGATGAGGATGGTTTGCATGGATACAGAAATAACGCAGTCAAAACAATGTCATTTTCATTCCAGGATGGAATGTATATAGCACCACTCCAACAGCTACACTTAATTTTCTCCTATACACATGAAAGTCCAAACATTAGTTTATTTTAATACGACTACCTGACAGAATACAATGCAAATTACGGACTCTTCATTTTTATGGATCATTTAACTACTACATCTTAACTTTTGTTACGTTTATTATTACCTAGAATTGCTAGGATACAACTGTTTCAAGTGGCACAGAATACACACTCCTGAGTTTTACAGGAAGATTTTGTTTGTTTGTTTGTTTTTCCAGAAGCTATTACTATGTCACATATCTCACAAATGTTTTTTTTATAAAGTTTACGTATTTTCCAGTGTTGTTGCAAGAGTAACTTCTTGATATAGCATGTCTTACCTGAAGAGAATGGACTAAAAATGAGCGGTTTTTTCAGGCCGTTCGATTTGTTTATGGACATATATATATATATCCAGAAAAAGGAATACACCTTTAACAATCTAAAAAGACATATATACAAATACAAATACACACTCACACACATATACATATATATCTGTTGATATTCTCCACTTGCCAATCTGTCTATGCCACTACTTTTTTGTAGTTGTAATTACCTGGAAGTAAACATTGTAGTTCAGATCCTCACAAAATTGTCAGTGGATTTAACAGGCTATAATTTCACCTTGTAACTACTTATCTGCTTTAGGATGTTAGTGTGGATGATACTGATACTCTCTTCTAATGGCCTGTTTTTTCACTATACATGCTGTTGCCACATTGTCAATTGATCACATAGTTCCCTGATCTTTCTTTTAATTTGAATACCATCACCACAGTTCAGATTAACCAGCAGTACTCTTGTACTGTGTGACAAACTATAAAAGCATTGTATGCAGAGAAAGGGCATATGACATACACAAAATGACAAAGAAGGGAAATGAATGACATCAGAGCTATAATATTCTATACAGTTGGTTTGCTAGTCAAAAAATTCTTAGTTTTGCGTATCTTTGACAAATAATTGGGTTAAGAGAGCAGCCCATGATACAGTAAAGGAAGTAAAACCACACCACTTGATATTCAGTTTTTCTGAAACAGTCCTCTAAAGGAAGCAGATACACAGGAGTGCAAACAGGCCAAGAAAGTAAAGGTTCCCTAAGTCATAACAATCTCAACAAGTCATCTTTAATGGTAAAGCGTTTTAGGAGTGCCACCAAGTTTCAACTAGACCCCAAACCAAAATCAGGGAACCTGCATACTTGTCACTGAATATCCAAAAAGGATACCAGCCCTCAGAACTTATCAACAAAAAAACCCAGTACTAGCACATTACAAGTAACTGATAGTATATCAATTGCCCAAGTGAGAAACTGAGACACCCAGAGTTGCCTACAGAGATTTTAGATTTTGTGAAGTGCCCCACTGTTTCTTTATTTGGTGTAGTGCTTTGAAAAATCTGCCCTTAAGTGACTTAACCTTATCAAAAGAAATTTCTTAGGAAACTTGGAATTGAACCAAGTTGTTGAAGCCTGGGACGGCATCTTCCCAAATTCGTGCGTGCCCTTTACGAGTTGACCATTACAAATCCAACTGCACAAAGACATGCATTCAGTGTAGCCACAGCTGAACTCCCAGCATTCCCAGTTTCATTAGAATTGTAGTATTTCCATCTAGATTTGAGTCTCCTACCTACTTTTAGGAACATACTATGCTTACCACAGCTGCCTAAGCACTAAACAGTATGTTTTTAACAGTTGCCCCCACTGTTTGTTACTAGCTCCTGCTGTGACTTATATAAATTTAGATTCCAAACACTTGACAACTACAGTGTGACTCCATTTTCTGTAAAATGTCACATGTGCTCTGGGTCACTATATAAATAGTTACAAAGACAGAACAGTTGAAGGAAACATGAAGGTTGCAAAGTTGGGCATTCAAGGCCTAGGAAAAGTCAGAATCAGGACAGGGTGTCAGACCTTATTTTGGTCCATTACGCTCATACATCCTGGCACAGACTTTAATTAAAAAAGTTTGCGATTTTCCCTCTTGCATGACTCTGGTTTAATCTAGAAGGCTTATAATATTTCTCAAGTAACATAAACCCACACTTTCAACAAATCTAAGCTTCTAGCATAGCAGCTGTTACTAGTTTTATTTATTTTGTCTTCATATACTTTTCCACCAATTTCATTTCCGCAGTTGCTCATTACAAGTTTATTAGCATAAACTTTTATATAAGATTTCCTCTCTCCAAAGTAAATATTTCAATATATTTCCCGGCATCCATATATATAAAACACTTTCCACTGAGGGGCGAATACTGATCTTCCACCCACCTCTTCAGAGGCAACTCTGCCCATTTTGGTGAGACTGGTAACAGAGTAACAAATTTCTTATTGTGAATAAGAGTTGGGTGCTTCTAAAAGCAATAGTCCTTTCCTTGCAAACTGACAAAGCTACGAGCAATACTTCACTCTTGAGCACTTGAGAAGATGCCCTTCAAGAGCTGGATTAGCATAGTTGCTGAAGTTATTTTACATGGCTTCTTCATGTAGAAATGTGGCTGATTTTTATTTTCATTGGAGTTACTCTCAGCTGCCTCAAAGAAGCTCAGATTTTACATTCCTTGAACAGTTAATGTGCATGAATGATTCTTTTAACTTCAAACTGTCGTCTGAGTAGCTTCTTGCTTGTGACTTGTTTATAAGTTAAGCATCTCTTCTGCTGTATATGGAAGAATGTAATATACATTTAACATGCAATAACATAAATCTGTCCTTCAAAATGACATGTTTAATTGCATCAGTCCCCCTTCCTCCAGAAACACGTGGCACACACTACACTAAAGGACAGAATTCTTTAATTAGTATATGTGTTGGCCATCTCTTTCTCTCTCCCTCACACCCCCCCCACGTCTATCTTAAGGGAAATAAAAATATATGTCCTCATATAACTACAATCTGCTATTTTCCCTTACAGTGATGTTTAAAATAAGAAAAGAAAATGTTGTTCTCCTCATTATCTTCCCTACATCAGTTCCCTAAATTGACATAAGTGTGTCGTAAATCTATACGGCAAGGAGCCTTGCCTATCCAGGTAACGCAATGACTGCTCTCCTACTGAGTTTCAGGTGGCTTTTTATGGGGTGCTTAGTGAGTGTTAAAGGCTCCAAACAGGAGGCAGATGCCAAGAAGCAGAGATGGAGAGGAAGACACTGATGAGGCAGCCAGCCCACCCATTCCACCCAGTGCTCTGACCTAAGGCTTTGCTTTTCCTACTGAGGAGCAGCTCACTCCTCTGCCACACCTACCAGTACAGGAGATCCTGACAAAAGCTTTTGAGAAGGTTTTTTCCTTCCTAATCTCTACCTGAAATTCTTCTGCAGTGGGTATTTTGGACCCTAAATATTTTTCTTCCCTTTGCTACATAAGAGACTTATGCAATTCATACCAGTAGTTATCAAAATTCATCCTGTCCAAACACCTCAGTGCACTTAATAGTAGCACCTCACACTGTTCACAATTGTTTGCAAATGGTGATACAGAGCACAGAAAAACATACTCTTATAGTGGCAATCTTTTAAGAAGAGTAAAGAAGGCTACTTAGGGAGGCACATACCCATCCACCCCACTACAGCAGAGCTGTATTTGGAGTGATAGTGTGGAAAACCTGTTAATATTATGGAATATGGAGACAATCTTTAACAGGTAAGAGTTGGTGTGTGCAACTTGAAGCAAACTCTCAGGAAACCTGGAATGCATCTCAGAGAATTACCTAAACATTTTTCACTTTTTCAAAAAGTAAGATTTTTCAGGCTAGAAGCTTTCTGTCTTTGCTCAGGACTGCAAAAGCATCCAGGTGTCACTACCAGCATCCACCTCTAATTCAACTCATCATAAAGCTTGTAAATACTACTAAATGAATCCACGCTTAGACTTTTTAACTAAAGTGCATAGAAGTGCCTTAAACTGCCAAATAACACAAACAGTAGCTGTTTCCATGTTGATACTTTGCTTCCAAAGGCTTCCCTCCTCCTCTTCATACTACAGAACAAAATGCTCTGGTGAAAGACAAACACCTCCAGCAGCACTCTGAAGGACAGAAGCCAAAAGACCTTTTGCATTAAGGAAAATACCTTGGATACATCCAAAGGAAAAAGCAGAATTACTTAATCGTTTATGTAACTAAAATAAACAACTTGAGAACACTTCTTTTAAATTTAGTTTGGTATAGAAAAAACATACAGAGGAGGGACAAGCAGTGAGATGACTTTTTGATCATTTGGGGTGATGTGTAACCAGAAGTATTCTTGCTTCTGACGCCTGGCATGTAAGTTATCTACAGAGAGGTTCTGCTACAAAGGCATTTGAACAAACAGCTTAACTGAAAAGGAAGAGACTACCTGAAATAAAAGGAAGATGAATTGGAATACATTCCAATATGCAGCTGTTTAAAGTCAAAAGCCTGAGTTCATGCAGGAATAGCCACTCCAGACTACACATCATCCCTGGCAAAACCAGGACTTGGAGAGCAAGCTACTGAAATTCAGGTAACAGCTATGCAGTGGAAGACTGAAGTGCCCTTTCAAAAGAGCCCTCTCTAATCAAAACTGGCTTTTGTTATCTTAATTTCACACAAATATTATGTTTCTCATGCCACAGCGTCTAAGCACCTAGGTACCTTGTTTAAATGCTACTACCCTTCCTAGAAGAATAAGCCAGGACTATAAGGGAAACCTGCCACGAACCTGCAGCTGTCAAAACTTCTGATTTATATGGTATATTGTTTCTCATCTGTGTTTTTGCTGGCTAATAGCGACTTGCTCCTAATATAACCATCATGTAGCAAGAGTTAATCAACAAAGTCACTCCCTTCAAACTGGAATTAATGACTGATGCCACCTCAAAGCATATGATGGAGCACACAGTTCCCAGATGCTTGGTTAATGCTTTTCCCAATGAGGTTTGGACCAGTGCTGAGCATTCTAGCAGTAAGCTATTCAGTGAAACATTTGTCAGTGAAAAGAAAACAGGTGTGAAATTTCCTGATGTGTTTTAAAAGACAGCAGGTAAGGTAATTTCTTCAGCTGCACATGTGTGCTGTTTTCTACAGTTAGCTCATCTAAGACAAATTGGGTCAGTTACTCAAATAATAATGAGCTATGAGGTTTTCTGTACATCATAAAAAATCAGAGACCTAAAATAAATATACTTCCTTTGTCATTGTTCGTATTAGCCTTCCAGAAGCCACCTGTATACCTTTTCCTTCTGATTTCACAGAATGACAGAATTATTGAGGCTGCAAAAGACCTCTGAGATCATCAAGTCCAGCCTATGACCTAACACCACCACTAAGTGCCACATCCAGGGATGGCGACTCCACGATTTCCCTGGGCAGTCCATTCCAATGTTTGATGACCCTCTCCATGATGAAATGCTTTCTGATACCCAACCTAAACCTCCCCTGGCACAGCTTAAGGCCATGCCCTCTCATCCTGTCACTAGTCACCTGGTAGAAGAGCCGAACACCCACCTGACAACAAGCCCCCTTCAGGGAGTTGTAGAGAGTGATAAGGTCTCCCCCGAGTCTCCTCTTCTTCAGGCTAAACAACCCCAGCTCCCTCAGCCTCTCCTTGTAAGACTTTTCCCCTAGTCCCTTCACAGCCTCCTTGCTCTCCTCTGGACTCACAATGGATGGGGTTTGTGCATGTGTGCTAAGCCAGATCTCTTTCTTTTCTAAGTCAGTTCCTTGATATACCAAATGCTCACCTTTCGCTAGATCAGAAATCTTTGTGCAACAGCATCATGGAATGCTGTCAAAAGAGCTCTGGAGAGAAGGTCCAGTATTAACTACTGCTGCAGAGGAAGCAGGGAAGAGCGAATAGGTCAGTCGTGTCAGCTCAGTGTTACGTGGGGGCTGTTTCTATTTGCAGCTGTTAGAAATAGAGTGGAAGTTATTGCAGTCAAAAGGCTGCATAGAATGTGCATGACTTTTACTGTAAGAGCACAGAGAGTTTTTAAACATATGCAAAGATGAGTCTGCAAATTTTAACATTATTAATTAATATGTACACTGTAAGAACAAACAGGAATGGGATTTAGAGAGTGAAAGAGAAGATGAAGAGGACTCATCTAAAACTGACTTTTCAAGAACTTGTGTGAATACTGGAAGTAAACAAAATCAGGTAAGGAAATACACTGTAGTATTACTTACCACCACAGATAGCAAGTCTCACTCCTTTTTGACAGATAAATTCTGTAGGCTAGGAGTAATGCCCCACCTTGCTTTTTCCTCAGCCCTTTCGAGGTGCCTTTGGAATCATCCTGACACCAAGATATTACTGTGAAAGTTTTCATGCAAAGGATGGAAACAGGACTATAAAATCCCTGTCTATAAACCTTCCCAAGATGGTTTTCAGGTTGAGAATACATCTTAGTTAAACAAATTTATTCTAACAGTGGTCCTTACTCCTATGAAGACAAAAGTGAATGCACTTTTTGGGATGTGGACCTATTCATTAAAGATTCCTTTATTGCATTTTTTTTACAAAAGATCAAAGTATGGGTGGCAAGAGCAAAGCTGATGCCATTATACTTAAACAATGCTGACTGATATTCTTTGACATATAAAATTATTCAGAGGCATCTGTGTTTAGCCCAGTGCTACACCTTCCCCTTTAGCCATCGCTGATTTTCTGTAACATATTCAAACACAAATATATTTCGATATACAAAATATACTGATTTTGCAGTAACAGTTTTCCTTAAGATAACTTTTTACTCCCTGAAAAAGACAGAATAGTTCCTGTAGGGAAACCACTGTATTTAAGACTATATATAGATGAAGGCAAATGTGATGACCTTCTTTTCGACGCAATGGTAAAGTCCAAATTAATAAATAGATCAATATGTAAGGCCTAAACGGCTAATAGTGGACTGTCTTCCTTAAAAGACTTGTTCTTTTATCAGTAACCCTGAGGCACTCCTGGAGAAAAGCTGTGAATTAAGAGTAGTACCCAGCTCATTGTTCAAATGCTGGTTGATGAAACAAGGAACCATAAAGTAAGAGAGGATGAAATACAAAGGAAGGAAGTATCCTGAGGTGCTTCATTGGAAAGTAAAAGGTTTGCAAGGTAAGTCCATCTCTCATCCTGGTCTTTTCGTCTGCACCATGCCATGAATGTACATGTAATGAGAAGCAATAGCTTCCTAAAGCTTTCCTGTGCTCCTGAAGTAGCAAGTCCCCCTCTAATGCCCTTGCACTGCAGTATTGCTACAATCTGGCCTTCCATTTTGACTCTTCCACTGCCACTCATTATGAGTTACCTATGACACATTGCTTGAAGCAATTCTACACATAATTACAATAAAACATTTAAGTCATGTCAACTATTACGAAACATTTCTACTTTCATAACCCTTAACGCTGAAATCTTGCTTACTCAAATAAGCCGACACAGAAGACAAGGAGATAATCAGAATTCTGCCTTATAATAACTGTTTCTTGGTTTGATTTGGGTTTTTTTTGTACCAATTTCCTTAATATGATTTAAGGTAATACGACTATATAGAGAGGAAGGAGTATTCTTTCTAACAAAAGCTTAAGGTTTTAGGATGTGTTTTTCACTCAGTATCTCTTTGATGCGTGGAATATCATTAATTAAAACAAACACAACAATTTTAATGTGTAGGTGGTGGGCAAGGAACAGGGGTTATTTAATAGTATGTAGTGGGCAGAAATTCAAAATCCATTCAGCTGCTGAATAGTGCAATGGTATAAACAAATATAAAAGTCTTATCAAAGTCATTCACTTACATCATACTGTTTAGAAAGAAAACAGAAATAACAGTCATAAAGGATTCAGGAAAACAAATTCCACAGTGGAAATGTAGACCTTTTCTTGCTTTCTTTAAACTGAAAGTTTGAGGTATATTGTTAATGAATGTATAAATAATGAATGTTAAAAATCTACTACAGTACAGGGAAAGAAATTCTGGCAATTCTTCACAGTTTTAACACAGTGGACTTCGGCAGAACTGGGTCTGCTCAGAAAATCTTATGACTTAAGTCTGCTGATTAAACCCCTTGAATGCTCCATCTTTTTCCCAGTTTTATTATTATTAAATCAGGTACATCTTTCAGTCTATGTCTCATCTCAGGAGACATCAGTTTTGGAGCACTAATTACTGCAGCAAGTCAGTGTAATTATTTCCTGAAGACATTATTTTATTAATTATTATTGTTTAGTTATATTGCTTTCCACATGATCATAAAACCCCCTGCACTTAAACATGATCAACAAATTGACAGAAAAACTAAGAACAAATGGTAGTAGAAACCTCTGTGGAAAACACATTTCTAGTATTGGATAGCCTCTAATTACTACCCAGGGAAATGCACAATAAAGACTTCTTTTCAATCCTTCAGCTGTTCGGACTTGTTTCTGACTGTCCCTTTTGCCAGTGGAATTGTTCCTCAATAGAATTCAGTTTACCATCAAAAGTTTGATTTTAAAAGCGAAATGGACTCAAGTTGCAGAAGAAAGGCCATTTAAATAGATACACAGCCACTCTTCCATTCATATCCTGACACTTTTTTCCCCTGCTCACCATAATCTTCATACAAAAATGTTTTTCACAAGTTTCGTTCGGGAACATTTTTTGAATAGGACTGAAGACAGTCTCTCATTTTGTGCCTACAAATTGTTGACAGCAATACAGTTAAAGCACAATTAACTGTAGATACAGTGATAGAGTTTGGACATCTCATCATCTGAGTCAGGTAACCAGCTATCCAAAACCTGCAGCTTGTTACTGCTCTGAATTGCAGGCACAAATATTTTGATTGCCCTAAAAGTCTTGTCTTTTTTTTTTTTTTTTTTTTGCTTTGCTGCCTCCTCCAGTGTTTCCTTGTCCTCCTCTTCTATTATTATTAAAAATACAAGGAAAAACAACAAAAAGGAAAAAAAAAAAGTAAAGCCTAAATGTAGTTGTTTCTTTGGCAGTTCTAGGATACGGAATATGCACTGGAGAAGGAAATGGTCTACCTCACGTGAGCACCCATCATCATAAATCAGTTTTTAATTTTACTGGTGGATTACAGCAATCAGATAAACATTTGGTGCCTGCCTCCCCTGTATATTGCTCTTTGAATAGGCTTGGCCCAAGATTTAGTTAGGTGTGGGAGTCCTACCTACCTTACAACTCCCAGACAGCATCTGATTGGTATGCAGTAGGGAAAAATACAATAGTATTCACAAAGCAGAATCCACACAAAATATATGAAATGCAGGATCTCACAAGAGAGGGAAAAGTACGATGTAATGAAAATGAATAATCTATGGGTATTTTCTTCCTAGTCTGAAGTAGTTCTTGAATGTATAATAATTTGTGCTGGCTTGACTGACTTTAAATATACACATACCATACGCCTAGTTCAATTTTTAAGCCACTATAGGTATTAGAGACAATTTACATGTGATTTGCATTTTTTTTTCTGTGCCTGTGGTTTTGGTAAGTCTTCCAAACCTAATGACTGTTCTTTTGGCCAGCAACATAAATGCTGTAATCACACAATTATTGTGCTGGGAACAGTTTAATTCAGCATTTTGTTCTCAACCACAGAACAATTACTCAACAATTTTGGTTAACCATACTAGCTCACTGCCTGGAGAGGAAGTGGAATATTCACAAGATATATTGTCTTATATAAAGGCAGTCGGTAGATTCTTATCTGTTACAACTTTCCAGAATCTCTTTGCTCTTTGGGGTACTTCCACATACTCCCAGTTAATGAAAATACATTACTTGCAGCACACTATATTAGCTTATTCATCTCTATCTGTTGAATGCTTTTAATTGTGTATTTGCATACTAAAGAGAAAGGTAGATGTGATGTGTCTGGGAGAGAGAGATATACCAGAGCACTGTATAAAACTGTGAAAATACTACAGTGAAGTTATCCATGTACTCTACTCTAAGCATAAACCGCGGCCATTCGGGATTCATTTTTGCACCCTGCTCTTCAGCCATCCATTTCTCTTTAGCAATAAAGCAAATTTTCTGATCAATCAATTTATTCCTAGTACTGCTTATACTGAAACACTTCTGGCCATAAAGCTCTCCTGAGATCTCTTTAAGAACCATTAGAGAGAGAGAACAAAATTTTAATCCACAACAGAGTCTGAGTCTCTGAAAATCAGGGCCTTCCTAAGATTCACTAATGCAAATCAGCATTTTTTATTTTTTTTTTTTCATTCTAGCACGGGACAGTCACAGCCCCACTGTAAGGGTGGGAACAGATGAACCTCATGGCTCTGCTCATGTCCCATGGCATGACAGCACTTCATGCCACTGAGTATGGCTGAAGGGAGATGGGGAAAAGCCCTTGAGTAGCCTTCATTCACTCCCTGGTATGAATGAGGACATACAGATTTTCAAACACTTTGTGAGGTAAACCTGATTCACAAGAAAGCGAATGGAATTTCTGACACTTCAGTAAGAATAGATTTAAGTTACTTAACTAAGTATCAGGATCCCTAAATATTTTCTGCTCCAAATTTCAATTCTGGAAGCATTATACCTGAGCAAATACAAATGTTTTCATGATTCCTTTTCCACTTTTGTTTATGTTCTGTCTTGCCAGTCGCAGGGAATATTTTCATTCAGAGCCGTGAATTGAAAAATTCATCTCTGGCAATGCTGCTGAACAAGTAAAATTAAACTAATTAAACAAAGCTGATTCAATAAACTTCGCTTGATAGTAAGAGAGACAAAAAAGGAAATCAGCAGTAAACATGATGCAAACATAAAGTAATATTTGATTTTTAAAAATGCCTTTAGCCTGCAAGTAGTATTCAGATCAGAAATGGGACTTTCAAATAATCATTATTTTCTGAAGGGCAAAATTTGACCTGTAGGAACTTTGTGTTGAGTCCGTGCTCTGCTGAAGTCAATACAAATTGACCCCAATGGTACTCAGCAGAAACAACTTGATTTAAAAAAAATAACTTTATAAAAAAATAACGCAAGGCATCCATGGAGCAGAACACAGGCTCAAATGTCAACACCAGCAGGATACTGAGATGTGACACTTATTTTTTAGCTCCACTTATGACATGAACAGTATGTCTCTTTTTGCTTGAAGCCCAGTTCCAGCAGAGGTGGAGAAAGGCCTTGTTCTCTCCTGAGATGTGGGAGCCACAATGTGAATAGCACTACAGAAAGAGAAGTCCCAATCCAGTTCTTTCATTTTCTTAGTCAACTGCTAAGCTTTCAAGCAGGCTCCTGCATACACACAAAAAGGAAGGACTATTCCTTTAACTGCTCTATGTTGGAAAGGAAGCAGCCACATTTTACAATCCTGTCACTGTGCTTCAGGCACCATGCTGTTGGTTGAGCCTTTCAGGTGATGCCAATGCTTCTCTGCCTTTTTCCTGGACTGCAATGACCCTTAGGCAGGAGCTAAATGTTTAGGTGTTGAGACCGGAGCAGTTTCAGGACATACACAGAAGAAGAAACACTCTCTGATCACATTGGCAGGTGCTCTGTAAGTTTAGATGCCCCCAAAGCTTCAGATTTCATACTTAAACCAAGGTCCTCAGAGGGTCTGTCTAAATTGTGGCTGAACAGGACATGGATATGAATTTGGGAAGTGCTCTTGGGTCCTTCAGTTTCTATTTTCCCAGAGGCTATCAAACTCCTGCTTTCAGAGAGTAAATCTTCCTTTTGATGTGACCCCAAGCCATCCAGGTTAAGAAATCTAAGGAAAATGACATTACCAAACAATGTTGCAACTATGTTAGAGGTATTAATAGTCTTCTCATATTCATCACAGGCAAGGAAATAAAAAGACAGCAGTGCTGTACAACAACAGGTTGCTTGTGTGTAAGCATGGGCATCATTAATGAAAAACAGCTGCATTCCTGCAGCCAAATGGTTTCAAATAAAACAATCATGGGGCTCCTTGGCACCTAAAGGGATGATTTAGGACATAAATTGCTGGCTTACCAAGTGGTCTTGAAACCTGTTATGTTTATACAAGCACATTAGTAACACTTTAATATCCCATAACAAATCAGTAACTACAAATATGTGTAATGTGGAAAGGCAATTGAAAACCTATTTAAAGTCTTTAGGTATGATACCTTTGTCCAAAACCAAAGGATTATTTTAGCAGTTCGAACCCAAAATATTTTGCCAGGGAGTTTGTTCACTAAAATGTGACCAATTCTGAACACATCAGGTCCCTTTAAGACTAAAAGTCAGAGCTGTGTGCTCTGAGCCTTTTCATCAGGACGACTCATTCATTCTTGGGAAGCATGGATTGTATGGCTGGCTTATGGTAGGACTCTAAATTAGTAGTCACACAATGGAGAGCTTATACAATTGCAGTAGTCCATATCCAGTAAAACTGCCTTAGTGCCTTGAATAATGGGCCTTGCTAAGTCTCTAACAGTTCTTTAAGAGCCTCTAAACAGCTGCAAACAACACATGACCTGTGCCATCTTTAAAATGCACGCTAACCATGAAAGCAAGCTTTGGGAACTATTTCCTCTGCACCCTCACCACTGGGCAGCATCAATCCCTTTGCTTTTTAGAGAACAAGGGGATTTTTTCCCCCCTTTCTTTCTTTCTTACTTCCTCCCCCTCCCACCTCCCCTTTCCAATCAGCTCTCCACTGATCATCCTTCACACTTTAGCCTCTGCCCCAGAATACTCCGGGACAATAGTACTGATTCCATCTGTGCTCTCCATTAAAGCCCTCATAATCCCCCTCCGAACAGCTGGACGCTCAGACTCCACACACAGACACTCCTTCTGTGGAATTGTTTGGCTACAATTACGCTGAGGCTGTGCTTATTTCAAGTTCCTGCCTGCAAATGCCTTTCGTAGGGTCCCCTAGGGCTGCATGGCAGAATGTCCTGACGCAACAAATTTAACAATACGTCCAGACAGACCCAGGCTCGGGCAACAATGTGGTGCTCAGTCACCTCAGTGCCAAGCAGCAGCTAGAAGATATCTTT
Organism: Florisuga fusca; assembly: GCA_038090715.1. Lineage (NCBI taxonomy): Eukaryota > Metazoa > Chordata > Aves > Apodiformes > Trochilidae > Florisuga > Florisuga fusca. Next base: position 13,033,180 of record JAAWXA010000019.1, read on the forward strand.
TAGACAAATGGCAGTATTAATGACAGGTTTCAACCCCACCGTGCCAATAAGTAACCACAGAGAAGCATCCCCTGTTAATCAAATTGTTTTGATATATTTATTTTATCAACCAGAAGTACTGCAATGCCTATGTTTTGCTTAGGAGGCTTTTTCAAGAGCTACAGTGGCTTGACCAGCTCCTGGAACAGGATATATTCATGAGAATGATGTGATGATGTCATGGCATGAAACAACTGAGTGCTAGGGAAGGACCAGCACAGCACGCCCACAGGCTGGTCCAGCTGCCTACCTTGACTCTTCCAGGGACTTAACTTTCCTCCGACTCAACCCAGGGAGTAAGTCTCCATTACATCACACTTCAGACACGAAATATTTTAAATATGTATCCAGAAGAATGCAAGAACAGCTCTAAGTTAATGATCTTGACAAGAGGCCTATGCTGATATTCTAATTAAAGTCAATAGTGTGCCCTACAGATCCAAGTGCATCTAATGTATTAGAATTGAGTGTATGTTTGTCTGGGTCTGTATACACACACGCATCATCTGTGCTCACACGGAACTATAAACACACACATTTTTCCAGTAGATGTGTGTGCACACGTCTCGCACACCACAAAGCAAATGAGGAAAGCTATCTATAAAATCTCATTTCTGCTATTTATTTTAAAATGTAAATGTGTGTGTATATGCACATGGACTGATATTTACACATATATATATACACACAGTACCCACGAAACAGATGCCCTGCACACAGGAGTCCACAGGCATATGCAAGCATATAGGCATGCACTGTACAAGAGATGGTGAGACCCAAGGGGAAATTTAAAACAGAACGCAAGCAGTGTTTATCAGACACCCCTGAGAGTTTCACTTGCATGGCATATACTCTCCTGTCTGAATAGGGACAGAATTGTATAACCCCAGATCTCTCAGAAGCATATTTTCTCTGCAGACAATTGACACATGCCTTTTCCTTCCCAACTTTTCATATAATATTACCGAGCTGTCCTATTACCCATACTCAGTCCCAGGCCAGAGTGACTCCTGAGCTTCTGTATTTTGTAACCCATGAGGCCCAAAATGCAAGGTTTTTTGTTAACAAAAGCGGAGGATTCGCAGTTTCATAATGTGGCCCACAACACCTGTGTGCTGCCTTGAAGCAAGTCAAGACATTAGACTCCAATCATAGTATTATTTATGGTGAGTTTTCTAAGTTTATTTGACCTGTGGTATGAAGCAGTTTTACAAGTAGAGGGACTCAAAATGTGTACCAGTAGTTCTTCTAACAAACCCCACACTATATTTAAACTGACTTTTAAAAATATGCTGCTTCCATACAATACATTATAGTATAAGGTAGCATAAAGGGTTTTTTGCTATTAGTTGAAGACATCAAGCATAACGCGTATGTGGCAAGTAACACGGCTCCCCTGAACAAGTCAATAAACACTCCCTACTCCATCAGTCCACTGCATATTTACTGCTCTCCCATAGACATTTCGTACGAAAATACAAGAAGGCTGCCCATAGTTTAGACCCAGATGGCTTTTTGTTGTAAACCCAAGAATTCAAAGTACATGGTTCAAAGCACAGATAAATACCTAGATTAGATACTTTTTTTACTAGTTCCCATCATCTCACGAGAGGTCATTTATCCTACAAAGTCTTTACAGGTGGTTGGCTGTCAAGGAACATACTTTCAGCTGAATTACAGGTGATTTGGCCAAGATCTTTTTGCGATACGGGATTTAGAAATAGGTGCTAATCGTATTTTGAAAATTCTTCCAGAGCTCCTTCATGCCACATCGCTGTGTCCTAGAAACTTCAAATGAGGTTGATCCAAAAGATCTTGGCAAGATCTAGCATAAGGAAAGGCATGTTTGGGAAGTAACTCTCAGGTGCATTAAGAACGTCACAATAGTCCGTCAGGCTCCAGCAGATTTTAAGGAGTGCCAAATATCTGAGGAGGAACTAAACTTTTATTAAAAACCAAACCAAACCAAAACAAAACAAAAAAATGTTCCTCACAGTTCTCCGTGAGGAAGCAGCCTTAAAATATGAACAAGTTCCCAAGAGTTTTGTTACAGCATTTTTGCTGGATATCTTTTCTTAATTGCTATTAAGTTGATTTTTTTCTTGTCTATTCTAATCACCTCTGGCAGATACCCCCATTTCATCAGACATAAAAATACCTGACAAAATAACCTATAACCTTCCTATTTTTGTCTCACTCTCTCTGATGAGATGGACACTGATACTAATACTAGCTCCAGAAATTCCCATTTACTGTCATCTCCAGCTGATTCAATAAGTAGTTGTCAAGACTCTAGTATGGGAAGGTTGTGAAAAGGCAAATTTTAATTTAGGCACTCAGAAGTAGTGATCAGGAAGGAAAAGCCATAATTACCAGTATTCCTCTCTATACTCACATATCTAGCCTGAAATAACCATACCTAATCCTGGAAAACTAAATTGAAGAACAATCTAAGTGCCCACACAAGCTCTCTGTGTTTCCTTTCCATTGTTCTTAAAGCCAGGGTTCCCAGCCACACACCTGTAATTCTGCAAGAGCTTCCCAGTACAGGTTCTTCAGCCATTCCTCACTTTGTTTCCTTGAATAAAATACTAGTATTTCTTGTTCGGTGGTACAGGTATTTTCATAATGTTATTAGTCTTTCAAGAAAGCAGAAGGCCACCAAAGCGGAAACTGAATGGTGTTTGTGCCAGGGTCTCTTAAACCACAAAGTTCAAGTCTCAATCCAAAGCTCCAATGGAGGGGATCTCACATAAATTCAGATACGACATTAAGGATCAGCCTTTCACAAAAACAAGTGAAGATTAACTCCCAAGAAAGTTGAACCACAGTTTGAAGGTTTTGGTTCAAACAGTCTTTAAACATAGTGGCCGCTTCTTTCACTTCAATACAGTCTGTGTCCTGGTTTGATACAAGACCCCATCTGTGGAGGAATTTCTCCAAATCACTTTGGGATGGGATAAATTCACAATTAGAGTATTTTTACTAAACAATACTCCAATTTTTCAGGCCAAGAAACACCAGAAGTAAAAAAGTCTGTAAAGATCATCTTTTAGGTTCAACTAAATGTCTGTTTACATCAGTTTTATTAAGAACTGTATTCAAACTGTTTATTGATACCACTGGAATTGTACTGAAGCAGAACTTCATTTACACAGGAGGGAATACAACCTAATGCTCTGAGGCTGTAATGTTGCAGAAAACAGTATTTTTATTCCAACTAAATCTTTTCTTTTGCTTTCAGATGTCCTGCTTTTTTCTCCCTTATTTTATGGCTAAATTCTGCACTGAGGTAAACAAAAACAGTTCATATTGACACTGGAAGGACATGCACATGTACAGGAGAGGAGAGATTTAGTGTTTCCTGATTATGAAATAATCTTACTTAATTCATCCATGTTTTCTTTGATACTACAACTAGCATGAAAAGAAATCCTACTGTATGTGATGTGCACACCAGGAAGATAAGATGGCCAACTGGTGGTTTTCTGCACGCATTTTTTCTAATAAAGTTAGCTAGACCACATCTTAGAATAAACCTTTTATTTGTAATGTCAAGGTGGCTCACAGGTTTATAGAATTCAAATCTTGTACTTCATGGGGAGCTGGAAATAGATTTATTTTTTTTCAATATGGATTGAATTCTTACATATGGAAGATTTCCATCTCCTCTTTCTACTGATAAAAATGAATGGGATTTCACATAGGTTCACCTTATCCTGGATAAAAATAATTTCTTGAAGAACTGCATAAAATGTCAGACCAGTTTACCAGACAGTGGAAAAGCACTTACGCTGATTTACACTAGACAATGATCTGACACAGGACTCTTTAAGAGTCACAGATGAAACAGTCAGTTTTGTAACATCCCATACTGTATACACAGCATTAGCCAGGTTCAGCCATCAATTTGATTCCCATGTAGATGTTCAGTTGGTATTCATAAAATTCTTCATGCAAATTAAGGACAGTATTTTATCTTTAGAAGCCACCACATTTCTCCGGGTTTTATGAGAATTTTCATTATTCTAGAGTGTGAAAAAGGATCACTGAGAATTCTGGAAAGATGTAGTAGACCAAATCCCATGAAATTTGTATGTTTTAGGCTGTAAATCTGAATGATCTGATTTGCTGTACTTATGCTGAGCCCAGGAAAAATAAGTGAATCCATCCATAGAAAGCTCATTGAAGGTTTAGGCTCTTGGACATTGAAACCCCAGAGAAACAAAACCAGCAGTGCAAACCTCATCAGGCACTGAGGAGGCCTTGGGACTCTGAGTGGAAAAGTATAAGGAGTGATGAAATAGGCAAGGAGCTACAACTGGGTTGAAGAGGGAGAGAAATCAATGTCCATTTATGTAAATGGCCCCGTAGTTAAAATTACAAATGAATTTATAATCCATTTAGAAGAAAGGACCTCACTGCAAGTTCTGAAAAATATTTAAGAAAACCGGGAACTCCTTATAAACTTGAAATTGTCCATGAGTAACCAACTATCCGCCTGAATTCCTGAAAGACTGACTCTTGTAAGGAGAACAAGATAGGGCCATATTAAAACTTTTAATGACTTTAGTTAAAAAAAAAAAAAAGGAAAGGAAAGGAAAAAAAAAAGGTGGAACTTTGCAGCCAGCTGGCTCCATACCGAAAGCCAGGCTGCACAGCTTGAACTTAAAGCTATCTTAACATAATGAATAAGTGCCAATAATTAGCATATGTAGTGTGAACAGGTTTGCTGGCACAAGCAAGTGAAAAACTCCAAGGTAAAGTTATTATTAGGGAGTAATTAGCTCTGTGAAGTAAATGAGTGAAACAATAGCTGCCAGCACTGACAATATGGCTAACATCTGACTATGTGGAAGATAACATTGTAAAGTATTGCTCCCTGAGCTAGAATCTGTTAATAACCATATGTTAGTGTAATTAATGCAGAGTCTTTCTGACCTGTTGTCACATAAGAACAATACTTTCTTGGAAACATTCAAACAGGCAGCTCTACACTCGTGGATAGCAAAAAAATAATTTGGGAAGTTGACTACAAACACCTTTTCTTCTGCATTTCTTTAAAAAGAATTAAAAAACAGTAAATGGAGGTACAGGGGGAGGAGAAAAAAAAACCTTATGAACAAACTGCTTACAAAGTTGATGGCAAAGATTTTTAAACCCTGGATGAGGGCTTTCCAGATGAACTAAATAAAACCCTAAAAAATACTCTTGGATTTTAGGGGTGCTTATAATCCATGCCCAAACCAAATTCTGCAATTTGCTTATTTATATGGAGTGGCTTAAACCCTTTATCCAAAAAATCCTTCAACTCCAGAGTGTTTAAATCTGAGTCTGGGTTCTGAATTTTTTGGCTTGAGCCCATTTCTAAATTGAATAGATCCCTCCAGGTGTCTGACATTCACCAGACATTCTGCCAAGATCTTAATATATTGCTAGATAGGGAGGGTCTCCACTTGTCCCCCACACAGGACATTTTCACCTCCAAATGAGAGGATTTTGTGACTACAGAGTGCAAGGCTAAGGATAATTTCACTTGAGAAAGCACTAAAAATCATGCCCAGAACTTCTCAATTTTCATAATAAATGGCACCGATGCAATATTTCCCTCCCTTCATATCAACAACTCAAAATGTTTCAAAAAGGTCTAGTAAATACAGTTTGCTCAACAAGTACATAATTACTGCTTCTTAAGTCATGTGCTGATGTAGTGTATCCTTACAGAGTACACATATCCCATAAAAAAGCATCCTGTCTCCGAAGCCCTCTGGTACAAAGGCCTTTGTAATTTAATTCGAACACATCTCTATTCCATTTGAGCATCTCATATGCACATCATTACAGCATGTACACTCACTGGCTCACAGCAATAGTTTTATAGAGGGGGCAAATTGTGGCCACACATCCCAAGAGAATCACCTTCGTTTCCTACAGAGAAAGTTTAACAACTGTGAAAACCTGGCTATATTTAGTTTCAATTAAAAAAAAAAAATAATTCCAAAATGTTAATTTCCTTCTTCCCTTTTCAGTGGGGCTGTTTAAAAAACAAAAACAAAACAAAAACAAAAAATCAGAGGTTTTTTAATGCTTCACGGGCTATTATGACCAGGCAAAGGAGCCCTGCATGTTTGAGATCTCACACATTCATCTTCTCACTAAACATCTGTTTAAGGCTTGTGTGATCTACCTGTCAGCACCAGTGATCCATAAAGTGTTTGAACCTCCTGTCACAAACCTCAGTGCTGGTTTGATCAGAGGCTTTGTGCACACTAATCACCCCCTTTATCTTTTCTAATGTTAGGAGAAAAAAAACACAGCAAGGCTGTCTTCCAAACCTGACTGTAATTAATCTTTCCATGGGGGAACCTGCCTGGTTTGAAAAACCAAGATCTGATGGGCTGCTGCTCTCTTTCTGCAAGGGCCTTATTTTACCTACCAGGCATCTTTACACTTGAGTGGTACCCTTTACAAAATGCTTTAACTGTATCCTGGTGACAGTGAAACAACCTTCAAGATCATCTTATGAATGAAACCACTGGTAACTTTGCTGAGAAAAAAGAGACCCATGAAAGGAATTTGACAGAACCATGTTTAAACAGTTCTCTTTTTAACGGCATGGGAAAAAAACTGAATCAGAATTAGAACTGCTTCGATTTTCATGTCTCTCCTAAGCTGCTTTCTTCACTAATAATGCCACTACCACCACCTTTCTTTTACTAGGCTGCACATAAATGTACTGAAAGCTGCAGGAGTTCCCAAGAGGGAACAAATAGCATCAGGTGCTTTTTGCTTTTTATTACAGCTTGTCTTTTGCCACTATTTGCTTTCTGTGGCATAAGGGGAATGAATGCCATGCTTGATACAGGCTACAATTCAAAGTGCACTTTTGATAAGGCACAAACTGAATGGGAATCAGACTACTAAGTTTAAATTTTGCTCCTCAGCATCCCTGAGTCCAGGCATTAGTACAACTTAGAAGTCTACTGAGCAGACAGTAGGAAGCAGAGAGAAACTGATGCTGCAAAACCAAATTTGGGTACATAACTTCATAGCAATCCTCAGCCTAAACAATGTCAAAAGCCTTGAACATACATGGACAGATTGATAGGTAGGCAGAGTTCATTTGTATAATTATCTAACCAGAAAGAAGAACTTCAGAGATTCACGCAATAAAGTTGCGAGTAACTGGTGGGAGGTGATCATCATGATCACATTGATGCCCCACATCATCCAACGCTCTCCAACTCAAGGCTGTCACACAAAAACACTAACTCTCAGAACCCTAGTGAATTCGGAGAGAGAAGTGAGTGAAGTGAATCTTTCTATCCCTGTCATAATTTATTAGTAGTTATTGTGAAAAAGTTCAAAGAATTCCAGAGATCTAACATCTGACCGTGCAGGATCAAAGAGAGTCCTGCACAGTTCTACCTTTTTCTTAAGACATGACACCACAAGTGTCAAACAAGATACAGGGTGCTGTGCTTGGCTCCAGTCTAGACTTCATGGATTTGCTAACTGCAAATATATGTAACAGTATCATTAAAGTCAGAGGAGTAACTTGGGCAATACTGAGGGTTAGACCATTCTGAAAAGTTTACACATTTGGGACACTTTGGAATAAAAGTGTAAGAGGGGATAGGAAATGAGAACAAACAAAAAAGTGAGGTGAGCATCACCAGCAGAACAGACAAGGATCAGAATGAACTACAAAAGAAAAAAAATGAGTGACATATCTGCGGAGAACGTTGGAGAAACAACACTAAACTTTAATTTCACATTATGAAAAACAAGGAGCTAATGCCTAGGCTAAGGAAGGAGTTGGGTCCAATAATACTGACAGAAGTGAAGGGATGATGGTGTTTGGGGAACATCATACCAGGGAAGTGGGCAGACAGTGTAAGTGTAATGGCAACAAAAGACTCAGCAATCAAGTTGTAAGACAGAGAAGACATGGTTGAAAGTTTAAGGCAGAAGAAAAGACAAACTTGGATTTCAGAAATGCCACATCAAAACTATCAAGAAGATCCAGGGCAGGAGAAAGCAAAAGGAGTAAAAATGGTTTATTGGAATACAAATCCACTTGACAGGATACCAATAATAAAGAACAGAGGAAGCAGAGAAGCTTTGGGAAGACAGATAATGAGTTCATTTGAGGTTACTGTCTCCATCCAAGATTGATGTTCCCTCTAGCTAGAGATTAGAACACTTGAATCACAACTAATTCATCACCTTTCTTATTTGCTGGCTGTGGAGAAATACCTTGTATTCCACAATGATGCTCTGTATTGAAGCTTGACAATTAACTGCCTATAGAGTCTATCTAAATTTGATAAAGGACACATGTCAATGTCCAGATAAAGTCTGTACTATATACACCTTGATTACAGAGTGACAACAGGAGTAAATCAGTATCTTATCCAGCACACAATCCTATTGTTTTAAATCTGAATCTCATTGAGTATTTAAGAGTTCAGGAGGTCTGAGACTCTACAGAGGATATAATGTGCTGTAAACTATACCTTGGGCATGCATAGGATTACAATATATTAAAGAGTATCTGAACAATCCTGGGCATTTAAAGAAAGAAAAGGAAGCTATATAAATCCTTTACAATGTTATTAAAAAGCAATGATGTGACCAATAGAAGAAAAAGATTTTTCTTATATTTTGCTGTCTTGTGCTTTCTAACCCTTACCCTATCTTATCATGGTGTGACCCCACTGCTTGACAAAAGAGAATCATAGTCTTTGTTTAAGTAAGATACCTGCTTTAGGGATCTTCCGGTCAGCCATCTCTGATGAAAGGCATGGTCTTGTCTTGTTTAGCTGTATGAATTTTGTTTCTAGATTTTAACTTTAATGAGCCGATTAACTCCTCCAAACTTTACCTTCCCATATTTATATTGAGAATAATGCTTATTTACAGTGGTGTCCAGGGAAGTTCAAAATAGTTTTGCCTTTTCAGAATTGTGTGCATGTGCACACAAACATACTTGAAGACAACAGGGTTCTATTGCCCAGTACCCTATGCAATTCATTCACCTCAGGTTTACTGGCTTTGGAGGTGTTACCTGGAAGCACTTAATCAGAACTCCTATCCAACTTTGTACTTGTTATAGCCTGCTCCAATGCTTTTCTAAGAAGAGCTGCTTGGGAGAGCTGGCTGAAACCTTGCCTGCAAAAGTACAAAAAATCAGCTGAACTAGAAGTAGTACAAAAAGAAGATGCTTTCTCTGCAGGATTCACTGGAAAAAAAAAGTTGCAAACGTTGGTCCTTCCACTGATTTTGCCTGCTTCAGATCATTCACACCTCTTCAGTCCTCTGTAATAGTAATAAACATTGCAAGAAGGCATTCAGCAGCACTATCATATCCAAGAAAAACGTGAACAAAACAAACTATAGTTTTATTATGCTCCAATCTCAGGAAAAATATGATCAAATTGTATTCCATGCACTCTGAAAATTACTACAGTTAAAACCACTTCTGTCATTGCTGATTTACACATGCACATACAAAATCTCTAGTATAGAGATGCAAGCCCAGCTGAAAAAAGACTGCACTATGCTGGTGACATATCCCTTTTTTCATTGGCAGCTATGAATAAAGTATTCGCGAGTGAATTCCGAAAGGCTGGAAATTTCAGTAAACATCTAAGCCTTCTCTAAATTCAAACAGGCAGCCTAAGAAGATCCCAATTTCTTTCATATGTCTAGCTGCTTCTGACATCAACTGAACAAGAAATTAATTCTTATCCTATTTTTCCTCTGAAGCCCAAGAGCACTTTCATCCCTCTCACAGTATAGGAGTCTGCTAAGTAAAATCAACATATGCTGTAAAGTAACACAAGTGAGCTCCAGAAATCCAGAGAAATACAGAGTATGTTTGTAAGTATGTGTATACTAAGGAGAAGGCAAACAGTATGCAAAGGAGGTTCAAGAAAGTAATAAAGTTTAACAAAGGTTTTTGTCTTTACCACTTGTCTTATCAAAATTTATTCTCCAAAAAAACCCACCTGCTAGGGACAAGGGAATTTATTACTGTTTTTAATGGGTGCTATAACAATTCCCTGCTTTCTAAGACTTCCTGCTTAAGATGTTCATGGGTAAAAATCTTAAGTCTTTCACTAAAAAAAGTTTACACGAAAAAATGTATCAATACAACAAGTTTTCATGCCTTAGCCACATCTCATTTCAAAACAAATACTGAATCCCTCAGTTTCCTGCACAAATTCAGTGAAGTACATTTTTACCCATGAAAACCTGATACTTCTGCAAGCAGCAAGACAGGTGTAACTGGTGTGTGAAAGAGCTGTCTACCCTATGAATACCTATTTTCCATGGCAGCAGGAGACTGGAAAAACTGTGGAAACTGGAAACCAATGTGGAAAAGAGGCAGATAGTCTTTCATTCTATGGGGTTAGCAGTTACAGTTAACAGTGTTACCTGTATCTATGGATGCCTTTACCAATCAATATTTTTTAGTTTTACTTGGCAGAAATGAAATTACACAGTTCACATGCAAAAGGATACGTTTCATTAACTTGCAAAATTTAGAATTTCGACACAAACTTTCAGCATTATTTCTGCACATACACACTTTCTGAAACGTCAGCTAGATCCTTTTGCTGAAGGTAATGTCTTGCCTGACAAATACCATGTTGCTATCTAGAAAAGCAGCATATGGAGCATGTAGAGAGACTGAAAAGTAGAAAGGGACAAAGCAGAAAATACTGAGTCAACCTCAATAACCAATCCACAGGGCTGGAACAGCTATTTTATTTGCCATTTGACAGCTTAACTTCAAATAGGTGTTTAATTAACTCAGAGTGGCAGTCTAAACGTTTAGCCTGAAGCAGCCTGACAAAGAAAAAAAGTATCTATGTACTGCACTTGCAGATTTAGAGCATCAGGCAGGAGAAGAAACTGTTAATTGCACACTGAAGAGAATTCATATAACACATGCACATGAAAGTGTAGAGATGGAACTCCCAACATAGCAAAGTTTTTGCTATGCCAAGAACTTTATGCAAGTGTAAAGAACCTAAAGGATAAAAAATGAGGGTACTTACGACTGAAATCTGTTTCCACAAAATAAAATTCTACTGGATATGAAGTAACTGGTTTATTAAAAGAGTAGGAAAGGCAAATCTAGGAAAGTATTTTTATAAAAAATCCAAGCACAATATGTTCAGGGGAGGATGAACAGGATTAAGAATTTTTAGAACTAAATCCAAAACACCTTAATATTGGTTTAAGAAAGGATAAGGGCTCACAATCGCCTAACAGAAGCTGGGCATCTTACTGCAAAGATGGGAGAAACAAGGAGGGCAACATATGTCTTGCCTCTGCTACTTGACATCCTATTCAACAGAAGAGGCACAGATTTAGATGATCTTCCCTCTTGTTTCTTGGGGATTTAACAAGAGCTATGCCAAACTAGAAGAAAAGGAATGCTCTGGCAACTGAGTAATTATTTGGAATATTTGACTTCCCACCCAGCACCCTGCACAACAGGTATATTCCCTGTATACAGTGATACACGGTGACCCTTAAAGATAAGATGGTCCTCAATTATTTTCTGTTAAGGTATATTCAAAGCCTTGGCAAATGCAATAATCCACTTCCCTCTTTAGTTTACTGTATGAGAAGATGTCACACTGTGACTGTTTTAATCAATGAAAAAACAGAGTACCCAGCACCTGTCTCGGCGTTTACTGTCATCATAATCCTATTTTGTTTTTTAATTCTAAAACATCAGCAGCTCTCCCGTAGGTGAGCATGTGTTTATGCCGCCCCTACTGTTGCTTTTGTTAATTTATTATTAGCAAGCCATTAAATGTAAAACAGAAGAAGAAGGGGGAGAGAAGGGAAAAGCAGGCCTGAGGCACAGCCATTTGTGCTTGTTAAATACAACAAGCTGGCCCTAGGTAACCAGAGCCCTGAGACTGGCATGAAAACAGGTTAAGTGTCCAGAAACTGAAAAGAAAGCAAAGTCAGTGAATGAACCACTCTGAGTTGGAGCAGATCAATCCAGGACAAAAAACATGGGCAGGCATTCCACTGACATTTATCACAGCTTAACACAGCCAGAATGGAATAAAAACCTAGCAGTGGTCAAGGTGAGGAGAGGGTTCATGAATAATGACCGTAAAGTGCTTTACACTCTGATTTGTTTAGGCAGTTTTCATGGAATCACAGGATGCTTTAAAAAAGAAATATATGTGCTGAAAAAGTAGCAGCTTTGTTACAATGAATGGATCTAGAAAACTTTAAACACAGAATATGTTAAAAATGCCGGGAAAATTATTTTCTTACCTTGAAGAGAACGGAAATTGACCCTCCCAAACTTTTTGCAATTTATTCACTCCCATTTTACTGATGGATCACATCAGATTTTCTGCATTACACTCTACTGATGTGATTCAGTGGAATGGCACCCACAGAAACATGACTGAAACTAAGAGGAATTGCTTCCTTGCCACATTCTCACTCCACAATCACTGCAGTCTGTATTCTATCCCCGAAGCAGGAAATTCTATAGCAAAACAGTAAAAACAGAGACAGAAGACAAAAACCCAGAAGGCCTGAATCTCTGATAACTCTGAACTTCAGTTCACATTTTGTATTGTGGCCCAATGGGAGACAAATGACAATCTGGGTTCTGTTCCTGGTTCTGGCAACAAGCTACAGCTTAACAATGTGCAAGCTGCTTCCCCTCTGTCCTCAATTCCCCTGGTCTGAAAAACAGGATGCTGCTTTTTTTTTTTTCCCCCCCAAAAAAGGGAAAAAAATTGAAAAAAAAAATTTTTCCCAGATCCAGTGATGTTGGTGCTACGTAAGATCTGGATCATACACTAATACTAATCTGTGCAAAAAGGCTGAAAAATATAAGTAAAACTTAGTGATTGACTATTATTTATTAGAATTAGAAGTAACTACAAGGGATAAAAAGGCAGAGAGGAATCACACCTAGCAGTTATGAAATCGAAGATGATGCTTCCAGATCACAGTTTCCATGCACAGGAAGTAACATTTGAGTTTCAAGACAACAGAGTTTTTGACATCTCTTTCTACTATTTAATAGCCAGTAACAACAATTTATCATAGTTTCTCTAAGATATGTAAAACAAAAATAGTCAAGCATTGTGGGAAATCTACATTGCCAAAGCTTTCTGAAATAATCTGAGAGAAGAGAAATCAAGAGTTCAAGAAAATGTCCTTCATGTAAGTATTTCAGTTTCCTTCTGAAGCAGTAAGAACCTTAGAGATAAGGACCAAACTTCCTACCCTAATCTTTATTTCTAAAAAAAGGGATTGGGCAAATAGGCTCAACATCTTAAGGCCCACTTTTCCCAGGGACTGGATAGAATTAGATCTGAGTAGGTTTATCTCAATCGAACTAGGATAGTTTTTATTAAAAAAATAAAATAATAATAAAAAAAATCCATATTTTAACCAGCAAAGTTTAATCCCTTCTTTTCCTGTGAAAACTCAGATAAGTTTGATTTTGCGCCTCTTGCTGTCTCCATATTCCAGGTATTATGTCACTGCACATTAGACTGTGTCAACACACCGTGACTTCGTCCCTGCTAATGCAAAACCTCGGAAAACATGGAGGCAGGAGATAATTTCAGAGTGCTTTTTTTTCTCTTTATGTAACTCGGTATTTATCCTTCCATATTTCTGACACTTCCATTGAGCGACAGTCCCAAAATGAAGAAAATCAGTCTTTTGCATGCAAAGCCGTCTTAAAGCAGACTGTTGAGTAGCAATCTTTCTGGGCAGGTGAGTTTCACACAAGCCTCAGGAAGCATCGCCTGTCTTGCAAAATCCAAGAAGAGCAATGACAGGCTTCCAAGGGAGCCTCCTCAAGTTCCCTGTTGGTGGAAAGAAGGCTTAACCTCCTACAAAAGGGCACCTCCTCAAGGAATGGGGAGTTGATGTCTGAACGGAAAACGGGAGTCAGGCTCTCAGAAAATGCCCCATACTCTAATGAGCTGCCTGTGAGCAAAGTCTGTGTGCCTGAACATAAGAAATGGTTGCTTTCAGATCAGTTGGGGATTTTTTCAAGTATTTTTAAAATGTATTTATGTATCAAAACAATGTCTCAGGTTCTTTTAACATAAAAAAAATTAATGCAGAGAAGAAGCTGTGCGGAACTTAATAAAATTGTTACATAATGTTAGTCTCCTCTGCATCTTGATCATTTATTTCAGCACAAAGTGTCCCTAAATGCTCATGTTCTGATTTTATGGTGTTTTGCACTTGTACAGGAAGAGCGAATTTCAGGCTCCTGCAATCTATGTGTTAAGAAAAATTAGAATACATCTTCATGGGTTTTTAGTCAAATAATGGAATGAACTGTCTTTATTGCGCTATGTAACTAAACACTAACAAAAACAGAAAGCACATTTTAAGAGAAAGAACCAATTTAGGAAACTATAAAACATAGCATTATTAAAAGCCCCATCTTCCACAGCTAACTGCTGCACACTAAAAAAATGTCAGCTTGGGGGGTGTTAACGTTTCTAAATTAAACGCCCTTCAAACACTCTTTCTGACAGTTATCTTCATATTTTCCACAGATGCTGCCACTGCCACAAAGTTAGGCACTAAAATAGACACAATGCCAGTGTCACATCTAGGCTGTGCTGATACCCCTGCCGCTGTAGCTGCCGTTCAGTCTGCACCATCAGTAAAAACACACTTTATATAGAGAAGATCTCAGAAGCACTCTAGATGACATTTGGGAAGCTCTAACAACCGATCAAAGCAACAGAAAGTCATCAGCAGAAGGCATCTCTCAGACTGAAAGCAAAAGTCCATCCATGTTCATTCCCTAGATAGGCATTATCTCTGGTAGTTATTCGACTCTTGCCGATTCACAGGGCAGTCTGTACAGACGTAGCATTCTCTGGAGGTTTTGCTTACCCTGTAAATCATTATGCTTATATTCTTAATTGTTTGGCACAGCTCCCAGGACATCAATTACATCTCTTCTGACTAATGCATATTTGTATCTCTTCACCCCTAGGGCTTCTAACCAATAAATGTCCTGGCATAAAGAGAAGGGCATGAAAATAATGCATTATAGGTGAGCAATACTCCATCAGAATACCTGAAAAATGTGCGCTGACTAACCTACCAAAAAACATGGTACCAGCCTCTTGCCTGTCCTTGATCTGCCTTGCTTCTCTGTCTTAACATCCAGAGAGTCAAGAGGATCACAATGAAGAGTGTGGAAGGCCTATTATAAACAAAAGCTAGAAAAAAATATTCAACCTAAGTCACACAAGTTGGTAGCATGGGCTACTGATTTACACATACCTGCTGCCTACAACACACCTAAGCTCTTGCCACAATGGGCCAGATCTCCCTGAAGTATTCTCATGCCTAACCCAGGAAAGCAAACTTGTTAGCAGTGGGCCCTCCACAACAGCAGACGAGATTGTGTTAAAGAAAAAAGATGGGCAAGAAAATATCTGTGCTACCTGTATCACTGCTTTAAGTTTGCTCCCAAGAGGCAGATCTGAGGAAGGAGAAATTGTTTATTGCAGGTTTGCAGAAAGCTGGGGTTTCAGTGGACTCCCAACAAATCAAGCACACCTTCCTTGTAATACAGGGCTTCTTTCATACACTAGAAGTGCAAACTTATCTTATTTCCCAGGTACACCGCTATTACCATCTAAATGCTTGTTTGGTGAATCCTTTTGTGAGAAGGGGGGTTGTTCCTAATAAGCTCAATTATTCATTGTTCTCTGGGTACCTGTGACACCCACTCCCTGTGGCTACACACAGCACCCCAAGGGTATTGAAGATTAATTACTATGATATATATAATAATATATAAATAAAATTTGTGTAATATAATAGTATAATAATATTAACATCATAAATAGCATATCTAGTGAATATATAAATGTGTATCTTATATAAAGAAAAATACATAATAACATAAACATTTAAGATAAATATAACTACTATATACAAGCTTAACTACTCATTATTCTTGCTAGAGATGATACCCATCTGCTGTGGCTACAGACATTCACATCAAGACAAGCTCAAAAAGAACCCCTCTCCACCAGCCATGCTGGCCTGTCCTTTCTGGCATCAGCTAAAACCCCACTGGACTGAGACCTGTTCTAGAAGATTCAGAAAAAGTGCCTAGTCTCTATCCCTTGGGAATCTCTGAGCAAGGTTCTTCCAGCCATCTGACCATGGTATTGAAGCAGCAGCAGGAAAACACTGGAGAAAAGAGAGAGTTCTTTTTTTGCAGAAACAGTGCTCTTTTTAAGCCATTCCCATGGCTGCTTCCCAGGGCTGCAACCACTCCCATGGCTCTGAGGAGAGTGCAGCATCAGAAAGGTAAAAGGAAATCAGCTCTGCAGCAAAAGACAGGAGAAAAAGCAAACACACGTACCAAAAAGAGACAGGCTTCAGCAATGAGGGCAGAGGGATGGAGGGCATTTGTGCAAATACAGATTACATGTGCAATTCATTTGAAGGCAGTGGCATTTTTATCACAAAGAAGAGTTTAATCAAAGTCTCGAGAGACCTGCCATAAAGGAAACCCTTGCCTTGCTGCCTTGGCTGTCTGAAAGAAACACCTGTTACACACAACAACAACAAAAAAAGAGAAAACACACAATAGGTATAGAAGGGAGGCCATGGTTCAAACAATGTGAATCAGAGAAGCATGGTTCTCTCTAAATGAAGGGCTAGAATCCTATCAAATGAACAGCTGGGGAAAGCATAATTCTTTATATTTGCAGGGAAGTTGCACAGATTATATGATGGCAATAAATACAATATACGTATCTGAGCTCTGCTTCCTAGGCACCAGAAAGGACAGGAACCTTCTAAGATATCCCTGAGTGGAAGAATAAACTTGCTTAAGCCCAGCTCCAGGAAAAAAGATAGCCAGCTTTCAAAAGAACACAATGGACAATTTTCCTCCCACGGGGCCTTTGCAAGAGTTTCTGCTAAGAGGATACTGAGCTCAAACAACCCTCACAAAAGAAGCAGAAAGCAAACTTGTGATTTCAACAAATCCACCTCAAATACACGGAGGGGAGGTGAAGAACACCTAAACCAGATGTATTTCTTTTCTAAATAAGAAGTGGGAATATTCTTCACATAGAATACAGAATTGTAAGTCAGCAAGTTGACTGCAAGTTCAATTTCTTTATTCTGATTTTACCAAAAAAGACAGAAATTCCTAAAAATACAAAGTAATACAAGGGAAGTAGACATAAACAACACCTTTAAACATGTAAAAAAGAATGCAAAAATTCTTGAAAAATAACTGTGGAAATCTGCCTTTTGTCTCAAGCAAAGAAGAAACACAAGAAATAGAGTATAATTGTAATTCCAGCCACTGGAATATATCTGCTCTCTAAAACTTTGCTTCCTAACACAATGGCAAAGAAACTCCTGGATCTAGCATGTCTCTGAGAAGCTATCTGACACAGGGAACCCTTACGCTGTCAACTGGGTTCTGTGAAAAAAGAGAGACAACCTTTATTGGAGTGTCTACAATCATAGAGCCATCTGAAGAATCACAGAAGGGAAAAAGAAGGAAGCTTGAAAGTTTTTTTTCCTTAAAGTTTTTGAATTTCAAATAACTTGAGACCTTTTCTCCTTACTTTGTATCTCCAGGGTGCATGCATCTGTCTGTCTGCATCACAGGGAAAGACTGCAATCATCAGTGTCTTGATCTAAAGTAAGGATTCACTCTATTTGCTGTGGTTCCAGCTGAAGCGAAACTGTCATCAGGGCTGAAAAATTCATAGAATCATAGCCTTGAATTCATAAAGCCTTGAACACCGAAAATCAGCTATAATTTGGCAAGCGTTAATAACCTGTGGCTTCCACATGTAAAACATCCTTATTCCTTCCTCACTGAATCCTTTAGAGATATTAAAATTGACAGCCAGAAAAGAAAACATGTTTGTAATTGGTATCTGGATCAGGCATTCCAAACCCATGCATGAAAACATTATGTCTATGGATGTATAAGGCAGCTTACTTCTGTGTATAAGGTGAGAAAGTAATCAATCAGCTTGTATAATACAAGAAATACGTAATAGGAAAAAAATCTTCACTATTTTGGTGGAGAGTAAAATACAAAGCAGGAAGAAGAAAGGAAACAAGACACAAAGAGAGAGGCTTCCTAGTACAGGCTCCCATCCACCACAGCCAAAGTGTTGTCTTCCCCTGCTAGCTTAGGAGAACACAGCATTTCTTCTGTAGCTCAAGTGGTACTTCTCCCATGCTGACATTTCAGGGTTCGAGCTGTGGTGACAATACATTGTAAGTGGTTGGTGTATCTCTATTATATCCTTTTTTGGCCATTAAAACCACATAGAAACACAGTTAATGCTACTTTGGATGAAAATTAAAGAATGACAGAATTAAGGCTGTCAAGATAATTTTAACTTTCCCTCTTGTGAGTACAGTATACAATTAAGTTATCACATAATTCTACACCCCAGGATACCATTTTTTATTTAACATGTATGACAGAGATACATAGAAATAAAACAAAGATACCTATTTAACCTAATTCTGGCACTTGTAACTTTGAAATGCCTTACTTCATGACTTAACTCATGTACTTCTTTGTGTGCAATTTTCACAGCATACAAAAGTATAGAAATCTCTTCATCACTTCTTTCCAAATCCATTTAAAATTGTTATCTATAAACAATTTCGTTGAAACTATCCAAGTTTCAACTTGAAAATACTTTGCTGAACACCACCACTATCTTCTTTCAAAGAAGTCAAATGTGATAATAACTATTTTGTAACACATAAGATTTTAGTTTCCTCCTTGTGTTAAGTATTTATAAAGTCCAAGTACTGTGAATTAAATTTGTCCCATTAAATTACTGTTATTACCTTTCATAGAAGTCTTCATTTTAGTTTGTATACCTTTACTATGATTATTTTGGAACTTCAAATCTTTTGTTTAACTTCTAAATACAAGAAACTCTGACATACACTTCTTAGCCTCTTCAAAGCATATTTCAAACAAAGTTGAAACAAAATCTAAAATGGTTCCTTACAATCATTTATCCAATGCACATTTCTTATGTGAAAGTTGAACGTAAATACTATGCGCAAAACACAGACAGCTGGCATGAGATCTGTAACATTCTAGTTCATCTTTGCTCAACAGACACTTTCATGAGACAACTGTACCTTTCCCTCTCTTCCTTCAGGCTTCTAAGTCAGGCTTTGCTCACATTACCACTTCTATCACCATCCTTCAAGTGACTGAACTGTTTTTTTCTTCTTACAAATACCAAGCGTAAGTATTGCCCTCCACTTTCATTTATACAATACAATTCAGCGGCAGATAACTGATAGAAAGTGGAAAACCAAGACACACACACACAAAAAAACAACACCCAAACCAAAAACCAACCACATTTTCTCTGGCCCCTTGCGTGCTATTGCCACCAATGATTTCATCTTGTCTTCTAAGCTATGCAGGGTAAGGCATCATCAGCTTTAGGATGCCAGATGTCTGAGGAAAATCCAAGGTGGTGAAGACAGTGGTGTTGATTCAGTAGGTGGAACCATACTTTTCCCTCTGAATCATTTTAAGCCATTATTCCAGCAAAGAGCTTGAAGTACTCCGTTTTGAATAAGCCATCAAAATGAAGTCGTGATCAATAAACATGGCAAGAGATGAATCAGAAAAGCAAGTCATTGCCAGAAGAAACTGAATGATCCTCAAATTTTCCCCTCTTAAAAACACAGGTATGGGGGCTGATCGCAAGTTTGGAACACCAAGCATAAGCTGTCTCTCATGTATAAGCTGCTTTAGAAAAGCAACCATTTTAGATAGAACAAGCTGGGCAGAACTAGATGTCAAGATGCAGTGCTTAGAATAGTAACAAAAGATAATGAATGGCCTTTACACATGAATACTCCTAATTTAGCTAGGACAAAAGGTGCAAATCTGGCAGCAGTCATGAGAATGCTTTTTGTTGAAGTACTACTTATGGACACAGGTCAATGCTATATATTTCCTTACCAAATTCCAGTTTGGGAAGCACTACTTGCTTATACCACCATGTTCTCTCATTTCACATGAAAAGCCACATCCCACCTCAGCTCTGAGTGTGACATGTGCTATTGATTCTACTCAATGTTTGCAGGAATGGCTTTAAAAGCTTTAATTCTATGATGCTTGCTAAGGCAGGTTGAAATATTACCACCTCCAGTGGGCCAATCAAACCTTACATTGGCTGCTACTGCTGTCATTACAGAGTAAGTACAAGAAAATGTACGTTCACACCTCAGCTCCAGCAGGTCAATATATCCTATCACTAAACAGTACTATGAACAAACACATAAAAAAAAAAACTTCTTCTTCTATTCATGCATCAATATGTATCAATAAAAAGCACATGAACTGCTAAATAACCCTAATTTTGATTTTCATTAACACAAGGCAATCCCAAACACATTCCATAATGCCGGAGAGGAAATAAATGACATCACAATTTGGCTTAAAGTTTAATTCTCTTTGGGATGTTTCAGGATGTCATGCTGTCAAAATAAATACTGCTTGGCCAACAGGGGTGAAAGCGCCCAATTTAAAGGAATCACCAGAATGATATGCGGTTGCAAATTTTCAAATTTAGGTTTGTTCTGGGGGGTGAAGTCCTAGAATAAATGCTCTCAAATTATGCAGCTACCTGAGTCATTTTCCAACTGGTGACCCTTATAATGATGTTCTCGTTTTCAGAGCCAATGTGATGCTACACAGTGATTTGTCTGTTAAATTGAATCTTTGCCTCTAGATAGATAGATAGATATAAAGTTTATTTTGAAATGTCTCCTAGTGCCTCTGAGTCTGACTGATGTGAGATGTTATTTTGAACATGCCAAAGCATCTGAACGGCTCCAGTCCTTTCTTTTCAGCGTGCATTCCTTGATAAGTGGCAAAGCTTCCCACTTATCAGTCACTCAAAGTGACTGTGGCTGTCAGTTGTGTACAAAGCGCAATCAGTTTGGAAGCAGAGACACCAGCATTTTTCTTCTCAGCTTGAAGCAAACACGTTTTGACTGCTAGTCATTCAATTTTAAAGCATCTTCAATTAGGGGCGGATGAAGATATAAAGAAAACACATCCTAAACACCTCCGCCAGCCAGCAGTAAAAAATTTATTGTTATCTCCTGCTTTACCTTACTGCAGAGGCAGCAGCAACAGCCTTTTTTGGCTGCACGACAAAACTGCTCATGACTACACATACTCCACATGGACAAGATTTCAGCCATAAAGTGCTCACGTTCATCTTCCTGAGCCACTTAAACAAACTATCCTGGTACTGTCTACTCCTGCACCTCTGTTGCCTGTTGTGTAAATGCCTCCACAGGTACACAAATGTGAACATAACTCTCATGAACACACCACCCCATGTGTTTTGAACATAGACATTCACAAAACTATGTATTCATGCTTTCCAGACAATAAAGCATTGACCAAAACCGTTAAAAAGACTGTGGAAATAACAAGGAGGGAAAAGAAAAGGCAGGATGGAAGAAGAGAGGAGCAGCTGCATACGGAAGATTGCTCAGTCCTGCCACACCAGGGAGTGGAAGAAATTGATAAAAGTTGCAGGGTGCTTCAAAGAGACACTGAAATTGGAGAGGGGAACCAGAAACAAAAAAGAAAAAAAAGCTCTGGAAAGAGAGGTGTCTGAGAGAACACTTGCTGAGGGGAGAGACCAAGATGAGGCCTTGTAGTACAAAGCTGCCAGCTGTGATGACTGTATTTCACTGCTGGCATTTTTCTTACAATCCTATCTGCTGGATTATTTTGGATGTTTCAGTGTTCTCTTTTGGTTTTTTATTAAAAATAAGTTTCTGTCTCTCCCTTGTGATTGTGTGTGAGGACTGGAAAATAGGAACATTGAAACCTCTCGGTAACAAAAAGGAAATTAAGAATCAATGCTAAAATTGTCAGAAAGAAGTCAAGATGTTCAAAACAGTCTCGTAAGTTTGGAACATTTGGACTGGTATCACTGGAGAAAGCATCATTATCAGCAAGAGCTGTTGCAATCATGTAGCTCAGCACAGGCAAAAATAAGCTGATTTATCTGATGAAAACAGCCCTTGCAAACTCAATAAAATCAAGCTGTACAAATCCTAAGCAGATTCTCCTTGCCTGGATTGGTGCAACTACACAAGTCTGGAAACTTGGGTTGAATGAGAGTGTAGGAAAGGCCCAAGACCAAATTCTCTGTTGATGCTTGCTCTACAGGTAATGTTTGGAAGTAAAAGCGTGGTACACATTGATGCAAAATGTTGCTCTGCACAGAAATAAGTATAGATAGACACCTCTGCAATTCTTTTACATAACTTCTATGGTAATGGAAGGAAGTGAAGGCCCATAGGTTACTCTAAAGTACATGCATAATATCCTTCAACCAAACAGACATGTTGTTTAGTGAACTTGAGAGGCCAGCAAGCAATTAGCACATTCTGACTGCTAGCCTAGATTTTTTTCTTTTCACTCCTCCCTTTTCCAATTTCCTCCTCCAACTATGTCTTTTTTCTTTCTGTGTGTGTCTGTGTTTTAAACAATTGATTTCCCAGGGGCTTCTTCCTGCTCAAGGGACAGGCAAGTTATTCTGATAACTGATAGGACATCAGCTGCAGAGCTTTTGTGAGAAACAATTGTTTAGCCTCTTTGCCGGCAACCTCAGTTGTTTGGGAAGAGGTTGCAAAGTCATGGGAAAGGCTGAAGTGTGACTCCTCCCTGGGCCTGTCTCACTGAATTCAGTATGCCCATGTTTATAAGTTGCAGGAAAACAGCTGCTCCTGACACATGATGAATTTGGACAAAATGTCCCAAATCTATAAGCCTCTTTGGTTTGACCGTGCAGTCCCAGCTTGTCATATCCACACTGGCAGAAAAACAAAACAAAAAACAAACAGTCTCAGTGGAGGGAGCCTGTCCTGAAAACATTTTGGAGAGTGAGAAGGAAGATACTTTCTCATACTTTGCTACTGAAGAATGGTTTCATTAAACTCCCACTAATATGAATAAGAGCCTTTTCACTATGTTCAGTGGGAACTGGATCAGGCCCTCACTTCAACAACTTTAATGTCCACCAAAGAAACCTTTTGTCCTTACCTCTCTCTGATATGCAAAGAGGGCTCTAATTGCAGAACAACTAATACTGTTCTGCCCAGCAATGGCTTGCAATGGCGTCATAGGACTATGAAGCACTGCGCTGATGCCACTGACTTCTTAAGGTACATGGTAACACAGAAGCGACAGACATTACTAATCTGTAACCAAGCACTTTTGTAGTGGTTGTTCATTTTTGTAACTCAAGTGATACATTCATCATCTACAGCCCTATAAATCCTCCTAGAGAACTCTGGGTTACAGGCAGGCAGGAAGCTGAGGACCAGGAAAGGAACTTCACAAGTCCTTGTGACTGCATCAAGGAGATACCGCAGGGCAAGGATAAAGGGGAAGGATCTCTATCCTCCTTATTACACAAAGTACTACTTATTTTACAAAGGCACAAAGTACTCAAGTGTCGAGCTCACCTAGTGGCCTGCTGGAGTTTGCTTTGAAGCAGGAGACAGAAAATGAAAGCATAAACTGTGTTGGAAGTATAACTTGAAAGTGCAAGCTTTTGGGGGGAAGGAACAACTCTTTACATTTCTATATGTACTGTCAGACAATCAGTGTGTTCTTACAGAAAGGCAAACAGGTATATTTTACAGCTAAACTTCATCTGAAATCTCAATATTTTCAAGACAATACTAACAGGCCCAAATGTCACCACTCAGCCTGTTCTGAATAACAGATGATTGCTCACCTGACGAGTTCAAAAGCAGCAACAACTCTAAACAACAATTGTCACCATATTTAACTAGGTGGATATAATGTATGAAAAGCAAAGCACTCTGGAAGCAGGTCTCTTTACCAGGGTTTCAGAAGGCTGGAATCGACCCAGAGCTTCTTGGTGCTTGGAAAGTTTTGACAATAACAACTGTGTCATTTCAGAACTTTGCACGTTAAGCTTAAGAAATATTTTTCTGAACTTCTGTGTAACTCTGAAACCAAATCCTTCTTTCCTCCCCCAAAAGTATAGCTAGATTTAGAAAAACAGATCTGGCTACAAAAAGGGACTAACCATCCTGCAGGAAATTCCAAGTGTTCAAGATTTTATTACATTTTGAACTGGAACAACACATTAAACCTCAGAATTTAATGAGAATGGGAATATTCTGATTTGGGAACATAGTAGCACATCCAGGCCTCTCCATCTACCAACACAACTCACGAGGAAAGGGACACAGCCAGATGACAGCAGGTGGGGAGGACAGAAATCTGGATCCAGACTCACAAGGGAAAGCCTTATTTGGAGCTGGGAGGATACCCAGGGCAGCTAAAGGATTCAGGCAAACCAGGAAACCTGCAGGCCCAAGAGGCATGGAGTCTGAAGGGTCCAACAAGCTGCTAAAGGTCTGCAAAGCTTGAGGCCATGGTAAACTTTTTGGCTGGGAGAAGGGCCTCCTAGAACACCTGCCAGGTACCACCAGCCTCTGAAACTACCTGCACCAGGTAGAAGTCATATCCCACTGGGCAGGCAGAGCAGGCTGGAGGCACACACCTTTCTTGCTCTGCACCAGAATTTAGCCAGGATCCTCTCGTTCTTCAGAGGTCCAAGCTTTCTGACAGAAATCCTGTTAGAACATCTGCTGACAAGTCTCTAGCTCTGAAGTAAAGAGAAACCCCTCTATTAAAACACATGGAGTCATAAAGTAGTTGCTGTTGAACAGGAATTACTCCAAATTTCAGACAACACTCAGTTCTCAGGCTAAGTATGCCACCCCAAAATGAATATGAATTAGTGACCAAAGAACTGGAAGTATTAAACTAAAAAGTCAAACAAAACTGTCATCCAAATGTTACAGGCATTAGGAGTAAAGCAGCACTGCTGCTTCTTGCTGCTTTGAGATCTTAGTTTAAATTATTGGCAACCTGAAGTGTTCCAAGATCTTGAGCTGGGCTCTCCAAAAAAAAAATTGACTAAAAATCAGCACAGTTTAAAAAACATTTGGCCTCCGTTTTGTTTGCCTTCTAATTTTGGAACTTGTAGTGCTCATGGTTTCAAATTTTGCCTAGAAATTTGAGAGCTGAAAGTTTACATTTTGAAGAAATGAAAGCTGGCATTTTTGTCATCACATGACTCCAAGAGCTGGACTTGAGGGAAAACCATAAAACATTGTCAGCCTTTCTACGAAACTTTGAGATTAGCGGCATCAGTTTTACCACAATTTAGGCTGTAAAGTTGACCTATTTTATCAACACTACCCTACTGAATGCGAATTGCTTTATGAATTTTAACAATCATATTAAATTTTAAATATAGTTCAATTAAAGTGACATTCATCACTAAGCTTCAAAGTAAACTATTAAGTTGTCAGCCTGGACTAGACTTTTTCTGTGAGCAACTAGAAAGTGTAAACTGTACCAGCCCAAAAAAGTTTGCATCCCAGAGACACCACTAAAGGCAGAATAATACCAAGCACACCCATTGCCTCTTTGAGGGACTGGCTCAGCATCATGAAAAAGGAGCATCTCGCCTTCCAGTTTCTTTCACTATCTGCCCACCATCTACAGAGCCCCAGACTGCCATGTGCTTGAGCAAGGACACCAGGAAGCAGACTGTGTCCTCACAAAAGAAGACAAGGAGGTGACCATCAGAGTTCCCCTGTGGCCCTGACGGACAAAACTGGATTTAGTCCAAGAATTTGCTGAGCTGTACTTAGTGTCTGCATGCTCTTTCCTCAGCCTGTTCTACAACTGCAGACTGCTACAGAGCTGTTCTGAAACACAGCCTGAGACCTTCGGGGCTGTTGATGCACAAGAGCTGACAGAACACACATTCCAGTTACATTTCTAGTAAAACAGCAAGACTGATGTGTGCAGGGGAGAAGACTCCCAAATACTCACGAGGCAGAAACCATTAAAGCGAAAACCTTTTCAATACAAATATACATGAAGATTAAATAGAACAGAAAGCAGTGTGCATGGGAGGATGCATTCCAAAGTGATATAAAATTGGATGAGGGGTTGGGGGTGGGGGTTAGTTAATTAATCAGAAAAACTCAAACCTCTTCATAAATTAGGTCTAGAACATCCTGAAAAGCAGAAAAAAAAATATTATAAACATTTATCAAAACACGAAATCCTGTCTAGATCACATTTTAGCCTTTTGAGGTCATACAAATTCTTAATAAAACCTGGAAGTTTTCTCCAGGTTAGCACTATCTCTTTACTTAATTCTCTATATGAAGACAAGCTGTTTGTCTTCTGCATGAGCAACACCTCCTCCCAGTTAATTCAGAAGAGATGGACTTGAAAAAGACATAATGTCAATTAGAGACTCATGTGCCAAGTACATTTTTCTAAGCTTAAGTAGCTAACACATCTTTCTTCAGCATCACAGAAGTGGCTAGTTTAATTGAGCTGTAGTTACACTCAGCATCTGCAGTCCTCAAAGGAGGAGAGATGCTGCAGTTTCTCCCTGCTTACATATTGTACATGTTACTGGTGATTGTACGCTGCGGTACGGAGAGAGGGAACTGTTTCCAAGTTAGCACACTGAGAGAAAGGATTAATAAATCATGGGGTCAGTCAGGTTCTGCTTTTTTTTTAACCTTAGGGTATTATGTTTTCAAATACAATATTTCAATAGCTTTTTTCTGTGTAATAATTTATCTGGAATTATGGCAACTCTTACAAGCTTAGAAAAAATTGGCTCAAGTAAAACGAATCCTTTGTCATAAATAGGTTGTGTTCATAACTGCAGCCCGATCATTCAATTGCACATAAGTCAAACAGTTACCCAGACTCTGTAGCAATATTTCCCTGTCAATAAATCTAATGCTATTTAAAAACTCTAGGCCAATGTGACAGAAGCCTGTTAGATTAATTACAGCAAGGTCAGAATAGCTGAACTCACAGCTACATTCATGTCACAGTTTTGTTCCACCTACCATAATCTGATTGTAAACTCAGAGAGCGCTTTAAATATGGGTATGTTAGGGCGACTTCACTGTCTCCAGTTACATACAAAGGCAGATTTCTTCAAGAATTGTCTCTTCCCTCTGACAACAGCCAACTAAGCACACAACTGAGCAGAAATGTTTCGCTTTTTATTCACTGTCAATAAGGGGTGTTTTATTTTTAAATGTTTTCCCTATCAGTGACTTCACAGTAATTGGACTGCAACCAGGGTTCACGAGACTGCAAGACCATAGAGACCATGAACTGTCAAGAAGCAGACAGTATAATCAAAATTTTACTACAAACAGATCATCTCTGTGGGAATGAGAAGACAGTACTGTCTCTTTGCCTGTCCAATTCTTGACCTTTATCATGTGACCATCCAAAAGGAGGGTGCCCTAAATCTGATGGGGTTTGTGTGAAGTAGACCCTAGAGGTGAAATTCTGACCTCGGCAGGGTCAATATTTCATCCGAAATCCCTTGAGACAGATCTCCACATAATTTCTTAGGCTTGCAGCTTGTATCAGATGGTAGCTAGCTAACTTTCATTTACTACTGACTTAGGTCAAACTTGGACCAGGGATCAAGAGATGAAAGGCTCTATATCTCATTATCAATAATCAGT
This sequence comes from Florisuga fusca, assembly GCA_038090715.1. Lineage (NCBI taxonomy): Eukaryota > Metazoa > Chordata > Aves > Apodiformes > Trochilidae > Florisuga > Florisuga fusca. The sequence goes on from JAAWXA010000019.1 coordinate 13,060,903, forward strand.
GTTCTTCACTACCCTAAAAACGACATACTTCATTCTTATCTACAAGGCATTAAAACTTAAAAGGGTTGGGGTCAAGTTATGTTACTTCAATTTATTTTTATTCACTGCTTATAAAACAACTTCCTCTCTCACTGCAACAGCTAAACACTAAAAAAGTAAATACTTTCCTTGTAGACATTGTATTATTGTTATTCTTTTAAAATCTTATTAAATATATAGTAATAAAGAAAAATCCGTCCCACACAAAAATTTAAAGAAGAAAACAAAACAAAACGAAACAAAAAACAGAGGTCGAGGCCAAGCCAGACCTTACCAATCTCAAAATTATTTTCAGCACAGCACATCTAGTGCATAAGTTGTTTTATAACAGAAGGGTGGAACTTCCCCAGAAATTTTTCATAGTTGCACAAGTCCTGGTACTGACTGAACATCCTCCAAAATGACAGTCAGTTTTTCCTCTAGTGTGAAGCCGTACAACTCCTCTGATTTTTGCTGGAATTAAGTTTTCCTAGATGAGTTACCAATATGGCCCATAATTTTAGGCAACTAATTCTGAAACATTAAACTAGGCATTTTAGGCAACTAATTCTGAAACATTCTGAAACAGCTTTGGAAAGAAAATCCTGTTGTTACTGAGCAAACAGAACATAGCATCTTTTTCCACAGCAGCTTACAGTGCTTTATACATAAATGCATACATAAACAGCCAGAGATATTACTATGTTTCTAGGTACCTTTAAAATCTCTAACCACTCTTTTTTTATTCTATGAAAACTTCCATGGGCAAACTGATTTGCATAATATCCCAAATAGGGGAATGCATATATACAAATGGAAGAAAAGTAAAGAAATACAGTCAATGTCATGAAAAGAAACTTCTGAATACTTTAAGGAAAAAAGAGGTTAAATGAAGTTTACTGGTTACACTGGGTAAACAACAGTTTTCTACTGCTAGGAATAAACCTGCTGATACCTAGGACCTACACAGTTGTTCTGCTAAATCTAATCAGCCTTTAGGCCAGTTTCTCATTCAGACAATACTTCACCTTAAGCGTCAACAGTTTCAGGACTTGCAACACCTGGGACAGATGGAAGAAGAGGCACTTGCCTGCGGACCACTTAAGAAAACTGCTTCCACAAAACCTCAAAAATATTAGTTTTAGGAGAGACGTACTAATCCAACTCTTTCTGGCAACAGTTTTGCCACTCCTGATGTGCAGCTGAAGGAGGATTTGGTCTTGCAAACCATGGCTCACATGACCAGGCCCTCTCACATCTACCTCCTGATCCTACAGGAGCTGTGTTAATCACACAGGGCATTCCAGAAACTGACCTTTTTAATGAAAAATAACATCCTCATGTGTTTCTATAAATAAGATGTAAGCCACCTGCTGAGATTCTTAAAGAAATTATGACTATAATGGCTGGGGGTGTGAGGAAATGGAAAGAAAAGAGGTAACAGAGGCATGGATGGAGATGCGGTCTCTGACCTGGATCTGTTGCTGAAGAAGATTGATTTTGTGTTGCTGCTGCAGGAGCTGCTGCTGTTGTCTTGCAATCTGTGGAGAAATTGCACAGAAGAAACGTTAGATATGATCCAACATTCCTGGAACTGGTACATAGGAAACTTCCACCCTGCATTATTCTTTAAACTGCTCTATTATGCTACAAAACCTTCAAGGGTGGGTGGCTGCATCCTGAGCTTCTCCTGAAGCAAGAGGCTCATGTTCAGGAGCAAATCATAGTTAGTATTAGTGTGAAAAGAAACCGTATGGAAAATGATGTTCTGGCTATCAAGAGAAGGACTGACGCAAATATCTCTCCTCTCTCTCTCTGAAATGGCACTGCTAAAATCCTCAAAAAAGTGAGCACTCATTTGCTCCAGCTTGCTGGAGGAAGAACAATACTGGCAGAGAAACTGGAAAATAGTAGGTGAAGGCAGGAAAGACAAAAAAGTGTGATGGACAGTAATATTCTTTTTATGTTTGGCACCACCTATTCCAAAAAAAAGAAATCTGACAACCAGTAGGGAAGGTATTTGTGTGCATATTTCCTTGATGCAGAAACAAGACACAAAGAGGCTGGACTTGGTGTTTGGGAAAATAACTGACTTTTCAACGTGTCTATCAGCTGAAAGGAACTATGGGGGCAATGCAAGGCTACACAGCTCAAAACTGAAACCAGTTTATAGAAGTTGATGGCATTGTCGTAAGTCTCCTCTGAAAGTCTTGTGCATTTTCCATAAGGATTTCCATCCTCTCTCTCAATTGACTAAATGAAGGGGAATCTTAGCGTAGAAGCATTTAACATGAAGGAAAAAGCAGACAGTAATGGAACCAAACTAGAGCCATTATATACCTCAAACATAAAAAGTAAACTTGAAAAAGTTTAATTTGGTTCCTCACAAAAGCTTTGCTCTCACGAATAGCTAGTACAGCAGTGCAAACATCAGAAGGAGCATTGCTCTTCTCCTGTGGTATGTGTACACACCTCATGGTCAGACGAAAACTTACACATACTTACTAGGAGGAATTTTGTGCATTCTTCCCCTTAGGTATTTTCTTTCATTTCTACTATTAAACCATTAACATAAGAAACAGTCACTCTTAGCTAATTCCACATCTGAAAGATTAAATGTGCTCTTTCTACAGACCCTCTTTAAGCAACCAAAATATGTTTTATTAATATATTTTTTTGAAAATTCAGTTATTTAAATTTCTGTATAACACAGAATTACACACAATTTTTTAAATTAGAAGAAATCTGTGTTATCCTTATAATAATCCCGCAGGATTACCCACTAACATTTTGCATTCTCTTAATTTTCTTTTCACTTTCAGATGACTGAGACATCCTGTAGCAACAGGGCAAAGGAACACCTCCTGCATGATGTCTCCTGGTGGAAGAATTTTGCCAGTGCCACCTTCACACTTTCATCTCCCTTTTCCATGAGAACTACAATGTGATACAGGGCCTCTAGTTTTGCAGGTAAGTCACTTCAGTCACTTAAGTTCACATAATAGGTGTGAGGTGCAAATACACCAGATTTCATATTAAGTTTTTAAATTATAAAAAAATTGGAAAACCAAGGCTGACATGTCTGAAAATGCTAGCAGTGGTTTAAAACCTTAAGACTTGTTTGGTACAATACAAACATTGAAGTACGACTACTATAGCAGATTCCAAAGAATTCTGTGAGTTTCCTAAAATGTACATAGCGGCAAATGTGTGATATGAACTCAAAACTCATTTCAATCTGAAATAAAAGGTTGGGCAGACCAAAATGCTTACACATAAGAGATATTATGAAGAACTCCTGACAAAGGTTTAAATCAGATGTATACATTTTCTCTGCTCATGTTCAGGTACAAAAGTGGCCATTCATTTCTGTTAAAACATGCATGGTAAAAACATGGTAGAAATTTGGGTTCTTGCACAGAATATCATGCATTCATGTGTACATGTTGAAACTGTGCACGTGTGAAAATATGTTTGCATTTTAAGTGGAGGGCATATTTGCTCTCATGTGCAGTAGGAAAAAAGTCACACTTTTTCACTGGCTTTATATTATTCTCCCTCACTTTTTCGCACAGTTGGCAAAACCAACTATAATCCAAATGGCACATTTTGTTCCTTTTATTCAGCACCACTGAATTCAAGCAACACTAGAAGATTATTCAGGAGGGTGGAATTTGTATGCTTATTCACACTTGTTTAAAGAAAAAAAACAAACAACACTATTGGAAAAGAATACCTCATCATATGGAAGGTATGTCTTAAAAAAACAAAGAATGCTATTTTATATATTGCAAATCACAGCATTTTTTCAGTATGATTTTGTTCAAAATTAAATGAAAAACAATTCTGGCTGGAAAGTAAATTCGGGAAGTATCAATACTAAAAGATAAGCTACTGGAAAGTCCTCCCAGAAAATTATTTTAGCTGAAAGCCACTATACTAATCACTCACCTGTTCTTGCTGCTGCTTAGCCAGCTCCATTTGTTGGCGTTGTTTCTCGATCTGTGATGCAGCCAGTTTCTTCTGTTCATCATGAGCTGCTAGCAGCTGCTCTCGCAAACTGGTCAGCTGATTGATCATACCCATGAGCTGCCTTTCTTTCTCAGCAAGGCTTTCTGGAGTCCCTGGGTAACATATGGTTAAAAAAAAAAAAAAACGGCAAAGAGAAGAGAAAAAATTTAGAGCTAGCTACATTTTTATTATGCAGCTTCACTGTAGGCAAAGTTCTAGTAGAACCAGAAGCATATTGCAATATATGGCACATAACACCTGTTCCTCTACAGGAAAATAATAATAGGATAATAGAGGATAATTCTATACACAGGTTTCAATCTGCTGTGCCCCTTCACTATTTTCTTGTCCTTTGATCTATTTTCTGTTGCCTTCTTACCAGATTAATAGGGGGGCAAATACAGCTTGCTTTGAAAGAGTTTCAAATTTTAAACATTTTATAATTTGTGGGGATCAAAACTGACAACTCCAGTTTTGAGAGAGAATTACATTTTTGACAGAAACTTATGACAAGGACACATCACTTCTTTGACAGTAACAGAAACTGCAAGGTGTGTATTAACATCCCCCTATAATCAAGGGGAAGCAGAGAAGTCTCCTAGGTGCTGGGTACCTCTCTAACTCTCCATGCCCAGCTTTCTCATGGTTACTAGCTCAGCATACTACAGCTGTCAGGATATTGCTTACTCTATCATTTACAGCTGCCCTGATTAGGATGAAATGATATAGTATTTAAATTGTAACTACTATCGCTGTTGCTGCCAGCAATCAGTTTTTTTAATGGAAGAAGTCTTCCATAAACACATCAGAAGAATGGACTTAAACACAATGCAACGTCTCTCTTTTGAACTGTCATTAGATGGTTTTTATCCAACAGTTCAGGAACCACAGACAGAGGAACTGACTACCTCTCTCTCATAATCTGTAAAATTTCTCTTTCTACTCAGGAGGACAGTGGTTATAAGGGAAGGGAAGAAAAAATTCCAAGAAAAATCAAAAGCTATGAATCATACACTAAAACAAAAAAGAGCACTATTAGTATATCCAGTATCATTTGACTTTGAATTTAAAAGACCAGAAAATATGTGTATCAGCTAATCCACAAATATCTCCAATACTACCACACCCTCTCACATGAGTCAGTGCCTATGAAACTCCTGCTCAAAAAAGCTTTAGGAGAGGATTAAGGCTATCAGTGTCTGTGCCTCTGAAAATAGCCTGCTTTTGGGACAACTCTGCCACACAAACCTTTCTCAAACACAGGAAGCTTTCTTCTGCTGTTACTGTCAATGTCACCAGTGGTCTCCAAAAAAAGAAAAATTGGCGACTATACTAAACATGTTCCTAGCCAACTATCAGTCAGACATGGAAAAGAGCTACTGGTAATAGCTCATTTAGTCTACCCCCCTGCCAGTACAGGAATGTTCCCTACAATATATTTACTGCAGCTTTCTAGATGGGATTGAAATGTCTGAAATGGCGAATCATTTACTGCTTTCTTTGGAAGACTGTACCACAGCCTGAGAGGTGTCACTGCTAGGGCTCTTTGCTTGATAGTTAGTTTAATTTACATTCACTTAATTTCAACATTGTGCTCCCGAGCAACATCCTATTTGCTATGTTAGCCAAATCCAAGCCCTTAAATACATTTGTAGACAGCCATATACAAGTGGGGAAACACAAAGAACCAGCATTTTCATATAAAGGAAATGTAACTCAATTAACTTGTTATTAAGATACGAGAGATTTATGTGAATGTATTATCACCATGTAACAAAGAACCACAGCAGAGTATTCTTAGCTGTGGTCTCCAGAAAAATGTGTGGTACAAGCTGGAAACTTGAGAAACACACCGAAACACAAACCATGGGACTCCAAAAACAGTTCTGTTAAAATCTGCGAGAAAGAATGGAAGCCAGTGCTAAACTACTGACACTACTAAAGAAAATACTTTTAACTTAAGATTTTTATTTTAAACATGGGGAGTCAGAGGACTGCTACAAAAAATGCATTTGCCACCTGGCCATACAATTAATCTCAAGAGTGTATTGCCAATCTTCCATCCTTCATTTGTTTGTCCCTAGGAAAAAGGGTGCAGTTTCCAAGTGCCATAGAAGAACTTTTCTAGGAGGGAGCCCCTCTCTAGCCTTATCCACAACTAGCATTTCAGTTTACTGCAATGCTCATCTAATGAAGCCTGCCAGTGTACTGATACTGGCAGTGTAACACTATGGGCACACTGAAACATTTGGAAAATAACGATGTGAATTATTTATTTAGCAGATATGCTATTCCAAACTTGGTCAATGTGCACATGAGAGAGAGAGAGAGGGAGAAAGACTTACAGAGAGAAGGAGTACACAGGACTGGCTTAGTCCTAAAGTTAGGGCAAGTAAAAAGAAATCACTGTCAAATAAACTGTTTAACAAATACTCTGGCACACATCCAAGACATTCAGCCAGTCCTGGTTCATCAGTGTATTTCAAGCTACTACAGTAGTTTTCAGTTGGGAATCAAAAAGCACTTTGTAAAGTTAAATTAATCCCCACCACACCTTTAAAAGGTGGAAAAATGTTTCCATGTGTGTAAACTGACAGACAGAAGGGTCACAGAGTTAGCTGCCGACAGTGGCAGAGGGAGAAATGTTGCTACCCAGCCCTGTGCTGTAAAGCTCAGGTTGTGCTTCCCCCAGAGAGCAGAGCGCTCCGCATGCTGCTGCCCTGACCACCCCGCCACACAACTGCACAGCTGCCAGGCCACCACCTACCACAGCTTCTTCTCTCATCTAATTTACCTAGAGAGGAGCAAAAAACTTCCTCGGGAAAGCAACAGCTTTGCTTGAGTTGCAGGAAGGGAAGTCCAGATGAACTAAGAGCAAGCAGTGACAGCACTGAAGTGACAGAGCAAACACTGGGGATGCTGGCACACGGCAGCTGTGGACAAGCCCACTGAACTCAATCTCTTCACTATTGTTCAGTTTTTAAAGAAATTTCGAGATGCCCCAGAGGGTGCATTATGCATGAACTTAGTAATTAAAACACATTATTCCTTTGGTTTATAAACTGGAGTGGAAGTAGCCTGTCAAAAGGCAGCCTTCTTGCATTGTATTTCTTCTGCTATTTCAGTTTTCTAATAAACCAAATGGGAGAAATTTGTCACTACCAATTAAAAAAAAATATATTTTTTGCTAGAGAACACTTACTAGAAAACATGACTTAGTAGGCACTATATTTTCATGTGATTAGCCCATCCTTCCAATAATTTCAATAATACTGAACTATAATTTCAATTCTCTAAGGTATCATTCCTTGCAAATTAAGTACTTGGATAGCCAGACTTTCAAGTGACCTTCAAAAAACAGAGGCAAGAGAGATCAGATGTGTGGGTCTAGTGGGAGACTTGTGAGTTTGGGGGTAGATTTCCCCTTGCCTTAGCCACAGAACCATGTAAGTCCCACTGATGATGAATCACAGATAGTCTTGAAGGGGTTTTTAGGTTTCTTGCAGACAACTGGCTTATAGAAGTGTGAAAATTAAAGTACTTGAATCAGACTGTTTTGATCATAATGTTAAGTGTTTGTATTTAGTTTTTTCAGTATTTTTTTCACCCTTATTACCTAAGACACCTTTTCTATCATTTCTTTTGTAAAAATGGCCAACAAAACTGCCATTTCACAGATGCCATTCATAAATTACTTATTTTGCATAGCAAATGAAGGTCAAATGACACTTGGTGTTATTTATGGAATGGTGAGCTGAGGGCAACAGCTTGGTCACTACTCAAGTATATTCAGTGATAGAACTTTTTTCCAGTATCTTAAAATGCACAGCAGAGTTAGAGCACCAGTTACCATTTCTTTAACCCTCCCTAGATGCTGCAGATCATGGGTAGGCAAGGATGATGGAATTCTGTCCTATCACCACTATCTTCTCTCTGCTAACCTGCATGAGACACAAACTTTTAGCATCATGTGAAGGGTCTTGGCAGCTTCAGGATTTCCAGTTTAAGAATTCTTTTGCTTACAAGGCAAAACAAGTTAGCATTTTAACTAACACCAACCATATAAAGACAGTTGCTTAAATCACGCTACTTGGGAATAAATGAAGTACCCCTGCAGATTGCTAAGAACCCAGGAGGTGGTGTGAAACCTCAGCAAGGAAAAGCCACCAGCCCCAGTGGCTACCTGCAGCTGCTTTGTTATCAAGCTCAGAGCTGCTCCAAGTAGCACAGTGTTGGGAATGGTTCTGGAGATGGCCTATGCCCTCCACACAGTATCTTCATAGCTGCAGTGCTTTTGCTCTAGCCATGCAGTGTGGCTGGGAGAAAAAAACAAGTGTTCACCATTGCTGTGTACAACTTGACAGCAAGATACTTCACACAGGTATTGAGTGAGGAGGAAAAGGAGAGTGGCTTACATCAATGACTGCCTCAAAATTCATTCTTAATTACTGTCAGATCCACAACAAATAGATGTTGTACATTTTATATTTAACAAAGCTTTTAACCACTAGACCACCCGCCTTTCAGGAGACTGCTGTAGCTGCTCATACTTTTCTCTCTGTATGCTATCACTGCAATAGCAAAATGTGGATTTTTCATAATAACAACTCCAGCAAGACAGCACTGATGTATACACTATGGGTTAACACAGTGAATGGCCCAAGAAAAGATGCTTTCCAGATGCATCATCTTATTCTCTATCATCACCAAAAAGAGATTCAGAAAGGAAAAAAAAAAACAAAACAACAAAAAAACCATATTTGTGGATGCAACACCCACAGCAGATGGCAATAAAAGAAGACTCAAATTAGTGGCATTCTGTATCGCCAAACCTAAACTTCATCTCAAATCAACACTACCCATAATAGTGTTTAAGTAGTAAAAGAAATTTACTCAAATGTGAAATAAACTATTACACATTCTTAGTTCTGATTCACAGTCTCAGACTGGCAGTGACAGTAACATTTTAATAAACATTAGAATGAAGACACCAATATGACCAAATGACACACACAAAGTGAGAAAATGAACAGGAGAAACCTTGGCATATCCACCCAAAACAGAACCAAAGCAAAAAAAAAAAAAAAAAAAAAAAAAAAGAAATACTTTATTATAATTTATTAGACAGAATGAGAATGCAAATAAGAAATTAGGAAAGCCAATATTTTCTTCAACAGGCATTTTAAGCTTTTGCTGCGAATGCTCAAGCACTGGGAATGTCTGCTCGCAGCCAGCCTACAGATCTGCTCGCAGCCTCGCAGCACCTGGTATATTCTGTGAGGGACAGAGATGTGGCAAGGATTCCCTCCATCCCTCTGACACGTCTCAGTTCAATGCTGGGATTGTTATCAATCATGGTGCTCGCACACACATCTACACACACCCAAACAGACAGTGAAATTTATCCCCCGAGTCAGTTTACTATCAAAGTAATTACGTAAATAGCTTTTGAACTGTCAGCATCTGTCTTTCAAAGAAAAATCAAAGAAAACAATGTGCAAGCACAAAGCCTGGAAGACACTATAATATTGTATTATGTTCATATTATCTATGGTTATAAAAGAAAAAAAAAAATCCTCCTGTATCTAAAAAGCTTTGTAGAGAAAAAAGAAACAAACCACTACATGGAAATAAGAATATTTTGAAGTACTATGTATTCAAATTATGTTACATGTATAACAATAATTAGAGCATGCGGTGTAGAGAATTTTTTAATTTCAAAGCATTAGCTAACTGATCTTAAAGACTGTGAGAAGGCAGAAAGGTAGTGGTATGTGTTATTTTTATACATGAGAAAACTGAGGAATGAAGTTTTTAGCAATTCACTTAGAATCATTCTTAACTTTATGTGCCGTAAGCCCTCTTGTTGCTGGTCTCACTGAAGTCACCAGCAGAACTGCATCAGTAAGGCCAAGAATTTCCCCACTGACTCTAAAAGGGATAACTTATATAAATTATGGAATCTTTGCTTGAGTTGCTTTGATACCAGGCATGATGACCTGCTATGAATGAAGCAATCACTGATGCCATCCAACTAAGGCAGCTAAAGAACCATGCCACAGCACAGCTGATGTGTAACTTTGTTCTGATGTAACATCAGTGCAGTGAAGAACACAACTACATCACATGCACCCGCTAAAAACTGAGTCATCTCCAAGCATTTCCTGTAATGTGCTTTTTTTCAATTCTATTGTTAAGCTAGGGACATAAGAGTTGCAATATAAAACCAAAATGAGCCAAGAAGGAGGTTTTTCAAACTAAATAGCCTATTAACTAAGCTGTGTTCGGAAGAATTAAACTCCTACAAGCTCACATTATTATATACAAAGAATAAATAAAGTACCAGAAGTCTATAAAATAAATATCTGTTCTCGAGGGGTTTATTCCAGTATCTTTTCTTGAGTTTAATTCTCATCCCTTTGTCAACTATTTTTCTTTCTTCATTCCTCACCCTGGTTTTAACTTCACTCTGAAACGTTTGAAATCCAAACTCAGTATTATTCTGCTCAGTAAGGAAATGTGGAAAGTCAAACAGAGAGGCCACCTACTCATCTTCTACGTAAAAGCAAACTAATCTTTGCCATGCTACTTCTAAAAAAAAAAAAAAAATTATTTAAAACCTGATAATAATTCTAAAGAGGTGTATTCTCCCCTCGCTGCACAGACAGCCACGCTGCTGACGTCACCCCAAGTTGTATATGTGAGGCAATGGGGAGCTGATGTTGCAGGCCTTCAGGAAACCTACCCTGAGCAACAGATCTAACTGGCTGAGGTAAGTTCAGAATTTAAACTCTCCTTTCCTCTGTCTTTGATGTCTACGACCAAGCAGTGAGTATATACTTTAAATTATATACTTGCCACTATGTGTTTGTGGGTGGATGTGGGCATGGGCTTGCACATGTGCAAACTCCCTCAATGCTTCCCTAATCAATACTTCAGAGAGTGTTTTATTATGGACTTGCACACAGCTTTTCAGGACGGTAAATCTTGGAGCTGCCAGGATTTAAACATCTAAAACCACGGCATTTTTCATCAAGCATTTAAGCCAACTTTACTACACAATGACTGCCATCATTTACAACTACCTACCTTGCTAAATTAAATTACTTCATCTGATTGATATGGGAAGTCAGTGTTACAGAAGAAACCTTTCTGACTGCTTTATACTCAACAAACCACAGCCACCAGAAAAAGAAACAAGACCAGAACTCAGACTGAGTTCTGTACATATCTGTACATAATCTCTATGTCTCTACATAGAGATTTATGTAATGAATCTTCTGTTTGACAAATAAAAGTCCTTTTCAGAACAGCAAGCTAGAAGGAAGTTACTTATTTCAGAACACAGACGGTCTTAATCTTTTAGATGTCAGTGGAAGGCTTTGCAAAATTAATAAAAACAAATGATGAACAATTACCATCTTTTGCCATTACTACCCTCTAGAATTAATATTCTGTGGGGACAAAAACTTAGCCGTCTGCTCTGTAACAGACCAGCAAAGTGCTATTTCGCAATGCTGGAAAGAAGTTGTCAGTGAGTATTCTTTATTTGCTGTCAGAAAAAGTTTTGGTACAGTAGACTGCAAACAAAGCTTGGTATTCAACCAGGTTAGTAACTTATTGTCAAGGTTACAAAAGGAATAGACAACATTTGTATTGAGACTATTTCTCAGAGGCTGTTCATTTTTACTGTCTAGACAACAAGCTAGAACTCAGATAGAGAAATAGCATTTGCTGCTGGAATTTTAGGCAGCAGCAGGAAAAAGTATGTATGTGTATGTATATTTGCTTTGTTTTGACAAATTGGTAATTGTAGCTCAGCAGCATTTGTCTCTATCAGCATGTATTTCAGGTAATTTTAGCACAAAGAAGAACTGGTTTTGGTCCCCTTTTGTCATCCAGCCCTCCGGATAATTTTTTAAATATAGTGGTTTGGCCTCCAAATGTTCAAACAAAATAAAGCCATTGGCATTTGCTACTTCAAATGCTTCAATTTTATTCTGTTTTCTCTAATAATAATCACTTCTTAAAAATAAAATCTGCATTCGATTTAAACAGTACCTGGTTTTTTTCTGATCAAATGAAGTGCCTTTACATAAAAAATATAAATCTGGAACAGCCTGAATTTGCTGCTTTGTCACAAATTCACACTTTTTTGCATTTTAGATGCTTTAAAAAAGATTCCTCCAACCCTTCTTCCACAGCTACTACCCTCGACTAACCTCCTGCTCTAGGGTCAAGTAGAAGCAGCTCCATCCCGTCACAATCTCCATTTCAGGTTTTCATTTGGCCTGAAAGAAGTTCTGCGTTGGTGTGCCTCAGTTGGCACTGTCTACTGCTCTGCAGCCAGAGAGTATCATATTGCTTTGTGATCAACCTCCACTATTTCGGCAGCTGCCAAATTTCCTCTCAAAATGTAGGTTCCCCTGTGTGCCACTGGGCAGGTTCCCCCTCCCCCCTCAGCACTTTTGAAATATTAACAAAGGGCTAAATCCCACTCCCAGCAATTTGCTACTATTAAACACCCCCCCAAAAAATAAAGACGCAGAAGAAGATATTAGGTAGGTTGCAATAAATATTGAATTTATCACAGTTAAAAGCCAACAACCAGATATCTTACCTCTTTCACTTATGACTCTCTCACCCTCCTTCTCTCCCCACTCCAAAGAAATTACTATCCACACAAAAAAATAATGCAAAACATCCAGATCTGACAGAAGTTTGCAAACATTTTTCAACTATCAATTTGCAAATGCAAAATTCACAAGCTCCTAAGAAAAGTGAGCAGCTTTCATACATCTCCTGGGGATCTCTGCTTTATTAGTCAAAGATTTAAACCCAGTGTATTCCCCATGAATAATCTCTCTTCCCTTCCCCCTCCTTCCTCCTGTCCACATCTAAACGCAGAATTCCCAGCTTCCCTGTCTCCGGTTTACAGATTATGTGATCCAAAGTGTCACTCACTGGATTACTGCACATAACCTGAGCACCACCCGAAGCTTAGTTGTCTTCAACTTGTCCAGCATTACTTAAAAGGAATTATCCGAACAATCCATATACCGAATCTGCATAGCCCACTTATCTCAAGATTCTGTGTGTCACCTACCAGCTTATCCATTTTAATCCATACATTGAATCTACATAACATATGTCTTTAATTCATAGGCTCTGATGAGCTATAGTATCACTGAGTGGATTATTTCTCTTTATCCATTATTGGCAGTTGTAAGATTGTTCACTGCATACGCTCTCATGCCCCATCTCCTCAGCATATAAGCAAGATTAGAGTCTTCAGCAAACACAGCTCTATCACCCATCAAACACAGCTTGATGTAATAATACCTGCACTGATACTTCACGTAACCTGGAACCCAGTTCCTCATACAAAGCAAATGTCTGTGCTATTATGCACTAAAGATTAGGACTGGTAGGCTAATCTGGCCTTCAGTTACAGTCACAAATCTGTGATTACTCCAGGACCATCTTTAGAGTCACCTAGATTTCAGTGGCTACAACGAAGAGTTGATTTTACAGTAATGATGATCCCTTTCACAGGAAGGGTGTAAAACTCTTCACTCGAGTTGTTTAGGACCTGACCTGTACAACAGAGAAGGATTTTCAAACAACAACAACAAAAAATCAGGTTCAGGCTTGCCCGGTCTTTCTTGAGAGACCCGAGCACAATGACTGTCAACAATGCCTTCACTTCAACAGAAAACCAACTCGAACAGATTAGAAACAAAAGGCAGTTTAGCCTTTTGTTCCTCACACTAGCTAAGTGGGAAACATACAAAACATGCACTATTATTTCTTGACAACTCTTGATAAGCGAGAGATGTACAAGATTAGAAGAAAGGCTTTGAGTACATGGGGGAAGTTTCATAAAGAGTTTTCATCATGGTTAAAGCTGCCTCACTCAAATTAGCAAGACTCTGCAACTCATGATGCACTTTGCCACTGGAAGGGCTGGTACCATTCTCTGTAGTCTTCTCAGAGGAGGCAGTGAAAAAGTAGTTTCATGATTGTTCTCTAAGTGCAGAGATGGCCACAGACACTGGAGAGGACAGAAATAAATTTCTTATACCTTTTCTTATCAATGGTACACCTTATATGATGCATCTGCTGCATTCGATAATGTTGCTTTGGAGAAAAGCAACCACTTTCACCCAACAATGCACAGGTGTCAGGCAGCTATGTTAAAAGCAGAAAAGGAGCACAATTTTCCTTTCTCTAGATGGTCGGTTTGAAACCTGAAGTTTTCTCTCCTCCACTGAATCGAATAAACTGCATTATCCATGAATAATCCACAAGCCATTTGAGTCCCACTCTTGAATATGATGGATATAAGTAAATCTGAACAGGCTTTAGCCAAGTCAATATACAGTTTTACAGCTTTATTTTAAGAGATTTCAATTCAACAGCATGTTTTGTGGGTTTTACTATAGACTGACTTTTTCTGAAGAGAGAAAAAATTCCAAGGATTTCCAATCAGAAGTTCTTTAGAACTTTCCAGTGACGGACTTGTATTATGTATTTAGCCCCAGAATATCTCCCTAAACAAACACAGGCACTTGAGTTAAAATACCTACAGTTATGAAAGGTTCTAGATTTCGCCCCATTTTAAGTGTAAGAGTATTCCCCTGCAGTACCTTTTAGTCAAGCCCTGGAATGAAATACTACATTTCTGTTTTCATTAGTAACTACACATATCCAGAACCTTCTAACTGTGGTCTTGAAGTTTACACCTAGACCTCTGATGATACTCAGTGATGGTTCTCCCCTTTTACATGCAGGCAGATGAAGAAAGGGGGGACTTAAAAGTAGATGCCAAAAGTAGCAAAGCAACTAAGAGAAACAACTGAATACAAAACGTGGGAGTCTGGTGACTTCTAGCCATTCACAACTCCCCTATCTTTAATAAAATATTACTGCTTTCTAACTTAAAAGTAATAACACTAATAGAAAATAAAGTCTTCCGCTTCATCTCCCTTCCTTTTAATCTTTCCCAGAGAATAAAACTCAATGGTAATAACACAGACTGGGGCATTAACAGTATGTAGCCTAGTGCTGACTTTAGTACATGACATACTAAAACTCCCCCGGATCTAATGAAAAACACAATGAAATTTTGAACAGTTAAATGGAAAAAACTATTCAGTGCATACGACAGTTGGGCAGTACAGCTTCTAGTGCTGTCCACATTCCAGGGTGTATTAATAAGACACTACTTGTGCAGGGTTTCCAAATATCACTAATAGAGAAATGAGGGAAAAAAGAGCAGCTGCCAAGCCAAATATGGAGAGAAGTTAATTAAAAAATCACAACTGGAAAACTTAATAATTCTATGTGCCTATAGAAGAACAAACACATCTTCTAGCATAATATATGTGTGTTTGTACACGCATACATTACTGTAAAACAGCTCAACTTGCACACCTTTCATGTTGCCTCGCTAAATACAGCTGCAATACAGCTGAGCCATTGTTGGCCGCTCATGGCTGGCGGTGCCATGAAAACCACATTCCTGGGCACTAAATAATCAGCCTGCCTGACCCCCCAAGAACCTGTAAGTCAAATTCATTTACCCCCAGAGGGCAATGGTCTATTGTATCCTCCCTCCTTTCTAGCCACCTAGGAACAATGGACAATAATTGCAACTGTCACGGCAGTCAGTAGGAAAAATAAACCAGTGCCTGTTTTCACAGCTTACTGCCAAACCTGATCCAAACACCTAATAACCATGCCCCCAACCATAGAACCACAGTTGCACTAAAAAGCCTCAGATGTGAGGCTTTTGAACAGAGCTACAGAACAATAACTCAACTTGTGTTCAAAATATGAAGCTAAAAACAAAAATTAGAGCAAAGAAAACTCTTCTTTGAGGCTGTGCTGTTGCTCCCCATCCTCCCCCCAGGCAAGACTGAAAGGACTGTTGAATTTCTTTCGTGCCAGCATATAGCTGCTGCTGCTGCTTTCAAGTTTAACTTGTGAAAGGGAACGAGAGGAAGAGAGGGGAAAAAAAAAAAGATTGCCCTCCAACAGAACAAGATCATAAGGACAGGGAACAGACTGCCTTCTCAGTGCACAGCACTTTTCAGAGCAGCTTTATCGAGCCCAAAGGCAGAGGAGAATCCCTGTCAGTCCTCCTCAAGGCTTCAGCCTTTCAGGAGTTAAAGAGGCTCCAGACAACACGCAAGAACTGCTGAAACACACACCCAAAAGTGGATGGGAAAGCCGCCTGTGTACTTTGGGCCTGAAACATCTTAAAGATTCATCAGTTCACGGCAGATGATGATGTTGTTTTAAAACAATACGTTTTTACAAGCCAGAACTCGCAGACAGGCCCAGTGGCTACCCTGCCTCTTTATGACCTGTTGCTTTATGCACATGGAGAAAACATGCGTGGTGGGAATAAAGAACGCAGGGTCTGGCCCTCTGTTATTACAATAATAATAATAATGTCTCAGCCTACTTGGGGCCAAAGCACTGTATTCTGTTTTAAAGTTATTCCTCATACGTAATAAATATATATTTTTGAATTACAGCCTCCCAGGGAGAAGCTAAGGAAAGCAAGTGGCATACTTCCCTATTTGTTTAAGTCAGTGGATGACGAGCCCAAACTAATGCCGGTGGCTTATCAGAGACAAACTGGAAGGCACATGTAACTAAAATAACAGTATCTTTGTATACGTACTGATAAATTAACCTCTCCAAGCACATGATGTTGTACTCTTTACTGAACGCTGCCCACCACCTGTGCAGAAGGTCCTTAAACCTGGCAGACACAAGGCCTGCAGGCCTGCCTGAATGAGGATCTTGGTATCAGGGACAGCATTAGTAAGCAAACAAACATAAATAACAGAGAGACATTAAATCTACTTTATAAACATAAAAGAAGGTTTAATTTTAATCTCATTCTTTCACGTTTCTAAAACAACACTGGCTTTGATTTTGTTACTCCAGATGTACACTGATCTAAACGGGAGAAGAATCAGTCACTGTTTCTTCTCGGAGTGATAATGGCTGCTCTGGAAACTAAAGACTTTGACACGTATGTATTTTGAGTCAGCTTCTCATCACAGTCACAGAGGAACAATTATAAAAATACTAAATTACATGAAAACAAACAACTACAGGTTCCCTAAAATAACCTCAACATACATAAAATGGGGAAATATCTTGGCAAAGCAGAAGCTACTGCTGTTGGAGAGTGGTCAAATTTTGTCATTTTCCTTCTGGAGTACAGCTTTAAAAGAACATGCTTTAGTGCACAGATGTTGTACACTGCCTTTTAAAATCTGCACTGGCTAATTTTGGTACCTAGAGGTATCATTACACAAACTTTGTTTTTGTTGTTGTTTTTTTTTTCCCCTACACACAGGAAGTAAAAAAAATCTATATCAAAATCTGCCAAAAAAATTAGCAAGGACTTCTGATCACCCTCAGATTTCCGAAGCTAAGCTCTGATATACTCTGATTCAATGAAAGCCTGTGTTTGTTTTGTGAACTGACATTTTTTTTTTCAATCCAGCAATATGATGTGTCCTCTTACAATACTGAATACTATATGCAACAAAAGCTTTACAGAAGTTCAGTCACTAAGGATAATATATAACTTAACATATAATTTCCTTTATTTGTATTATCGCAGATAGAGACCATATATATAAGGCCCAAATGAGGATATTTCAAGGGGAAGAGAAGAGGAGCAAACAAACAAAATTCCAGAAAGCCAGTGGTATCTGTATATTCATGCTCAATTTGCTTTAACACAGAAACGGTGTTACCTTTTATTTCTCCAAAGTTCCCTGATCCCATGGCAAGAAGCTTGTCTTTCCAGTCCTTTGATAGTAGCTTTTCAATACTGGGAGTTTCTGAGTGAAGGGGGGAAAAAAAAAATGTAAGCACATCAACATGACTGTCTTCACAATAGAACTCATTAAAAGTCTATCTGCTAAAAATAAGACCAACCCTGTTCTGGGCCCCAGTTCGTAATGACTTCATCAACAAACTGATAAGAGGGGAGGGGAAAAAAAGGAAAAAAAAAAAAAAAAAAAAAAAAAATGTGCTTTGTCACCTGCTGTTTCAAAACCATTAGCTTTTTCCTCTTATGGAACAAAGCCCCGGTAATTCTATATGACAATGGGCACACATAAACCTGCAGTTCATTGTTTTTCAATTTGGTGAACAAGTTGCTGCCTATAATGGATGCCTGTCAATTTCTGGGTGTTAGTCTGCAGTCAAAAAATAATTATGTTGATAAAATGCAGAGTAAAGAGAGAGAGAGAGAGAGAAAGAGAGAGAGAGAAGCAAAGAATTAGCTCCTAAATCTGCTACATGTAATTATATCCCTCTGAGTGTTTACAATTACATCCACTTTATAATGTGTGTTTAAACATCGTGCGGTGGTAAGCATACTGTGGAAAGATTTTCCGGTAACACGCACATTATAAATAATAATAAAAAGTTGGGTATGAAATAAGCTTTAAAAGATTGCAAAATCCAGAGGGAGAAAAGGCATTGCTTAGAATGGAAACCTATTATTTGCTCATTTCAGATTCTATCACTTCCTTTAAAAATAAAATAAAATAAAATATATTTGCTCAGTATTTTCAGGAAAAATGAAGTGAGGGTGTGGATGGGTCTGATATTTATGTCTATAACTCTTGTATTCTGACCTCTTTTTGTGTAGAATTTTAATGCATAAGTAAATATAAATGCTAATAAAATTCAGAGAACATTAAACTCAATTCCAAACAATGTAATTGTATATTCTTGTCAGCATTTAGATGGGTACACAATTACAATAGCTTTCAATCCCACGATTAGCACTGCATTCAGTTCGAAAATGGAGTGTACTAAAAGATAAGTGTCCCAGTATGCGCCATCTAAATAACAATACCCACACTTATTATCTGGATCTAAGACATATACTGCTATCCTCCACATTTGTGTTTATGTGTATTTGTATTTGTTCAGGCATTTGTTTACCCCCTACCAGGAGCATAAAGGGAGTACATGTTAACTTATCAAAGGGACCGTCTGGCCTAGAGACCATACAATTATTAGCAACTGGTTAATTTTCCCCACAGTAAAAACCATTATGAGCAACCTTCATTATCTTGTTTGGCTAATTCTGCCTCCTTCCTCGAAGCCCCAACTTGGGAGCTCCGGGGAAGCAGCTCTGCAGTTCCCCGCCGGGGCTCCCCGCACCCCCGTTCGGCTCCTGGATCGTCTCCCTCCTTACAAAGCCTCTCTCACACCCGAGGAACTCAACTAGCCCGAATTCCCTTTCACCCAGCCACACGCACTGCAATATTAATGTCTAGATAACTATACTGACACGGGCACACCGAAACCCTCTTGCTTTACGCACCCCCGCCCGGCACAGGGATGCGCGCAGGCGGATCGCCCCTCGGGCAGGCACATCCCACCGCCTGAACCCGCGTAGCAGCGAGCAAGATCCCAGTCACAGCAGATTTATCTTTTTTTTCTTTCCCCCCCTTAACATTTTTATACACGTTGCAGCACTCCCGATTTTTCTCCTAGGTAATCCTGCACTTCCTTGCTCTTTGAGCCAGAGGCTTTCGCGGAGGGGAGAAAGGGGGGGGGAGGAGGGGGGAAATGGGTTTGCTGGCGCTAGGCAGGGACTCTTGTCACCAAGGGGATGCCTGAATGCAAGTTTCCCGTTAGAAAACCTAAAACTGCAATTAAATCCTAACGAAACAGACGGGAGAAGCTGCACCGCACTGAACGTGTC